>CAIGQQ010034671.1:3859651-3886201 GCA_903798035.1 Danio albolineatus
ACATACATATATGTATGTATGTATGTATGTATGTATGTATGTATGTAACTATGTATGTATGTATGTATGTATGTATGTATGTATGTATGTTTGTTTGTATGTAAATATGTATGTATGTATGTATGTATATAAAATTGCAATTGGTTGCATTTAGTTTCCTGAAATGGTTTGAGTTACTTTAACTTATTGGGTTTTACAGTGTGGACATGGCAAAGGTTGGAACTGGTAATCCCCCTTTTGGTTTTGTTTGAAACACAGCATTATATATTGCACTGTATATATATCTTCTTAATAACATTTATTAGTAGGGTTCTTATTCATTTTGTTCTGTAAACATACTTGAGTTTATTGATATTTTTGTATAAAATATGGTTGATCTGGTTTTTATTTGCTTTTTTGTGCTTTCTTTCGATTCAATTTCTCAACCTTATGTTTTAACATCGAACAATTTACTTAATGAAACATTCTAACATTTCATTAGGTCATGTCTCAGACCCAAACTTATGTGGACTTGGACTTGTCTTGGAATCTCTGGAGGCTGTCTTGAGTCAGACTCATCCCTCTCTGAACTACAACGCTGTGCATTACCTAGAAAATTGGCCTAAAAGCAATCCATGATTGAGATTTTACAAATTGTTCCAACTTTTTCATAATTGTAAATATGTCATAAACAAAGTCATAAAAAAAATTCACCATCATTGTAGTGTGGGAAGTTCGGATCATTTTCGGATCATCATCAGACCCACGTTGCAGCATTAGTCAGTTGTCCAAGTTTGGTTCAGAAGGTAATTTGCTGCTGTGCCAGTCACAGACTGTCATGTACTGTTTGTAATCGGTTCACCACGTGCTGAATCATGCATGTGCACAAGTTATCAAATCTGATTTCATTACTGTTCTAGTAACTGAATAACTCAGGAAATAGTTTTATTGCGGTTTATTTTGGGGTACATATAAGCCATGTTAAAAAGTAATTTGTGGATAAGTGCTTAATCAAGATGCAAACCGTTTCAAGCAATTCAGTTAGATTTGGTGAACTGGTTTGACCGGTTTACTTAGAAGATCCAGTAAAAAAGAATGATTTATTCGCAAATCGGCCATCACTGCAGCGTTGACTGTCTCAGTGCTCTGTAAGAAATCTAAAATCATTTCAAAGCAAGGGGCCCTATTTTTTTTTTTTTTTAGCAGATAGCAGCAGTAGGAAGAATTGTTCAACTCAGGCTCCGTCTGAAAATGTAGCCCTATACACATTTCTGGAGATCACGAAATACTTCCCAGGAGCAATTTTTTTTTTTTTTTCAGTTTTTGTTTTAGCAAATCCACTAGAGGCCGCTGTGTATGCATTTGAGATCTCAAACTTCTCTAGCGAGTGCCATTCATGCCTTGTCTTCTCACGTAAATCCACCAGAGGCCACTGTGAACTGACTGACTGACTGACTGACTGATTGGCTGACTGACTGACTGACTGACTGACCAACCGACCGATCATCCCACCCACCCACTTCCCTAAACCCAACCAATAGTGATTTCAAAAGCACCGATTGACCAGTGCCCACCTACTTCCTTAAACAGTGTTTTGAAAAGTAATCCAGAAAAGAAAAAGCACCCTGATTTTTTTCACGTTTTCAGACTTTACCACATTCTCACCCTGTTATTTGTTCATTTTATTTTTTGGCTTTTTGTTTTTGTCTTATCTGCTTTTTGAAACCATTTTTTGCCAGACTCAAACCCTGTTGTCGCAGTCTACTGCTCTCTGCATCTTTAGTTCGCTGACATACATGGCAAGCTAACTGGACAAATTGGTAACAGCGAAAAGTCATCCATACGGAGGTAAGTGGTCATCTGCTAGCGCAAAGAACAGCTTCATACCACCCCATAGCGTTCGTTTTAAAGATGAAATGCAGCCATACATACTTCTGGCTACATAATTTGCGACCTTCAGAAATGTATATAAGGCCATGTTTTCAGAATGAGCCTATGCTGAAATTTTTAGATATCCTTTTAGATACACTGACTTTAACTATTCTTTTCAAGCATTTTCCAGCTAACCAGTTTTTGTGACATGATAGATCTCTGATCTCCATTTGTTACTTTAAATGAAAAGGTTGTGGCCTGTGATCAGACCGCAAAACAGAGAAGTAGGGGATCCATTCCCACTTTGCCACCTTTCACAAAGAAAAACACAGCTAATGCATAACTACTACATGAAAGGGCAAAATAGGAGAATGAGCATGGTGACAACAGATATATCTCCCAGCAAATCTGTCAGCTCATCACTGTAGAGGAGTGTTTGGAAAAGAAAACCTAAGCAAGTTCTGTTAGGATGGTGGTGGGGTGTGGAGGAAGGGGATCCTGGGAAATGGGTGGTAGTTGTGGCTTGGGTTACTTGAATTTTGGCCCTTTCCACCCAGGGGGCTGCACCGCACTGCCACCATCCCCTGCTCCTGTGGGTGTTTCAGACACACTGATCCAGTTGCCTCAATAGACTCAGGTTTCTCATTTCCCCGCTGGCTGATGCGAGCTACAGATAACTTTGTCTCTGTGCTTGTATCTTTTATCTCACATCTGGGAGTTTTGCCTGGGAGCTGGATGGTGACTACACTCTCTCCTTTGTCTTGGCTCTTGTCATTACAAGGCTCAAGTTGCGGGCGGAGCTGGTGGACCTCCACATGAGCTCTAACCTATAGTACACACTCACAAGCATTCTCAGATGTTTTGTTTTGTGTGTTTGGAAGGAGTATGGGGTGACCTACTTTACCTGGTGCAGGTTCAAGGGTGTGTGTTTGGAGGGATTACACAGGCCTTGATTACTGTGGAAATTTTTGTAGTTGTCTTAGAAATGATCCCTCTGTAACTGCAATGAAAGAATGCTGGCTAAAGGTTTGGATGGATTTCACTAAACACCTCCCAGCTGGCTGTGACCACATGCCCATACGGAATACGTTCATTGCTTGCACAGTTATTAGCTTTTTTTATGTGCTGGTTATAACTGGAGTCAGAAAAGAGAAACTATTCATAATAAATCCTATTAATCTGATTTATAACCTAACCACAGCCTTACTGATGTACTGTAGTAAGTGAAAAATTGTGTCACTGTGTCAGGTTTTACTGTATGATTTATTGTTGTCTGTCAATTGATTATTTATTTATGATTTAAATTGTAATTGGGTGGCAAGGTGGCTCTTTGTTTAGCACTGTTGCCTCACAGCAAGAACGTCACTGGTTCGAGTCCAGCTGGATCAGTTGACATTTCTGTGTGGAGTTTGCATGTTCTCCCTGTGTTCGTGTGGGTTTCCTGCTAGCGCACCAGTTTCCTCATTCCAAAAAACATGCGGTATAGGTGAATTGAATAAACTAAATTGGCCATAGTGTATGCGTGTATGTGAATGTGTGTTTGCCAGTACTGGGTTGCAGCTGGAAGGGCATCCGCTGTGTAAAACATAAGCTGGATAAGTTGGCGGTTCACTCCAAGATGAAGGAATTGAATGAATAAACTTGGAATTTAAAAAATAAGTGTTTTATACAATAACAAGCATTGTTAACAAACTTTTTCATTATTAGCAAATTTGTATTTTATTTATTTTTTTGTTACTTCGTAAGATGTTTTGGACTAACCTTAGACACACACACACACATACACACACACACTAATTCAGAAATAACAACACAACAGTATTTTATGTTTTCTGCAGTTTTATTGTTGTTCTCTTTCATTAGAGTAACTAAACAGTAAAAGTACATTACTTGTGCTTTATCTGAACAAAAGTGCTTAAGCACAGGTTCATCTTTTTTTTGTTACTTTCTTTAAAAAAACCACATAGCAGAATGGCTAGTTATTTTAGAGCAGAGATGCCCAAAGTATGGCCCAATATCTTTGATGATAATTGAATGGTTTGGCCTGCCATCTAATCTGAGAAGAGATTTAGAATGATGGGAAGGTTGCAGTGAATGATTTTAACAGAGATCGTCTTTTCTAATGTAACATAACTTTTTGTTTGTTTGTTTGTTTGTTTAATTGTTGAGCCACAAAAAAAAAACAGCTGAAATAAAAAGTTTAAATTAAATGTTGTGCAGATAAATCAGATGTTTAAAATTTTAAATATTGTCACATGAAGACAGAGGACAATGCACAAGGTGGTGCAGCTCGACTCTTGTATTCGACATTGAACACGATTGTGTTATAAATGTGTTTATGTTTTTAAGTCCATTATAAAATGTTAAAAAAGACAAGTATAAATATCTATACAAATAAAGTATTTTTATTTTTATTTTAAAATATTAATACATCAGGAAATTGCCATTACAAATTTAAAGGTATATTTACCTTCGCCCCACCAGCCTCAATCAAGTTTGTCTTTTGGCCCTTCATAAGCAAAAAATTGGGCACCCCTGTTTTAGAGGTTAAGTGTCACGGATTGGTCAGGCTCTCACGATCCCCACTCACGAAGATCACTATCACCTGACTTCTAATGAGCACACAGCTGCATCACATTCACGAGCACCAGATAAAAGCACAGCACTCCAGTCGCTCATTGTCCGGGCTCGTCTCGACGAAAGCGGACACTGAGCGACCACTCAGCGTAGTCATACTCAGATAACCAAACTTGATACTTACCTGTTCTCTTTGTATTCCTCCTAGTCCTCCTGGTCCTCCCGAAGCATCCTGTATTCCAGTCCGTCCAAGTCTGTGTTGTCATCTGTCATCTGTATCTGGTGTGTGCTGTCCTTCCTCGTGTCTTCCTGTTACCCAGCCACGGAGGGAAAGATACAACATCACTCCTGATCCTCCTGGCTATCCTTCATGTGCTCCTTGTTGTCAATTAATAAATACACTAACGTTACGTTACCTCTGTCTCCTGTCCGCTTCATAACAGAAGCCCGGACCCCAAACGACGACAACATGAGCACCCCCGATCACTTCCAAGAGCTGGTGGACCAGTTGAAGCGGATTCTACAGCCACCAGCTCCACTTCCCAACGCACCACCAGCACCGAGCACTTCCGCCTCCACAGTTTCTTCTTCGGCCCTTCCTTCCAGTCCCATGGCCCGACCAGCGCCCTACTCAGGCGGAGCGGGGGAGTGCAATGGTTTTCTGTTACAATGTTCACTCATATTCGAGATGCAACCTTCTCTATATCCCACAGATAAGTCAAAGATCGCCTACATCGTATCACTACTCTCTGGACCTGCACTCAAATGGGCTGAGACGATCTGGAACCAAGCCGGGCCGGTCATGAATTCCATCACTACCTTCACGGAGTATTTTAAAGAGGTGTTTGGACGTTCTGATGGGGAAGTAGCCGCCGGAGAGCAGCTGTATCATCTAAAGCAAGGTACTCTATCCACACAGGAATATGCTCTCCGGTTTCGCACTCTAGCAGCCGCGAGTGGATGGAATGAGAGATCGTTGTTGACCACGTACCGGCTCGGCTTGGAGCCCACTCTCCGAATCCAGCTGGCCACATTAGATGATTCTATGGGTCTGGAGAGATTCATCCAACATTCTCTACGATGTTCCGATCGTCTCCGTTCATATCAACAGGACACCATCACCCCCTCGTCTGCACTCCTCCAATCGCCTGAGTCAACATCCTCTCCAGAACCAGAACCCATGATCATAGAGTCTGGAAGATTGACAGCAGCGGAACGACAGAGGAGGCTGACCCGGGGTCTGTGTTTATACTGCGGTGTCAGTGGACACACCCGTATGGAGTGTCCCCTTCGTCCCATTCGGACTTCAGTGAGTGTATTCAGTACGAATATTGAACAATGTAACCCACTTACTACCACCGTACAAATAACTACTGCCTCTATTTCTCTCCTAGTCACAGCCCTCATCGACTCCGGGTCAGCAGGGAACTTCATCTCCCAATCCCTCTGTCGTCAACTCCACCTCCGTACTGAGGCGTCCTCGCACATATACCAGATACAACCGATAACCCAGTGCACTCAATCTTCGACCCGTATCCATCGACAATGCGAAGACATCCTTCTTCAAGTGGGGTTGTTACATCAAGAGAGGATTCAGTTTCTGGTTCTGGAGGGTGCTAATATGGACATCATTCTAGGGCGCCCGTGGCTGGTGAAGCACGATCCCATCATCTCTTGGGGCACAGGAGAGATAAAGAAATGGGGAGCTGGATGTACACCCGCCTGTTTTCCAGATCTCCCTCTTCAAGGTCGGAACTCCATTTCTTTATTTGCAACATCGGTCGAGAGCCCTCCTGAGAAGCAATCAATCCACATTCCTAAGGAGTACAGCTCCTTTCATGATGTCTTCTGCCCCAAGAGAGCTTCCCAGCTACCGCCGCATCGGCCATGGGACTGCGCGATCGACCTAGTTCCAGATGCCCAGCTGCCTAGAGGTAGGATCTACCCGCTCTCGCTTCCAGAGAATCAGGCTATGGAAGATTACATAAGGGAGGCTCTGAGTCAGGGGTACATACGTCACTCTAAATCACCAGCCGCCTCAAGCTTCTTCTTTGTGGCCAAGAAGGACGGAGGGCTGCGTCCGTGCATCGACTACAGGGTCTTAAACAACAGTACAGTAAAATACCGATATCCCCTTCCTCTGGTACCAGCCGCTTTGGAACAGCTCCGAGAGGCCAAAGTCTTCACAAAATTGGACCTCCGCAGCGCGTATAATCTGATAAGAATACGTGAGGGGGACCAATGGAAGACAGCATTCGTGACCCCTACTGGCCACTATGAATATGAAGTCATGCCCTACGGTCTGGTCAACGCCCCCTCCGTATTCCAAAACTTCATTCATGAAGTCCTCCGGGAGTTTCTTCACCGCTGTGTGATAGTGTACATAGATGACATCCTCATTTACTCCCGGAGTGAGGCCGAACATCGCCAACACGTTGCGGAGGTCCTACACACATTGAGAGAACATCACCTCTACCTCAAAGCGGAGAAATGCTCATTCCATCAGAAATCAATTCAGTTCTTGGGATACATCATTGACCCAACCGGTATACGTATGGATGGGAAGAAAATTGAGGCTGTTCTGTCCTGGTCAGAACCCACTTCCATTAAGGAGCTCCAGAGGTTTCTTGGGTTTGCCAACTTTTATAGACGGTTTATCAAGGACTATAGCAGCATTACATCACCTCTCACCAATCTCCTCAAGGGTAAACCCAAAAGACTGGAGTGGACCAGGGAAGCAGCCGCAGCCTTCCGCCTTCTCAAGAAGGAGTTCACAAGGGCCCCACTCCTGACTCATCCTGACCCAAATCTTCCTTTCGTGGTGGAAGTGGACGCATCCACCACCGGCGTCGGGGCAGTATTATCTCAACACCATGATATACCGTCCCGACTGCATCCCTGTGCCTATTTCTCTCGGAAGTTGAGCCCGGCGGAGCAGAATTACAGCATAGGAGACAGGAGGAGTGGCGTCACTGGTTGGAGGGAGCCAAACATCCGTTCCAGGTGATCACAGATCACAAAAACCTCCAGTATATCAAGGAAGCCAAGAGACTATGTCCACGTCAAGCCAGATGGTCACTTTTCTTCTCACGTTTTGATTTCTCCATTTCCTATCGTCCAGGACCCAAGAATCTAAGAGCAGACGCTCTTTCTCGTTTACACGAGCATCACGATCATGAAGAACTCCCAAGTAAGATCCTTCCCGAACACATCTCCATCTGTCCGATCACCTGGAACGCTCCTCCAGTCGTTGCCACTCCGGAAGCCCCTGCTCCGCCGGGATGCCCTCCTCATCGGCAGTTCATACCACCTGAACAACGGGTAGCTCTTATCCATTCCTTACATACCTCGCTAGGCACTGGACATCCAGGGATCAACAATACTCTCTCGCTATTGTCCCAACGATTCTGGTGGCCAAACATGGCAAGGGATGTGAGGCAATATGTTCTGGGCTGTAAGGACTGTGCTCAATCTAAAAGCCCACGTCATCTACCCGCTGGAAAGCTCCATCCCTTGCCGATTCCGAACCGTCCCTGGTCACACCTAGGAGTGGACTTTATCACTGACCTCCCTTCGTCAGAAGGTAATACCTGTATTCTAGTCATAGTAGATAGATTCTCGAAGTTTGTTAAACTAATCCCTCTGAAAGGTCTTCCCACAGCCTTCGAAACTGCCGACAATATCTTCAATCAAGTCTTCAGGTCATTTGGTATTCCAGAAGATATTGTGTCGGACAGAGGTCCACAGTTTATCTCACGTCTATGGAAAGCCTTCTTCAAGCTCCTAGGTGTGGCCGTCAGCCTCTCTTCTGGATATCATCCCCAAACCAACGGGCAGACAGAGAGGAAGATTCAGGAGGTGGGACGGTTCCTGAGGACCTTCTGCAGTGGTCACCAGAACTCCTGGAGCCAGTATTTGGGCTGGGCCGAATATGCCCAAAATTCACTGCGGCAACCCTCCACCGGACTCACGCCATTCCAGTGCGTCCTGGGCTTCCAACCACCGCTCTTTCCCTGGGATGGCGAACCATCTGATGTCCCCGCAGTGGATCACTGGTTCCGGGAGAGCGAGAGAGTCTGGGACGAGGCTCATCAACATCTGCAGAGGGCAGTCCGTCGAAGCAAGGTAACCGCCGATAGGAGAAGGTCTGAAGAACCCAGTTACACACCCGGACAAAAGGTGTGGCTTTCCACCCGGGACATACGCATGCGACTGCCCTCTCGCAAGTTAAGTCCCCGATTTGTTGGTCCCTTCACCATCGTGGAACAGGTCAACCCCGTCACATACAAGTTGCAATTACCCTCTCACTACCGTATTCACCCTACATTCCACGTATCACTCCTAAAACCCTATCACGATCCTGTTATTCCCTCCACAGAGCCTGACCACGAAGAGGAACCCCCTCCTCCACTGCTCCTAGAAGAAGGAGCCGTATACGCAGTGAAGGAGATCTTGCGTTCCCGACGTCGTGGTGGCCAGTTGGAGTACCTGGTGGACTGGGAAGGGTACGGTCCCGAAGAAAGGACATGGGTTCCCAGAGCTGATATTCTCGATCCTAGTCTCATGGTGGAGTTTCATGAGAGCCACCCTGAGTTCCCAGCGCCTCGAGGCAGAGGGAGACCACCACGGCGTCGGCGGTGTCGGCCCTCAGGAGCGGGCCCTGGGGAGGGGGGTACTGTCACGGATTGGTCAGGCTCTCACGATCCCCACTCACGAAGATCACTATCACCTGACTTCTAATGAGCACACAGCTGCATCACATTCACGAGCACCAGATAAAAGCACAGCACTCCAGTCGCTCATTGTCCGGGCTCGTCTCGACGAAAGCGGACACTGAGCGACCACTCAGCGTAGTCATACTCAGATAACCAAACTTGATACTTACCTGTTCTCTTTGTATTCCTCCTAGTCCTCCTGGTCCTCCCGAAGCATCCTGTATTCCAGTCCGTCCAAGTCTGTGTTGTCATCTGTATCTGGTGTGTGCTGTCCTTCCTCGTGTCTTCCTGTTACCCAGCCACGGAGGGAAAGATACAACATCACTCCTGATCCTCCTGGCTATCCTTCATGTGCTCCTTGTTGTCAATTAATAAATACACTAACGTTACGTTACCTCTGTCTCCTGTCCGCTTCATAACATTAAGGACTGAGACCAAGATATTTGAGCGGGATGATGTTGAGGAAACGGTGATACTCATAGTGAGAATGAAAAGAATACATCAAGCTTTTTAAAAAGAAGCAGAGCAAGATAAGAGCAACCAAGTGGATGAGAGTCTGTCACCCAATCCTTCCTTTGTGGACTGAGCTTGGCGTTTAACATTATTACAATGCACTTTGCTAATGGTGTTAAATAAAAGACAAAAAGGGGCAGGTCAGGGATAGTGGGGCAGCTGATACAGTATGCTTAGCTTAACAGTAATGGCATTGCCATCAACCTTTTTGCCCCCTGACAAACTCAGACACCTTTATGGCATGAGAGGCAGGAATCTTAGAGCTTTGTTCTTTTCTATGTTTTTTTATGCATTGGTTACATTTGAGAGGGCATCACAATGTATGTATATCTGAGACAAGAAAGTCATTTACAGGTTTTTCTGCATAGGTGTAACGGAGGCCAGCTAGTGAAGCTCAGTGCAGGTAAACCGCACTTCTCTGACTGCTAATAGGTGCTCAATCG
Organism: Danio albolineatus; assembly: GCA_903798035.1. Classification (NCBI taxonomy): domain Eukaryota; kingdom Metazoa; phylum Chordata; class Actinopteri; order Cypriniformes; family Danionidae; genus Danio; species Danio albolineatus. Next base: position 3,869,751 of record CAIGQQ010034671.1, read on the forward strand.
ACAGATGCTTGAGACCATGGTCAGACTAGCCTCCTTGTTAAAGCAACCGACTCCCAAGTGGAGAGTCGCAGTTGTGATCCCAGCTCGGAGCGGGTTGGGTGGTGTAGGACCAGCAGGTGTGTTTAGTTTCACCTGCATGTGTAAATGTGTCAGCTCGAATGAGTGTGCTCCATTTGCACAATTTATTAATGCGCTCTTGTTTGTTTGCTTGCAGTGGTGCATTTTCTAAGACAGGTGTTTACTCACCCCATGATAAAAAGCAGCATGTTTTCACGCCGTGGAGAAAAGCATTCACAATAACACAGCACAGACCCCAGCAGCCCCCTAGAGGATGAAATGTTCATAGTGAATTTCATTCCATTTATTTATTTATTTTTTCAATTGCTAACAAGCGTTTATCAATTCTTAAAGTACTTTCTTAATATAGCTTCACACCAACATAATTAGCCAAACAATTAATATTCTCTCCAAAAACACATATTGTTAAATAAATACCAACTTCACATTTCAAAATGCAGGATACTTTTTTCTATATTTACTAACTCAAAACACAGTGAACCCAAGGGAAAGAAGAGTAATAGACAGTAATAAAAGGAGTAGGTAAGTTACGTAAGTACAATAAAATCAATGTCAACATTTTCACGTGGCAATAATTTGAAGTGGATTACAATAATTGTTTTGATGTTCAGAGTTTGCAGTTTAGCAAATGTATTTAAAAAAAAAAACTGGTTTTTACTTGTACTGTAAAGTATGCCTACTATTTTTGCCACAAATTAGTATTATTTTTTTATTCTTATCACAGATTCTTTGGCACATTCAAGACATGAAATTGCATACTGATGTAGATCAAACTTCAAAAATAAAGTTCGGTAATTTCTGTAATCATCTCTGTTGTTAGTGTTTTTAATAATAATAATAATAATAATAATAATAATAATAATAATAATAATAATAATAAAGTAGGGTTTTTTCATTTCCTAATAAATAATAAATATTACATTTAATTTCTTAATAAATAGCCTCATTATTTATTTATTTATTTATGTAATATATGTATGTTCTCAATAATATTTTCAAGGGAAACATAGGCCCTGTATGTGCCGTTTACATATATTTCAGTTAATATAGAAAATAAGTGCTTGTTTTTACCAAAACTAATATTGGATTGTTTTTAAATGTGTGTGTGGGTAAAACAATATAATTTGCACAAAGAAAAGAAGAAAAGGTTCTTCTCTAAAGAAGTTATTACTTAACCCTGTTTAGAACATCATTATGGGTGTTTTACGTTATAACTAATTTAGTTCAAACAATGATTCTGTGACAGAGAAACTACGGGTTTTGGGAAACACTCGTCACTACATCGTTTTTTTCCCCCAAACAATGTATCGTACAATGACAGTTCAGTAACATTGTTGTTTGGTAAATGCACCCTTGGATTGTACAGTAAGACTGGTAAAAGAGTAGTTTGATGAACATGGAATGATTGGGAAACGCACCCCTGGATTGTATGGCAAGACTGGCAAAAGAGTAGTTTGAGGAAGATCTCCTATGGCCTGCACCATCACCAAATATAAATATTATTGAGCCACTCTGGGGTGTCTTGGAGAAGGAAGTCAGGAAACATTTTTTCTCCACCAGCATTATGTTGTTCCTGGCCACTATTCTGTAAGAAAAATCCCTATGGCCACTGTGCAGGACTTTGAATTAATGCTGTATTGGCCACAAAAGGAGGTCTTACACCATACTAATGAATTATTGTGATCTAAAACCAGGCATTTCAGTTTCATTATCAAACCCCTGTGTGTTTGTACAGTATATACATACTAGTTTTGTACAAGTGTCGAATACAACATTGACAATCTGATTAGATTAGATGTTTAAAATAAGTTTCCTTGTCAGACAATTTGCATTTAATGTATGCATTAAATGTGCGTATGGCCGTTTTCACGAATAAATCTGTAACGAGGAGGCTGAGGCTTCATTAGAATCCAAACGCGGATGTTTATTATAGGGATGAGACAAAGACATAGTCGAGTTAACAGGCAAATAGTTGGCAACAGAAAAGCAGTAAGAACCAATCAATGTACACAGAGGGGAATCCGGAGGACATAGTAGTAGTGCAGGCAGAGGTTCAGTATAACAGTAAACAGTCCAAAACAGATCAAGCGGGCAAAGACAGAGAACGTAAGTGATCAAGGCAGGCAGGGTCATACACAGGATAGCAGCCATGAGAGTCACTTGGAACAACGCTTGGTAAGGCAGGTAAACTGGCAATACTTCGCAAAGAAGCATGGCCTGAGCTCTCACTGAAATACTACACAAACAGGAAGTGAGTGCAGAGGGAGCGGAGCTGAGTCAGTAGTCAGGCGAGGGCTCCCTCTGCTGGCGTGGCGTTACAAAATCATGATTCATAAAAACTTTCATACTATAATTTACGCAAAATCTACAAAAGAATTCGAGAACAACTTAAAATACACAAACGATATCTTGTGGCAATTTGTAACTTTTTGATTTAGTGGCTAATTCGTATGAATTCATGTCATGCAAGAGGATGCTACCTGAGAACAATTCATAATAACAGAGGAACAATTTTGAGAACAAATTTATGTGCATATACACCTTTTGTGAATTAGGTGGAAAGTTTTCATGAGATCAAATAGTAGTTATGTAGTTAGAATGTATGTGGTTGTGTCATTAAACATCCTTCTTAAGCAGCTTATTAGAGCTCCAGTGCGATATCAGACTGCTCCCTAGCACAGTTGTTTTTGAAACATGCATTTGATGATAGAACATAGATTTGTTTGCTGTCCTTTCATTTGCCGGACTGCATTAGTCACTTTTTTTTTACTCCCATGATCTTTCATTGAGGGATAGATCTTACAAACCAGACCAAAGCATACAAATATAAATAAACATTAGGTAGGAATATTGCAGTGAGAATGGAGCAATTGTATCTAATGTAAATGACCAATAAATGAAGATGTTACGTATATGAACATACAGTAAATGAGAGCATGGACTTTCTTAGGATAATTACACATACACAGTTCTACTCAATAGGAGTAATTCAAATTTAAGTGATGATGTAGGTATCTCAGAGTTAAAAAATAGCATACAGCAACAATTTTGTTTTCTTTTAATCAAGCTATGTATTTCGTTGCCTTTTGCTTTTTGTTCCTCAAACAACCCCTTCAGACAAAGTTTGTAAGCCTATCTGAGCATCAGCTAGGAAAATGTTTTGATTATTGCTGTGATAGAAAAACTACTCAAGCAGACTTGTAAAAATGGGAGAGATTTTGGGGAGATCTGGAGCCATGGAGGTCTCAGCATCTGCCTGACAGAACATACAATAGACATGGTCCACAGACCAAGCTCAAGCTGAGCATATAGACATGGGTTCAAGATTCATAGTCCTCAAAACAAAGAGCCGTTCTCAAACACATACAGTACACACATGTCAGTACTTCAAGAGTTCACACTTAGCTGATGATTAATTGTAAAGCTAGTTTGGCATGCTGTCCCGGGAGAGAGCCCCGAGCTCATAAGATCCTCGAGCCCGGGGCTCCCTCCCGTTGCAAGGCGAGAGGGTAGTGTGAGCTCGGGTAGATCTCGAGAACTCCCCTGCTGTAGTAGCTGAAGATAGTGATTGTTCTTAGGAGATAGCTACTTACTAGAAGCATGTCTATGGTGTCTAATTGGATTAGTCGATTAACTTAGGTTGCATGTTTTTGGACGGCGGGAGGAAATCGGGGAACCCGGGGGAAACCCACGTGAGCACGGGGAGAACCTGCGAACTCCACACAGAAACGTCGGCTAGTTCGGGAAGGACTGAAACCAGGGACGTTCTTGCTGTGAGGCAACAGTGCTAAGCACTGGGCCGCCGTGTCACCCGTCTAGAAAGGAGGAGGAATAGGGGTGGAAGGGGGGATCCTTCAAAGCGAAGATAGCTGTGATACGCAGCCAAGGGTATTTATAGTAACTTAGGAATCGTCTGGTAGGTGTGTTGTGAATTGGATAATGCAGGTCAGCTGCTAGCAATCATAAGCACGTGATCCTCTCGAAATTTGTTTATGAATAAACTCCACTTCAAGAGTTCACACTTAGCTGATGATTGATTGTAAAGCTAGTTTGGCATGCTGTCCCAGGAGAGAGCCCCGAGCTCATAAGATCCTCGAGTCTGGGGCTCCCTCCCGTTGCAAGGCGAGAGGGTAGTGTGAGCTCGGGTAGATCTCGAGAACTCCCCAAAAAGCCTTATTTAGCTCGGGACAGCAGCCGCGTATTGAAGAACCCCCCAATATGCAGTTGTGACAATACTATATCCGGCTGCTGGATATATTATTAAAAGACTAGAAGAAGAGGCTCCTGCGGGAGCAGAGGAAAGTAGACTCCTGCGGGAGTCTAGGTGGGGCGTGGGAGGGGCTGGATTGACTCCTGCGGGAGTCGAGGCTCGGATACAGTCCTGCAGGGGTGGGTAGGCTCCTGCAAGAGGGGGTGTGAAGGGGGCCGGGGGGGGTGGAGTTGAAGCTCGAGGGACTCCTGCGGGAGTTAGAGCTTAATGAGTGAAGGCCTAAGCAGAAAGAAGAAAAGCAGCGGAATAAATCAATGCTGAAATAAGACAGTTAGCGGAGAAAACTCGACACTGAAAGAAAAAAATTAGAAAGGGAATAAGGTTGGGGGGAACGGGGTTGAGGTCTTGTAGTATAGGGGTGAGGAGATAAGGCAAGATGGGAGAGGGGTAAAAGGTAGCGGAAGCACTCAACGCTGTAAGAACTGAAAGAGGGGCAAATAAGTGCCAGAAAGGAGCTGGGAAAAAATGGCGGAGGATCTCGACGCCGGAAGGAAGAAAAAGGGAGATTTTTTTTTTTATAAGGGCGGGGGAGGGGCGGTGAATGACTCCTGCGGGAGTCGAAGCTTGGGATAACTCCTGCGGGAGTCAGAGCTGAGGTGGGCGGTTCTCCTGCTAAAGTCTGGGAAAGGGAGGGGGCATTGGAGACTTTGCAGGAGGTGGCCGGGGCGGGACCCCTGCAGGGGTCGAAGCTCGTTTTAGTCACTCCTGCGGGAGTTAGAGCTGGGGAATGAGGGCCTATGGAAAAGATAAAGGTAGCGGAGTAACTCGACGCTGAATTGGGAGGGGGGGGGGGGTTCTTTTGGGGAGGAGAGGATATGGATTAAAGTGGAGGAAAGTAGCGAAAGCACTCAACGCTAGAAGGAAGAGAAAGAAGGGGCACATGAATGCCTGAAGAAGTTTAGGGAAACGGGGCGGAGGATCTCAACGCCGGAAGGAAGAAAAGGAGGAGGGAAATCTGTGTACCCGTGCGTACCCGCGCTCGTGCGTAGACACGAACGCACTCACAAGGTAGTGATGACTCCTGCGGGAGTCGAAGCTCGGAGTGACCCCTGCGGGGGTCGGAGCCATGGGGGGGCGGATTCAGTAAGAGTGGGGAGGAAGGAGGGGGTGGTGGTGGCTCTTACTGGAAGCGTGACTGTGAAGGGGTGGCCAGTGATGGGCTTGGAGTGACTCCTGCGGGAGTCGAAGCTCGTGTTAGACCCCTGCGGGGGTCAGAGCTGTTGGGTGGTGAGGGAAGGTAAAGCATAGCAATGCTTGGGAAACAAAAGTATAGAGAGAAGGGGTGCAAGAGCTAGCGAAGGGGCACCTACGCTAGATAGAAATTTAGTGATGGATAGAGGCAGGGTCTAGCTCGAGCCCTTAATCTGGAAGCTGGTTAGATGGAGGAAGGAGGTTAGATGAGAGTCAAAGGCAAGGAGTAAAATGCATAGCGGAATCACTCAATGCTGGCAGTGAGAACAGAAAATTGAGGTGATAGATGAGCCTCTTGCGAGAGCTGAAGCTCGTGTTGACTCTTGTTGGAGTCTGAGCTTAGGGTGATGTTAAGATGGAGGAAGGAGGTTAGATGGGAGTCAAAGGCGTAGAGTAAAGTTCTAGGTGAAAACAGCGGAAGCACTCAACGCTGGCAGAGGGAACAGAAGGTGAGGCTATAGGTGGGGCTCTTGTGAGAGCCGAAGCTCGTGTTGCCTCCTATTGGAGTCTGAGCTTAGAGTGATGTTAAGATGGAGGAAGGAGGTTAGATGGGAGTCAAAGGCATAGAGTAAAGTTCTAGGTGAAACAGCGGAAGCGCTCAACGCTGGCAGAGAAAACAGAAGGTGAGGCTATAGGTGGGATCTTGCGAGAGCTGAAGCTCGTGTTGACTCCTATTGGAGTCTGAGCTTAGAGTGATCTTAAGATGGAGGAAGGAGGTTAGATGGGAGTCAAAGGCATAGAGTAAAGTTCTAGGTGAAACAGCGGAAGCACTCAACGCTGGCAGAGGAAACAGAAGGTGAGGCTATAGGTGGGCTCTTGCGAGAGTCGAAGCTCGTGTTGACTCCTGTTGGAGTCTGAGCTTAGAGTGATGTTAAGATGGAGGAAGCTGGTTAGATGGGAGTCAAAGACATAAGTTCTAGGTAAACAGTGGAAGTACTCAACGCTGGCAGAGGGAACAGAAGGTGAGGCTATAGGTGGGCTCTTGCGAGAGCCAAAGCTCGTGTTGACTCCTGTTGGAGTCTGAGCTTAGAGTGATGTTAATGTGGAGGAATGTGGTTAGATGGGAGTCAAACGGGGCGAACTGCGGTAGCACGCGATGCTTACAGGGGAAGCAGAAAGGTGAGGTGGTAGGTGAGGCTCTTGTGGAAGCCGAAGCTCATGTTGGCTCCTGTGGGAGCCTGAGCTTAGGGTGATATTAAGGTGGAAGTTAGATGAAAGACAAAGGCAAGGAGAAAAGAGCTAGAGGGAAACAGTGGAGGCACTCAACACTTGCAGGGGGAACAGAAAGGTGAGGGTGATAGGTGAGGCTCTTGAGGGTCTGCTTCTGGAGCCGATGACCAGAATTTCTGAAAAAGAAAAATGGGACATTAGCGATTTGGTATTGCATCTTTGAACATGTTCAGCAGATTGATATTAGAATTATTATTATTATTATTATTATTATTATTGTTTTATTTTATTTTTTATTTTTTTTAATTTTTTTTTTGCTAATGGCAAAATGGGGCGTCTTAAAGGCAGCACGAGTTGGTGAGTAGGAATGCCTTGTTTATGCATTGTACAGTGGCTTCCTTGGTCTGTAGTTTTTTGAATGTATGTGGAGTGTAATAGGTTGGATGGGGGTCAGCTTCTGGGGCCGGCTGCCAGGATCTCTAAATTGGGAAACAAGAGAGAATCAGAAATTATTATACAGTTTTTTTTTTTTTTCCATGTACGGCAGACACAATGAATAGCTTTAGTTGATATCCGAGTGAGGCGTCTTAATGAGGGCATGGGCAAAAGTGAATAGAAGCGCCTTTACATTATACGTAATACGTTATACGTAATACGTTAATGCATAGTACGATAGCTTCGTAGTCACAATGCCAGGATGGTAGGGGTGGGCATTCGTCCCTCCACTAGAGGGCGGATAGATGGAGAGCTGAAGATATGGGGGTGGCTTTTCTGGTGGTCCTGGAAGCACCTCTTGAAGGCTGAGTAGGTGAAGCGATAGTGAGGTGGAGTTTAAACTTCTTAGTGTCATAGACTTGATTAAAATGTATCTAACACCAAGTCGATGGATGGATATTTCATTTGTCAGAAATGTCCTCCTCCCATTCATAGCAGTTGAGTTTGATTCTCTGCTGTTTCATATCCAACTGACTTGCCATTATAAACTTGCATATGACGCTTGTATATGGACGTATGAATTGCTATGCCATGAGAGGCGTCTTAATAGGGGCATTGACAAGCGCCTTTGGAAGCGCCTTTGTTAATGCATGGTATATGGCTAGTTGTCCTGGAGGTACTTCTTGAAGGCTGAGCAGGTGAAGTGTTGGCAGAGTGAAGTTTAAACACCTTAGTGATATAGAATTGTTTAAAAGCAAAATGTATCTAATACGGGAGTTAATGGATGAAACATTACTCAATTTCTGTTGCAGACGTTTTGGCCCCAACGGCCTTCCATAGTTGCAGACGTTTTGGCACCAACGGCCTTCCATAGTTGCAGACGTTTTGGCCCCAACGGCCTTCCATAGACTGAATGCGCACCCGCGACTGGTTTGTATGATGACGTTGCATCTCGTGGATGTTTATCGGCGTGTTGATATGTTGTGGACTAGGTTTTTTGGATTGGATTTCCTAAAAAGCTTGCAGTCAAACTATTTCAAACTGCTAGAATGCCATGGATTTGTGGACCGCCTAACAGGTGAGTTCAGCATTCTAGTCATGAACGTCTCCTCTTTCATAGATGTATTGAATGTTTAGTCGTCGCTAGAGAGTAGTTGTTTTTGCGAAACTTTCCCTTATAGAGTGCGATGTTCGTTACCGCGGGTGAACCGCTGGGAGAGTGGTGAGGGTCCGGCTTCATTGAAATGGCTTAAATCCCTGGCGACTTGAGAGTTTGGATGGAGTTTGAGGACGGTGATCGAGTTTTGGACTGTGGTTTTGCTGGGTTGAAGACACGGTGGATGCGTTGTGTGATGTAATTTGAAGAGGAAGGTTTTGATGATGATGATGATGATGATGATGATGATGTTGTTGGTTTTGAAGTAGTTGTTGTGGAGGTGATAGCAGTAGCTGGCTGAAACGGAGCGTCCTCCAAAGCGAAAATCATCCTTCAAAGCGAAGATAGCTGTGATACGCAGCCAAGGGTATTTATTGTAACTTAGGAATCGTCTGATAGGTGTGTTGTGAATTGGATAATGCAGGTCAGCTGCTAGCAATCATAAGCATGTGATCCTCTCGAAATTTGTTTATGAATAAACTCCACTTAGTATGGCATAAACACTGACATGTAAAATGCCAGAGAACCCCTGATATTACAAGTGTCCTTCCAGTATAATCTTCTAAAATAGGTTCAGGATAAAGCCACACATGGGTCCTGGATAAAGCCACACACACACACATACAGTCAAGGCCAAAATTATTATAATTTATTTGACTGGAACTGACACAGTCCTCTCCCAACACATGAGATTTTTCTCTTTTTTTATGCCACACTCCTCTCAATAATCAGTAGAAAATCATTTATTGGATATTACATCAATCAAATGCTTCCTATAATTTCTCCACTGGAATTTTTGCCTATTCATCTTTAGTGATTAAATTCAATTCATCTTTATTTCTATCACAATTTTACAATGTAGATTGTGTCCAAGCAGCTTCAACAGTAGTTAAGCAATTTAGTTCTAGTAAATTGAAACTGGGTCAGTCCAGTTTTCAGATTTAAGGTTCAGTTTAGTTCAGTTCAGTGTATTTTAAATTTCACTGCCTAAAGTTCAAAAACCAGTAACGACAGTGGCTAGGAACAAACTTCACCAATTGACAAAGGTGAAGGAAAAAGTACCTCGAGAGAAACCATGCTCAGTTGGGCATGATCATTTCTCCTCTGGCCAAACTTCTTGTGCAATGCGGCGCTAGAGGCTGGAGAACGCTGGACGTCCATTGTAGAGAAGCTGCAGGTCTAAGTACTGTAGGTCACCGCCGAGTGTTCAGGCTGGCCCACCGGATTAATGCCGAGATCTGTCTGTCACTGGACTTTTTCAGGAATCAGTCTCACATTCTCCACTCCTCCATGACAACACAGCATGTGCTCAGGATAGGGACCTGGTCCAGGATTATGAGCTTGGGATTAGGAGAAATAAACTAACATAAGTGTAGATGCTGTTTAAATTATAATGTTTTGTTGGGCAGTGTTCCCGGCTCCCTAATTAATGCAGACTAACAATCCTTTAGATGATTTGGATTTCAAAGATTTTGTGTTTTATGTATGCTAATGCAAAGAGTGTCTTTAATCTGGTTTTAATCTGGCAGAGTGTGTCTGCCTCCAGAACTGTCCTAGGAAGGCTGTTCCAGAGTTTAAGTGCCACATATGAGAAAGATCTACTACCTACAGTTGATTTTGATATTTTGGGAATAATCAATTGTACAGAATTAATTGAGTGTAGTGGACGTGAGGGGCTGTAAGACACCAGGAGCTCCCTCAAATATTGGGTAGCTAAGCCGTTCAGGGCTTTGCAGATTGTCAATAAAATGTTTAAATTTATACGATATTTAATAGGAAGCCAATGCAGTGATGAAAGAACTGGAGTAATATGATCATATTTCTTTGTTCTAGAAAGCACTCTAGCAGCTGCATTTTGAACCAACTGAAATTTGAAATTTGGCCTGCAGGTCAACCGCCTTGTAATGCATTACAATAGTCTAACCAAGAGTCGATGAATGTATGAATAAGCTTTTCTGCATTAGATATTGATTGCATATGTTGAAGTTTGGCAACATTTTTTGGATGAAAAAAATCACTTTTACAGAAGATTCAAATCACCCCCAAATTTTTGACTAAAGATGAGGACTGAACTGAAAATCCATCAAGTGTTAGACAGTGTTTTAGCTTTTTGTGTGTGAGGTTTTTGGGTCCACTAAGCAAGACCTCAGTTTCTAAATTATCATTTATCTGAATTTAGTAATAAGAAGTTTTTAGTTTTTTATATCAGCTATACAGTCTGTTAATTTAATCAATTCGTACAAAAAAATATCAGGTTGAGTGGAAATATAAAGTTGTGTATCATCAGCATAACAGTGGAAGCTAACTCCATGTTATTTAATGATATCGCCAGCCGTAGCATATATAATGTGAAAAGCAAGAGACCAAGAACTGAGCCTTTTGGTGTGATGCCTGTTTATTAGCTTTTACAAATTGATGAAGTTGGTATTACAAGCAGCTGCAGTAATATCAACACAATTTTCAAGTCTATCAAGGAGAATATTATGATCAGTTGTATCAAATGCAGGTCCAATAACACTAAGAGCGTATTCAACTATGATCAGAGGACAGGAGCAGGTCATTTTTTAACCTTAAGATTGCTGTTTCTGGCCTATGAAGTGCTCTAAATTCAGATTTGAATTTCTCACAAATATTGTTTCTCTAGGAACATAATTGAGCAGAGATTGTTTACAGAAAATGCATGTTTGACAAGGGTCTATAATTGACTAATTCTTCAAAATCAAGCTGTGTTTTTTTTTAAATAGGAGGCTTAATGACAGCTAGTTTAAAAGTTTTAGGCAGATATGCTAAGGTAAAGATAAATTCAAAATGTTAAGAACATCTTTGGAAACTTCTGGCCACAAACAATCATACTTCCTCTATCTGCAAACTTCTGTGCGCACGTATGCTGATATTGTTATCAGATAAGGAATGCTCTGTAACATTCTGTTTTCACACCTTTAAGAACATCGCATTGTAATGGAAAGCTAAGTGAGACGTGAAAATTATTTTCATATAATGATGTCGCTATATCTTTCCAGTCAGTGGCAAGAAACTACTACTTCTGCAAAAAATTCATCATTAGTATGCAAACATATCAGACTCAACAGAAGAAGTTCAGTTAATATTTTACCTTAAGCAATACTAACACAATTGTGTAATGAACAAACAAGATACAAAAAATAATAAAGAATATATTCCTTTTTTCCCAACAATATATATATATATATATATATATATATATATATATATATATATATATTATGCCAATGCCTCCTTTAAGACGAGGCTCCTGTTTATAATGATATCCTTCAGGTGAAGACTCCTGTAATGTTTAGGGTCATGTAATTGTCTGGTTTTAACCAGGTTTCTGTTATACAGAGTGCTTCTAGCTTTAGAACGGTTATCAAATCATTAACAAAAGGAGTTTTAGAGGAGAGTGATCAAATGTTCAATTATCTTTAGAGATGAGCTCCAACTCTTGGACGTTCTCTTTGCCATCACGCTGATCTTTAGCTTCCTCCACAGATTCTTAGATTGCATGGACAGACACGATCACTAAACAGAGAAAATAATAAGCATTAATAGGTGCACATATGCATTTTGTCAATTCGCTTTATTTGGACTTATGTACTGTATAATTAGGCGAGGCAGAGCACATCGCTTCTGATGCATTGTGCAACCTGCTTAAGGCCACCGTTAAAATTCTTCCGCACACAAAAGCAAAAGTGTGCCATCAGCTTTAAAATAACTAAATAAGGCAGACGGGATGGCATTAATATGATTGCATTTACACTGACTTCAGCAGAGTTGTATGTCACTGTTATAGCACAGTCCATTACAGTTTAATGAAGATTTTTGGCTTGTGTTCTGAAAACGCAGGTTGTGAAAAAAGTGAACTAGGCCTATGCACATGATTGCAAACTAATCAAGCATTACTATTTTTTAAAATGTGTTATCACTGAAATGTATTTAATACTTTATATAGAAACTATTATCTAGTGTTTGCAGATTAAAGACACTTTCATATGGAGAATGAAGTCACATGCTCAGGTGTGTTTTTTTTCACAGATTTCAACAGAGTGTAAAAATCTTGATGTTTCTTTAGATTTAATTTCTTTAGATATAAAATCTGATATTTGTGTCATATTGACTTTTGGATTTAAGTCAGGTCATTAACTGGGGCATTCTACAGCTTGATTTTCTGTTTCTGAAACCATTTGAGAGTTTTCTTGGCTGTGTTTGGATCATTGTCCTCCTGAAATGTCCACCCTGGTTTTATCTTCCTCACCCTGGTAATGTAGATGTTGAAGCAGCGAATTTTAATTTACAATGACGAAGAGCTCTGTGGGCGTCACAGTGCCACAGTGAGTAGCATGATCGCCTCACAGCAAAAAGGTTGCTGGTTTGAGCCTTGGCTGGGTCAGTTGGCATGTCTGTGTGGAGTTTGAATGTTTTCCCATGTTTGTGTGGGTTTCCGTAGAGTGAAAAAATATCATTTCAAAGGGCCCTTCAAAGTTTTGAGCACTTTGGCTTGGAACGACACTTCAGTATGGTGGATATGATTTTTCACTCTGAAGTGAAAACTCTTTTCAATTATTTTGTTTCTGTCCCCACAACTGCTGAAAGACGGCGCTCACATCACTGCTAGCCCAGGCTGGCACATGCATGTTCAAGGTGAAATAACAAGCAAACACGATTGCTGAAGAGACCTATTTGAAGAAGATGTAGAGAAAATAAAAACAAAAAAACAGATGCTGAGCTGCTTATCTTTTTCATGGATGCCCAGCACAAGCTTAATGTAGCTTTACAGAGATTACTCTTATTGTCTGTACATCACATGATCATTGGGATGCATTGTAATCAAAGCTTTTGTCATTACGCTACTTCAGTGTCATTCAGAAATTATTATTAAATGCTGGATTATTAAATGCTGGATTGCTGTGCTGTCCAGATCTAGAAGCACTGTTTATTAACTGTAAGCCTTTCTACTCACCGCGTGAGTTCTGCTCGTTTGTCCTCGTCTCTGTTTACATTCCGCCGCACGCACACGCGCGCCTGGCGATACAGAAACTAGCCGATCAGATCACGGAAATTGAGCGACAGCAGCCGGACTCTGTTTTAATCATTCTCGGGGATTTTAACAAAGCTAAACTATCCCATGATCTGCCAAAATATAGACAGCATGTTACATGTCCCACAAGAGACAGCAACATATTGGATCACTGCTATACCACAATAAAGGATTCATACCACTCTGTTCAACGAGCAGCTTTGGGACACTCTGACCACTGTTTAATCCATCTTATACCAACCTACAGACAGAAACTGAAAACAGCCAAACCTGTATTAAGATCTGTGAAAAGATGGACTAATGAAACAGAGCGGGATCTACAAGCCTGTTTCGACCTCACTGATTGGAGTGTTTTTGAGGATGCTGCTAATGATCTTGATGAACTCACAGACACTGTAACATCTTATATTAGTTTCTGTGAAGATGTGTGCATCCCTACCAGGACTCAACTCACATACAACAATGACAAACCATGGTTCACTGTAAAACTCAGACAGCTACGTCAGGCCAAAGAGGCTGCTTACAGGAATGGGGAGAGGGCCTTGTATAAGCAAGCAAAGTACACCCTGGAAAGAGAGATCAGAGTCGCCAAAAAAAACTACTCTGAAAAACTAAGGAGTCAGTTCTCTTCCAGCGACTCAGCATCCGTGTGGAAAAGCTTAAGGAATATCACAAGTTACAAGCCACCAAGCCCCAGCACTGTAGACAATGAACAACTTGCTAACGACCTGAATGAGTTTTACTGCCGGTTTGAGAAAACCCCCCACACCCACCCTGAACTGCTCTTCACGCCACCATTAACACCTCCACCACCCCCCGCCTCCCCCATACCTGCAATTCAGTTTAATGAAGATAATGTGCGCCAGGTCTTCCGGAAACAAAAGAGGAGAAAAGCACCAGGCCCAGATTCTATAACACCAGCCTGTTTAAAATCCTGTGCTGACCAACTGGCCCCCATCTTCACCCTGATCTTCAACAGATCACTGGAGCTGTGTGAAGTGCCCTCCTGCCTCAAACGCTCCATTATCATACCCATCCCAAAGAAACCCAAACTTACAGGACTAAATGACTACAGACCGGTGGCGCTAACATCTGTGGTCATGAAGTCGTTTGAAAAGCTGGTGCTGGCCCACCTGAAGGACATAACTGAACCCTCACTGGACTCTCTTCAGTTTGCCTACAGAGCAAACAGGTCTGTGGATGATGCAGTAAATATGAGACTGCATTATGTTTTGCAACACCTAGACAGACCAGGGACCTATGCGAGGATCTTGTTTGTTGACTTCAGCTCAGCTTTTAACACCATCATCCCAAAACTTCTCCTGCCCAAATTAACTCTGCTCTCCGTGCCCACCTCTGTCTGTCAGTGGATCAACAGCTTTCTAACGGACAGGCAGCAACTGGTCAAGCTGGGCAAATCCTCATCCAGAACCCGCACAATCAGCACTGGCGCCCCCCAGGGGTGTGTCCTCTCCCCTCTGCTCTTCTTTCTGTACACGAATGACTGCACCTCAAAGGACCCCTCTGTCAAGCTCCTAAAGTTTGCAGACGACACCACGCTTATCGGCCTCATTCAGGACGGTGACGAGTCTGCTTACAGACAGGAGGTTCAGGAGCTGGCTCTCTGGTGCAGTCACAACAACCTGGAGCTGAACACGCTCAAAACAGTGGAGATGATAGTGGACTTCAGGAGAAACCCCCCTGCTCTCCCCTCGCTGAGCATCATGGACAGCACTGTGGCTGCAGTGGAGTCATTCAGGTTCCTGGGCACCACCATCTCTCAGGACCTCAAGTGGGACACTCACATTGACTCCATTGTCAAAAAAGCCCAACAAAGGCTGTACTTTCTTCGTCAGCTGAGGAAGTTCAACCTGCCACAGGCGCTCCTGAAACAGTTCTACACCTCCATCATTGAATCAGTCATCTGCACTTCAATAACTGTCTGGTTTAGCTCAGCTACCAAATGTGACCTCAGAAGACTACGTCGAATAGTTCGGACTGCTGAGCGAATCATTGGTACAACCCTCCCTACTCTCCAAGAACTGTACTTATCCAGAGCGAGCAGAAGGGCTGCCAAAATCACTCTGGACCCCTCACACCCAGCACACTGCCTCTTTGAACTGTTACCTTCTGGTCGACGCTACAGAGCACTGCGCACCAGAACAGCCCGACACAGAAACAGTTTCTTCCCTCAGGCGATCCATCTCATGAACACTTGATAATAATAATCGTGGAACCAACACCACTACTGCTGTACACTCTTACACACACATACACTTATTTAACAACACACTTTACATGCCATTTGCACATAACAAATACACTTGTTACACACATACACTTATTTAACAACACACTTTACATGCCAATTTGCACATAACAGCTGCACATATAATGTTGTATATAGTAATACACCTGTACATACACTTGTCCATTTGTATATTTGCATTTAACACTTACTTCTATTTTTTTGAATATATTTATTATCTATTTTTTGTCCTGTCTCTGTAATTCTGTTGCACTGTGGAAGCTCTGTCACGAAAACAAATTCCTCGTATGTTTGTACATACCTGGCAATAAAGCTCTTTCTGATTCTGGATTAATGCACAAGAAATTTTTTAATACAACAGATTTGCAAACATTTTTTATACCATTTCAAATATATTTTTTGTGTATGCTGTATAAGTGCACATATATTGTTTACCCATAGTGTTTACATGGTCATAATATAGCAAGTAATACAACAAGCATTTATTCTAGGCTAGCTTTTGCAGCTGGACATTGCTTTACAATGCACTTGTTGGATGAACATTAGCCAGTGGGGGAGTGTCTTTTGTCTCTCCAGGTGTTAATTATTCCTGACCATTGTCATTCCCATGCATACAGTATGCTGACTCACAATAGACTTTACCAATTGTAAATCATTGCAATGTTTTCTTTGAATGAGAGAACAGAATAATGTTCACATAATTGTGAAAGAAATATTCTAGCCTAATATTCTAGCCCTCTTCATTGTCTGTGTGTTTGTGTGTTTGTGTGTGTTTTTTTTTTTGTGTGTGTGTGTGTGTGTGTGTGTGTGTGTGTGTGTGTGTGTGTGT
>CAIGQQ010034671.1:3886211-3897017 GCA_903798035.1 Danio albolineatus
TGTGTGTGTGTGTGTGTGTGTGTGTGTGTGTGTGTGTGTGTGTGTGTGTTTTTGGACCTTATTTCAGCTACATTTTTTTCTTCAAAACCTACTGAACTATTTTATTTCCTGAAAAACGCAAGCATGTACATCAATATTTCTCACATATTATTGTAGCACAGTTTGTGCTCAATACAAAAAAAATCATGTTGGCCCATGCTGTGTAATAAGTAGCTAAAGTAAGCACAAATGTCAGGGCATGTCAAAACATCTTAGGGGCCCCAAAATCACCTCAGAGCCCAGAGGGTTAACTACTAAAATTGCGCACAAGCAAGTTCCTAAATATTATATAGCCTGTATATTGTATATGTGCCCATTGTGCTGGTCTGTTAAATAATAAAGTTGTAGCTTGAAATGGAATCTCTATTGTGAATAAAAGAGTATCAGTAAAGGGCTTATCTGATCTTAGCAAAGAAACCTGTACTGTCTGTACTAAGTCTGTAATGATGAAAGAATTACAGCCAGCCACATATCCAAAAACTGTACCATAATGCATTTGCCGGATTGTTGCTACATTAATCCGCTACATTAATGCGGGCATCACCATTACTACTGCCTCCTGCACATCAGCCACCAGCACTACCACAAGCAAAATTGTCACTAGTACTTCATCGCTGCCAGAGCCTTCATCACTGCCAGAGTCATCGCTGCTCCTGCCAGAGTTGACGCCTCCACTATTGAGCCAAAGTTGATGCTGCCAACGCCGCCACAGCCAGAGTTGCCAGAGTCGCTGACGCAACAGGCAGAACCATTGACGCTGCCAAACCCTCAGGTATTCCTCGAATGGCAGGAGTCAGTTACCTCTGAATCCCTTGAATGGTAGGTGCCAGACACCTTTGAATCACTCAAATGGAGGGCGCCAGACACCTCTGAATCCCTCGAATGGCAGCTGCAAGATACTCCCGAGTTCCCAGAATAGCAGACGCCAGATACCTCTGTATCTTTCGAATGACGGGCACCAGATCCTTTCAAATTGTCAGAATGGCCAGAGCCGAGTTCCACGAATGCTTGCCAGAGCCATGTACAGTAACTATCCAGTGCCTCTAGAGCCATGTGACTCTCCAGTGCTTCCTGAACCAAAGCCTCCTGACCCATTGGGGTTACCGAACTGTCAGTGTCTCTTGAACCTAAGCCTCCTGACCCACTGGGGTTGTCTGAACTGCCAGTACATTCTAAAAACAGAACCTCCTGACCCATTGGGGTTATCTGAACTGCCAGTGCATCCTGAACCAGAGCCTCCTGGTCCACTGGGGTCAGTGTCTCCTGATCCTAAGTTTTCCTGATTCATGGGGGTATCTGAACTGTCAGTCTTTCATGAATTCAAGCCCCCTGAATCACTGGGGTTATCTGAACTACCACCACTTCCTGAACCAGAATCTCCTGACACAAAGGGGTTGTTTGAACCACCAGTGTCTTCTGAACCTAAGCCTTCTGATCCACTGATCTGGACTGTCAATGTCTGCTGAACCTAAGCCCCATGCTCCAGACCTCTCGCAGCTCCATGCTCCAGGACCTCTGCAGCTCCACGCTCCAGGTCCTACGCAGCTCCATGCTCCAGGCCCTCCACAGCATCATGCTTCAGGTCCTACTCAGCTCCACACTCCAGGCCCTCCGCAGTTCCACACTCCAGGTCCTCTGCAGCTCCACACTCCAGGTCCTCTGCAGCTCCACGCTCCAGGCTCTCTGCAGCTCCATGCTCCAGGTCTTCCGCACCTCCATGCTCCAGGCCCTTGGCAGCTCCATGCTCTCCTCCGTTGCATGGACCTGGCTCGCCATCTATCCCCTTGTTCCTCCCCCATTCCACCTCCCTCCTGCACTGCACTTGTAAAGGGGAGCTCTGTTGTAATTGCCAGTGGTGTTGTCTCCACTGGCAATTACTTCCTGTTGTCCCTTGCAATCGCCAGCAGTGTTTTCTCTTTTGGAGATCACTGCTGAATGAAATACAACTCCCAGAACTCTCGGCGTGCATCAACTCCTGCAACAACTGACAACAATCCGGACATTCACATACAGACACAGCCATGGCTCCTTTCCAGTGACTATAAATACACATCACCTTCTAATTCACATTGCCGAGTCTTGTTTCACTACTAAACATTACAAAGCATTTACGCTGGTTTGTTTTCCCATGTTTTTGATTGGAGCCTTTTTCCTCATTCTGATTCATTGCCGCCTAGTCTGAACTTTCGCTCGTATTTCGACCACGATTATTGGATTACCCCTGTGTTACACTCTTAAAACAAATGGTTCTATATAGAACCAAAAATGGTTTTATCAAGCGCTTCATATATGGAACCTCAAAAAGGTTCTATATAGAACCATTTTAAGGGTTCATTAAATAGAACCCCAAATGGTTCTTTGAATTCAAGTTAGATGGTTCTATTTAGAACCATTTATGGGTTCTTTTTATTTATTAATGAATTATTGCTACTTATTAATGAATAAAAATAAATAAAACCAATCCAGACAAATCAAATTGTTTAAATTTATTCAATCCATTATACAAAATATTTTTTAAATAATACTTAAAATTGCACCTCTGCATACTTTGCATTGGACAGCAGATCTACCTTAACAGTTTAATGGCATTCAACAATGTAATTGTAATTATTTCACTTTTATACGCTTTTTTATTGTTTGAGCAAATACAGTACTTAACTTTCACACATCTCTAAAATGAAGAAAAAAATATCACAATGCAGATGGAAACAATACACAAACAATCAATCATCTATTAAATAACACTACGATTTCAAAAAGTGGATGGTACATGTATGTATTGGTCATCTCAACATCCATTTTTATACATAATTTTTTACCTCACAGCAAGCAGGTCACTGGTTCGAGTCCCGACTGGGCCAGTTGGCATTTTCTGTGTGGAGTTTCCAAGTTCTCCCAGTTTTCTTGTGGGTTTCTTCGGTTGACCCCACAGTCCAAAAGCATGTGTACGGTATAGGTGAATTGGCCATAGTGAGTGAATGTGTGTAGATGTAAGAGAATATGGGTGTTTCCAAGTGCTGGGTTGTGGCTGGAAAGGGCAGATGAATTGGTGATTCACTCCACTGTGTTGCCTCTGATGAATGAGGATGTCGAAGGGTAGCGAGTGAGTGTTGTCCAATGTAATACTGACACGTCAAGCCTACAGTAGGTGGAATAAGGAGAGCTATTGAATCCTGGTTGGTGTAGGACCTTTGGATTTCTGTAAAACAATATTTTAATGTTGAGTAATTTTAACCAATTAACATGTCATCAAATAGAATTACAGTTATTCATTCATTCATTCATTTTCTTTTCGGCTTAGTCCCTTTATTAATCTGGGGTCGCCACAGCGGAATGATCCGCCAACTTATCCAGCATATTTTTTACGCAGCGGATGCCCTTCCAGCCGCAACCCATCTCTGGGAAAAGAATTACAGTTATAATCAATAAAATTAAAGTGTGTGTGAGTGTGTTTGGAGGATATGGGATGTAATATAGGGAGTAGTTACCTTCTGCAGTTTCCTCTGCTGGTCCAATGAGACTGTCATGGAGCACTTCCTTATTCCTTCCCTTTTTTGGGCCCTTTGTTTTAATGATGTTTCTGTGTACTTCACCAAGTTTTCAGCATCCTAAATGCAAAAAAGCATTTTGTTTACTTCATGTGTAAGTTTCCAAATAACACATTTTCAGCAATAGAAGTTCATTAAACTTGTTCATTAAAATTGAACTCAATTGTAGATTGACTCCTGTACAATTTGGCACACAATGTAACAGTGTTTACTCACAAGCTGTGGCACTCCAAGAAGAAAAAAACTGCTCCATTAGTTCTGCAAACCCCTCCATAATCTGTACTCTGGAAAAGGGTGTTTCATTCGGTTCTTGACTTATGAATATCTGGTGTCGCATTCCAGGTCCGTCACAATCTGAGGTAGGAAGACAGCCTTTTAGAGTGTGTAAATATGAATTTATATCACAGAATTAATCTACCTTTGACATAAACTGTATTGAACTGAAGTTCCTCAGAGTACAGTTCACTTCCTTTTCATCCCATTATTTTGTTTTATTTGCGAGATGATTGATGAGCTCACCACTGAAATCCCTTCATTTTTAATTTCAGTTTTGCCATTTCAGTTTTGCAGACATTGCAACAAATCCTGTAGGCAAATTTACACTTTATTTCAATACATATTTTTTCTCTGCAGGACTTTTTAATAGGCAATGACCTTAATATTCTCACTGTATTAAAACAGCAGCAATAAGTAATAGAACATTTTTGTGATAAATATATTATTTCAGTACCCAACAACCAAGTCTGACATATATATGTGATAAATTACAATATTTACCAGGTGTCCTTGTTGATGATAATTGTGCCACAATTATGGATGTAACACATGTCTTTCTTTAAGCTGGGATCTTTCCTCTTCAAAGCTACTTGTGTCCTGCAGACCAAGGTTGGGAACTTAATATGGGTCCAATGACTCTTTCTGTAATCATGAATACAATGTTAAAGTCATGCTTAATAAATACAGTTTGTTTAGATTTAAAAACAATGATACATACCAAGCACAAGATTTATGATGCAGTTGTTTCCAGGCTATTTGAAGAAAAGTAAGATATACATTAAAATATGAATTTTAAACTTATTTAGCGCAATATATACATACATGTAGCCAATACTTGACAAGCTTCAATATTTCACAATACATTTAGCCTGCATGTTTGTATATCCTTCATAAATAACACCTGATCTTTCATCTATGGATTATTAAAATATGTTTAGGCTTTAAAAGGTTTCAATAATACCATTAGCGATCATCATCACTTCAGCGCGCGCATAAACTCGGGCACGCGGGCACGAGCGCTGCGTGGCTACCTTGCAGTTTTAATGCAGACTAGCCAGAATGTGTCAAAAGTGGGCAGTGTCCACTACTTTACAGAGTTTAGCCCGAGTTAAACTCTGCTAAACTCACACACGAGCAAGCTACAGATATGGCTTTTGAGAATGCATGTTTTTTCACCCGCAGTACTGCAATTCGTCATTCAGATTCACGCAGTTTACTGCGGTTTGAAAAGCCACCTTTAAAAAAAAAAAAAAAACATTTCTGTGCTCTACGCAATAGCCACCAGGTGGCGCAAGGAACAACCACTTTTCCATTTTCTAAGTTGTCATGCTGCGGCAAAAACATTAAAAATGTTTTTTTAGATACAGTATTTCCTAAAAACAAACAACGGAGTATATTATAATTGTATTGTTTTAAAATGTTATTTATAAAGTATTTGGATATGAGGATATTAATCAAGTCGTGCAAACAGAGCTTTTTTTACAAACAGATTGGGAAAACTGCAGGTAAAAATGTGTTCTGTCACATCAAACAAGTGTTAATGTTTTTATATAACATGGTAAAATAAAAAATGTTAATTAATCATCACGAGAAAATAATCAAATCGTTTGTTACAACCAGGCCCGGCGCCAGGATGTCATAACTGAGGGGGCATTTTAATCCCGTAGGGGGGCACAAGACCTGGTGACTGATTTTGGTCCCTCTTTTTCCTTTCATTTAGACTATATACTTATTATTGCTTTGCATTACTGCCTAAGTTACTGACTTAAGGCAATAATATACTTTTTTATAGTAATAATAATATGCACTATTACTGATTTTATTAATTAAAGTTGCAACGATACTGTTTACATAATTGCAAACGGATCATGGCTTAAGTGCCAAACGAGTGGTTTAGACTAAATGATATTGTAATCTCTTTATTTCTTTCCGTTATTTCAAATAATATAAATGTTTAACATTTTAGGTAAAGCCCGACCCTGGCCCGAAAAGGCTGTAGCCCGGCCCTTGTCCGACAGCTTATCAAAATTATCAAAAAACATCTTAGCCTATACAGCCATTAAAATAGACCAGATTTGTATTTAATAGAGAACTGATATTTTTTGTTTCCTTTTTTTTATCAGAATGATTTAGAGAAATGATTGGAGTTTTTTGTTTGTTTGGTTGGTTTTTTTTCCCCGAAAACCTTTAATGATGGAGGAGAGACCTGTGGTGGCTGTTTCAAGTTATCTAATCAATCTTACCAATGAACCCTCGCGCACAATACAGGTCAGCTGATTCAGTCGTTTCCTAATGACATAAAGCGCACCGCGCTTTTTTTTCTTGTCAACATAAAGGCAGTATACGCGCGCGTCGCGCTTTTGGAACGGACAGGTGCGCTCGGAGTGATCGGCCCCTGATGTGCAACATATTTGTTAATTTGTTTAAAAGAGTTGCCAAACCTGCGCTGTTGATCGCCTCCGTCCTGGATCTGCGTCATAAACTCAACAAATAGGCTATAGTTCTGATGATTTAGTGTACAACTAACAAACCAACTTTTTTTTCCATTTAGAAAATTACAGTTATAAATAGTTCTTATATAATATACATTTTTACAATAACCGCGAGTGAGACAGAGGAAAGAAGTCATAATCATAAGACATAATGTTTAAACTAATGGCTTATGTTAAAATGTTGACAGGGGTTTTGAAATATTATACCAACAGCGGAGCATTAATTAAATGCATATTTAATGCGATCGATTCGAGGTAGCCTGATATTTTTATTTGATGGAAGAAAAGAACATGATTAGACAAACAGCATATGCCGCTTCTTAAAAAGGATCCAGTCAGTGTTTTCGTTTTGTAATCAAAATTTTTCATTTAAATGAAAAATATCCAGGGCAGGACTATCTATTTTATTCTTTTTATTTAGTTTATTCTATTAGTTTAGTTTATTTATTTCTATGCTGTTGGAAACACTGCAGGTGCGTGAAGATGCTCTGTTATGTTCTGTATATGCTTTGATTTGTTCTGTAAACATATTAGTATTTTGAAATGCAATATTTAATATGTCAGACACAAAATAGACACGTCAATTATTATTTTTTTCAATAAATAATAAATTAATATGAATCCGACCAGTTAACGCTCCAGTTTGTGTTTTGGCATTGTTGACGCATTAGCAGAGTTTTTTTAAGCACTTCACCTCAGATGTTATTCGTTCTTCTATTATATTTAGAAAATAACTGACCAGCAAAACTTATTTAACTATAGACAAACTATATGAAATTCGTTTTCAAAATATATTTTTTTCAAGCAAAAATATAGCCTATGAATTATATTTTTTATTTGAGCACTACTCAACTGTGCGGTGGAGGATTTTCGGTCAGTGGAAAGTGAGGATTTAATTAATGCTTCACTAATGGTTTTGGCATATCACAATCTTCTGACATATATTTGCAATTTTTTAAGATGCCATAAATTTGAAAGATTATGTCTTGAGCGTCTGATTTTTCCTGGGTGCTGATGTGCTTTTATTACATTTACATTTCAAAGAAATATATAAAAAAGGAAACGAATTATGTCATAATAAATGTCCTTAAATAATGTAGCCTTTGACAGTAAGCATCTGTGTTTGTTGAGATGATGCGGGGGAAGGAGTCGGGCAGTGCTGGATTTGTGCGTACCGCAGGCCCCTTGGACTTACATGTTGTGCATTGTGCATAACCTATTAGCTCATCATTTGAAGTTGTCACTAGCCTATATGAAAAGTTGACCAGACCTTTCCTCTTTCGTTTTTCACAGTTTCACGTGGTTAGAAATCTCTATAGGCAAGGCATTACTGGCGGTTCCAGACCACAGAAACCGGCAAATCCACCTACTCACGCACTAATTTAATTAATAACCCTGTAAACTTGAATTCGCAGGCCAATTATCTTTAATCTCGAAAGGCATTTTTTAGTGTCCTAACTTAACTGCTGTTGCATAATGCGGTGTTTCTTTTCACAACTGTTAAAGTGCGCATTAGCGATGTCAAATGAAAGCAAACATTAAAAAGGGTTCTCTGTTTTGCTTTTAGATTAATTTTAATAGGCTATTATTAATAATACTAATTATAATAAATTAAAGTATTATTTATAGTGTAGACTGCTGTAGGAAGGTACAGTGTCCAACTAAACATTTGTATTATATCCCCTAACTGAAAAACTAAATGACTGGCAGCTGCGTTTCTGCTAAAATTAATTTAACAGCAAATTTCTTCTGCGTTTTTTTACTTTTAGAGCGCAAGAGAGTTGTATTTAAAGAATTAGTTAACCAAAACATCTAATGAATTAGGCTGCTGGCCTTCACATCATCCACTAGTCCAGTTTCTCCTGAGTTTAAAGTGCCCCTCTGCCGCGCGTGCTCGTTTTAAAGGCTATATACGGGCGCACCCTGACCTGACGCGGGGACCAGATCCCTCGACTATTGCTTTATATTCACAATTTTGCTATATTATAAATAAACACATTGCTAAATGTGTGTTCTGAAGGTTATAATGACGGGAGTGTTATTAATAATCACAGAAAGAATTTTCAGTATTGAGTGACTAATCCTTTATGAAAACTGGGGGGGGCACAAATTCTTTCTGAGGGGGCAATGCCCCCCTTTGCCCCCCCGTAGCGCCGGGCCTGGTTACAACATCAAAACCCATTCCTGCAGAGGTGAAATATAACGAAGTCAAAAAGAGCGAATTTGCGGTGTGGGGAAATATCCAGCAGGGAAAATGACGAGGTCACTCGCTACATCAAACCGCTGTCATGGAAAATGGAATGGATGTTCTTGGCTGATGGAAGATGAACAAACAATCCAACCCAACACATGTTAAAGCGCTAAAGCTACAGTGGATTTAAATGTTCCTCCACAAAAACACGTTTACAAAGCCTAATATTGGTAAGTAAAGGGTTTTCAAATTATAACTAAATATTAATTAAATGCGTAATGTAGCCAGAGTAGGCCATATTGGCTATTTGCATTATTCTTTTAAAATTCAACTTCACCGTCGCCTTAAGGCCGGATCATGAAGAGAAATTGACGAAACAAATCTCGTCTTTACTTTAGTTTTCAGTTATAGTAGGCTATAATATAATTTTCATAAATAGGCTATGTTTAGTTAGACACTGCACAGTCCCACAGTATTCTACACTATAATAAATATAATTTATTATATTCAGTATTAATAATATTATTAAAAGCTATACAATTTACAAAACGCAGAACCTTTTTGAATGCTTTCATTTTCAAATCGCTAAAGCACTTTAACAGTTGGGAAAAGAAACATCCCAGCAGTTCGGAGTAAGGACACTTTAAGTAAGGACACTTAAAAAATGCCTTTTGAGTTGGAATAATTCGTTCCTGAAATAGAAACACAGGCCCTGTATGTGCCGTTCACATATATTCAGTTAATATAGAATAAGAATAATTATATTAATAATGACAATAATAAGAAGGATGTCGTTTCTTTATTTATTGTTTTTCTTAATAAATAACCTACTATAAAATAAAAACATTAACGTATGCTATGGATAAGGATTTAATGAATGCTCCGTAAATGTGGCATTACAAACTTCAGTCATATATTTGCTAATTTTATATATATATATATATTAGGGCTGTAACGATACGCGATATGAAACCGAAATCGCGACACTAAGATCCACGATCCTGTGTCGCGATTTGATAAGGAAGAATCGCGACACACCCGTGACTAACTTTTCAATCATGTAACGCCTTCCTGCAAAAGTTGAGCTAGTTGAAGAAGAACGTGAGGAAACATGGCAAGATTGCGGACCCTCCCTCTTCATATAAGTCAGCAGTATAGCAACATTTCAGCTACCCAGTGGAGATAAAGGATGGCAATTGCTCGACAAGACCCACACAATATGCCGTAAGTGCTAGTGACAGCATATAATATTTTTTTTCCGCATATAAGATGCTTTGCTCACACTGTTAATCTGGCTGCACAGAAAGGGATGGACGTTCACCAGATGTCCCGACTTTAATATGGGGTTCTCTGAAACTATGAATATTTAACTTTAATTTTATATAGGCTATTTTATTTACCAAACCAACACAATCTCACGGCAGCTTGTGTTTTGGCGCTGAAGCATTTAGCGCGCTTGTTTTGAAGCGCATCACCGCAAAGGTTATTCGTTATTCTTTTTTATCTAGTAATTAACTGACCAACCAAAACTACATCAATATTAATATACAAATTATACCTAACGAAATTCGTTTCAAAAAGATATTTTGTCCAAGAAAAATGTATGAATTATATTTTTGTTTGTGCCTGTCCAACTGTGCGGTGAAAATGTGTTCCGCTCCGGGGAAAATAAGAATTTAATAGTTCACAGCAGAAAGGGCACGGTCCGTGCGGGCTTTCTCCATCTTCTCAATTGTGTCGGGCACAGCTAGGTTCAGTTTGGAGGCATTTTGACGCCAGTGTCCATTCCGTGTCAATGAAATGGAAAGTTAGCGACATGTAAAGTGTCATTTCTGTACTCGACCACATCTGTTGTAAGTGAAAAATACTCGACTGTGGTGGAATTGGGCTGTTGCAGCTCACCACGGATACGTTTGTAGGCTCGTAGAATAGCTGTTTTGGAGAAATATGTACGTCCGGACAATTAATTATAGCTGTCGGGTGTAGTTACGAGGTCTCCGAAAGAAAAAAAAAGTATTGAAAGACACTATTTTTTTCGCAGAGATTCTTGGTTACTGCATCAGTGCATTTGTTATACCTTACATTGTCCCTCCTATATTTTGTGCATCGCTTAAATGCATCACTAATTGATGGCTGCACCTGTTCGTCTGACTTCTGCGCTCGATTTTTTCATACTGCATTGGCCATTTTGGCAGCCTCATTCTTGTGCGCTTTGTATAAATTAGTTGTGTTTCCTCCACATGCTGCCACATTTGTCAGG
>CAIGQQ010034671.1:3922017-3940285 GCA_903798035.1 Danio albolineatus
ACAGGTGTGCTGTCAAATTGATGAAGATCGTTTCTTAATTTGCTGGTGTTTTTTTGTTATTGCATTACATACTATCACACCGCATACCCTCTGACTCAAAATAAACCAATATCCTAGTTATTCATATACTAGAACAGTACACTGAGTCATCTGCTGTGAAAAATGAGACCTGACGATGCTAATTAGTGCAAGCCAACTGTTTCCTCACAGCACACTTTCTCATTGAGTGTGTGATTCAACCACACTTAGGTTATTTTTATTCTGCAATATATATTGTAAAAGTCAATTCAGCAAGGTAAAAAGTAATTTGCGGTACATTTTTTTAAAAGTAAGTCAATTAATATTGCTTATTTTTAAAAGTAATACGTTTGTTAAAAAGGTTTAGGAAGTTAAGATTACGATTGATTGACAGCTATACTTTAGTCCCTCCCCCAGAGACTGACGCGGCATGTGTTTCCCGAGTGCTACGGAGGACTCGTGAGAGTTATGAGAGTCGCCAGAGATATCGCAGCAAAATTTACGAGTGTGCGTAACTTCTAAAGTAAGTTTATTTCTGACATAAGTGTTTATGGACCCGCCAGGCTTGGTTTGCTGTTTAGAGTTTGTACTCGCCGGTCGGACGTGTTTTATGTCACAGTTCATGGGCATTTAGTTGGTGCTAGCAAAGGAATGTTTAGCATTCATGCACGAGGCGCCGACGCACGTGGTATTAGCGAGTTGTTGACTAAGCATCACGTATGTTTGAACGTTATACCATATAGACTGTATCTGCATTGTATAATTAGTGTTTAAATAATATCTGTGACATTTGCTTTTAATTTGAGGCGATCACACATGCTTAAATGGGGGCAGTAATTATGTTAACATTTATTTAGCAACCTGTTCTGTTCTATTCTAATATTTCATCTGTATGTTTATTTGATGTTGATTTATCATGTTATTGTAAACTGATTATTTATATCCTTTTGTGTTTATTGTAGAAACCACACACACAGCCATATGCATATGCAAATTTATACATTAAATACCTCTGACTGGACCCCTGGATTACGTGCATTCTTACAGATGCCCCGTGATGATCCCAATCAAGGCTGAACTAGTCAATACAGTTCAAAACCCTATCAAACATTAATGGTCCTTCGAGCCGGATCACGGTGATTGCAGCGGAGAAAGATGTCCAGAAGTTATATACAGTCAGAGGCTGATGTCCGTAGTAAACGGACATCCCGTCCCCCACGTTACTTGGCTGATTATGAAGTGGAATTCAGCGGATTTCGAAGTACCTATCAGCCTGCTGCTGGAGAGCCACTAGAGCGTTACCACAGTGAGTCAGATATCCAGAGTGCCTTTTATCCAATGGAGGGAGATGACGAGATGGCACCCCTCATCAGGTGGCACAAAACTAGTGATAGTGGGGAGGTTTCTGAGGGTAGCAGAGAACGCTATGCAGACAGTGATTCTCAGGCAATGATCCTGCAGTTACGAGAAGAGAACAGACGACTGCAAAAAACCATAGAGCATATGAGAAACAGTTCTGAAAATGACAAAACTGACTCAAGTGAGCGTCCATTACCCATGCCTCGTACTCAGTCATTGCACAGTGTTGCAAAAAGGCAGACAGTAGTTCCTCCTGTTCCAGCTCCACGCTCCAGTAAGTCATTAGCAGCTCGTATACATACATCATCCTTTTCAGAGACTGAAAAACCCATTGCTGCTGAGGAAACTGCTGAATTAGTCGCAGACGATGCAGCAAATGAAGCTAAACTGTCAGACTATCTCTTTAAAATGAAACTGCAGTCCACACCAATGAGAGAGAACATGCAATCTCACCTACCACCTCAAGGTGTGCTAAAATCACAGCCCCAACACGCAGACAGTGTACATTCTGTCCATAACCGGAGCTATTCACAGGAGCACAGACATGCACACTGTTTCTCACCTGCACCTGCGTATAATATCAGAGAACAATCTGATTACAAGTCAAGGTCTCATTATCAGACTAGAGACTATGTTCCTCACTCTGCTTTACCACCTACCAGAGAGAGCAGCTATCGGGGCCCTACACCCTCTATACCAGACTTCACTGTGGAGGACCCAAGGCAGTTTGCTAGACTGAAGATATCACTTGATAACCTGCTGCCACATGACGCCACTGAACAGTTTAAGTATCAAATCTTACTTGAGCACCTAAAATTTGAAGAAGCTTCGCTAATAGCAGACTCTTACAGCAACGTTATCCATACACTTATACAATGCAATCATTAACTGAGCATTATGGGCAACCACACCAGTTGGCTTTACAGAAAATATCTGACTTAATGGATGGGCCAAACATCCGAAGCGGGGACACTCAGGCATTTCGAGGATTCGCTCTCAGAGTCAGAGCACTTGTGGGTATGCTTGATCAGCTAGAGGAAAATGGAGCAGCTGTATTGCAGTGTGGCTCCCATGTGGCAAGACTAATGTCCAAACTTCCCCATGATCTCAAGACCAATTTCAAAAGATATGTGCACCCACTTAGGAATCCTGTTCCGAATCTACTTGACTTTTCACATTGGCTCGAGTTTGAACTACAAGTACAGCCCACTGATTGTAAACCCAGTGCCGTGGACATAAGAGGACGTGTTGTGCCGCGAAGGGAGGTGCTGCGGCAGCATAAGCCCACTTTACAGTCAGCAGCCATTCTGCATGGTGCAGCGCAGTCTTCAAACACACCAGTGATAAACCCTCCAGAAATTCAAACTCCGGGCAAGAACGCCTACTGCCATTACTGTGACAATAATCACCACTATCTTAATCAGTGCCCCAATTTTGCACAGCTAACAAGTGAAATCAAAACTAACTGGATTAAGTTCAATAAGAGATGCTGGAGGTGCGGAAGAAGACATCAAGCTGCCCAATGCAGATTAAAGGGCATCTGCAAAGTTTGTAAAGGTAAACACTTAACTGTCCTACATGACCTCAACACCAAGTCAGCTAAGATGAAGCCAGTTGAAATGCCTCATGAAAGTCAGACGCTGTACCTTGATCGGCCAGCAGGTGGCAGCCAGGTCATGCTAAAAATCAGTAAAGTGTTGTTACACAATGTCAAGCATTCACTAATGGCTTATGCAATTCTGGACGATGGGTCTGAACGTACCATCTTGCTTCATGATGCAGCAGAGCAACTTAAGCTTAATGGACAGGAAGAAAAGCTTTCTTTGAGGACAGTCCGACATGACACACAAGTTATTCATGGTTCAAGAGTATCATTCACCCTTTCACCGGTATATCAGCCAGACAAAAGATTCAAAATAAAGAGTGCTTTTACTGCAGCAAATTTGGGTCTGGCTAAGCATTCCCATCCAGTTGCCCTATTGCAAAAGAAATATAAACATCTCAAAGGACTGCCTCTTCATGCATTTTCACAGGCCCAGCCAGTGCTGCTAATAGGCTCTGATCATCACCACTTGATCACCCCCATGGAACCAGTACGCTTTGGTCCACCTGGTGGGCCAGCTGCTATTAGAACTAGACTAGGCTGGACACTCCAAGGGCCAGCTAACATAGTACAATACCAGATCCCAGAACAACAATGCCTTTTTACCTCTGTGACCCCCGCCTCCATAGAGCTGTTGCAAAATGTGGAAAGACTCTGGCAGCTTGATGTACTGCCATATCGCAGTGAGAAAGTGGTGACTCGCTCACGTTTGGATCAGGAAGCTATAACCCTTCTTCAAACTAAGACAAGAAGAGTTGAGGTAAATGGAGTGCTTCGATATGCCACACCACTTTTGAGAAAACCTAATATGCCTCAATTGAAAGTGTCTAAAGAGTCAGTTCTGCCCCACCTCAGAGCACTGGAGAGGCGTCTCAGCAGGAGCCCAGAACTGACAAAGGTGTACAACCAAGAAGTCGAAAGGCTGGAGCAATCTGGTTATGTGGTCAAGCTATCTCCTAAAGCAATCGAGCAAACACCTGAATCCTGGTACATACCACACCATATGGTGCACCATAATGGCAAGCACAGGGTAGTGTACAATTGTTCCTTCCCATATCAAGGCCATAATCTTAATGAGTACCTGCTGCCCGGGCCAACTCTTACTTCCACCTTGTTAGGAGTGTTGCTTCGCTTTAGAGAGCATTCTGTTGCCATCATGAGTGACATTAAGGGCATGTTCCATCAGATTCGGCTGCTCGAAGAAGATAGGCCACTTCTTAGATTTCTGTGGAGAAACATGCAACGTGATAACCCAGTCAGCATCTATGAGTGGCAGGTTCTGCCATTTGGGACAACGTGTAGTCCATGCTGCGCAACATATGCCGTCCTCAAACATGTCCAGGAGAACACTGTCCCAGGTGAAAGCACACGTGCAGCTGTCGAGAAACATTTCTATGTGGACAATTACCTGCAGAGTGTAACATCAACTGTCCAAGCAACCGAACTGGTGAACAAACTGCAGACGCTACTTATGTCTGGGGGGTTCGAACTAAGGCAGTGGGCTTCTAACATCCCTTCTGTTGTTGCTCACCTTCCTACAGAAGCCAGATCTGAGAAAAATGAGCTTTGGCTTTCTGAAAAGCAGTGGGACGTTTCTGAGTCCACCTTGGGTCTACGTTGGCTCTGCCAAGCAGACACACTTGGCTACAAAACGCATCTAAAGGAGCCACAAATACCAACAATGAGGTACATCTACCAAGTCTTAGCCAGTCAGTATGACCCGCTAGGGTATATAATCCCCTACACAACACGAGCTAAAGTATTGGTTCAAAGGCTATGGGATAAGAAACATGGGTGGGATGACCCATTGCTGCCAACAAAACTTGTGCAAGCCTGGCAAGAATGGGAAAAGGAACTGCAGCACCTAAACAACATTGCTATACCACGGTGCTACACCAGTACAGAGCTAGATTCTGAGTCTTGCCTAAGAGACATCCACATATTATGTGATGCTTCAAATCATGCATATGGCTCGGTAGCATATTTGAGAACGCAGAGTCTCCAAGGCCAAGTTGAGGTTGCATTTGTCACTGCCAGATCACGAGTTGCCCCAAAACGACAGCTATCTGTACCCAGGCTTGAACTTTGTGCAGCACTTAGTGGAGCTCAACTAGCAAAAGTTCTAGAAAGGGAACTGACACTGAACATTCAGAAGGTTAATTTATGGAGTGACTCAATGACAGTCTTGTCCTGGATCCAGTCTGATTCGTGCAGATATAAAGTGTTTGTGGGTACACGAATCGCAGAGATTCAGGAGCTAACTGCACCCCAGGCATGGCGTTACGTGAAGTCTGAAAACAATCCAGCAGACGACATAACTCACAGTAAAACCCTTCAGCAGCTCGCAGTTCCCAGTCAGTGGCAGCAGGGACCCCAATTTCTGTGGCAAGACTCAAGTACCTGGCCTCAAGATTCAAAGAAATCAGTCCTAGACAGTACAGATGAGGAGAAAAAGGTAACCTTTTGTAGCCTGACCACAATAGACTACTCTGATAGAATGCAATAATTCTCGCAGTACCACAGCTTTGGTCAGTTGGTGGAACATGAAGCTCAAGAGCAGTTAGAGCAAACTAATCAAACCCGAAACGTATGTGCCCAAGACTATGCAGCTGCTGAAAACGCAGTCCTGAAGCAGGCACAAGCCATGTGCTTTCCAGCCGAGCTAAACGCATTAAAGGGTAACAAACCCTTGCATTCAAACAGTAGATTAATAGCCCTAGCACCTGAGCTTGACCAGTCTACTGGACTTATAGGGGCCGGAGGTCGTCTGAGACATAGTGAACTGCTTAAGCCAGATACAGTCTATCCAATTGTACTTGACCCCAAACACCCACTCAGTCAACTCCTGATTCAGCATTATGACGAAAAACTCCATCATCCTGGCCCAGAAAGAGTTTTTGCGGAGTTACGCAGAAAATACTGGATTATTAGAGGCAGAGAAGCAGTACGACGGCATCAACATCAATGCCAGGAATGCAAAAAATGGCGGGGAAAGCCCAAAGTACCACAAATGGCTGATCTACCATCAGCTCGACTTCGTCTCTTCCGCCCAGCATTTTATTCAACTGGTGTTGACTGCTTTGGGCCCTTCACAATTAAGATAGGCCGCCGCAATGAAAAGCGATGGGGTGTCATATTCAAATGTATGACTACTAGAGCAGTCTGCATTGACTTACTCAGCAAAATGGATGCAGATTCCTTCCTTATAAGCCTGCGTAGATTCATTTCCTGCCGAGGAACTCCACACAAACTCTATTCTGACCAGGGAACAAATTTCAAAGGAGGAGAAAGGGAATTATCTGAAGCATTTGTTGCACTGTTACCTACCTTGCAAAGTCAGCTTGCCAAACAGAAAATTAAATTCAAATTTAATCCCCCTGGAGCTCCTCACTTTGGCGGACTGTGGGAGAGAGAAATCCGATCAGTAAAGTCTGCTCTCAATGTTACACTTGGAGTCCAGCACGTAACTGAAGAAGTACTGAGTATAGTACTTACAGAAATTGAGGGGATATTAAACTCCAAACCCCTGGGCTATGTATCATCAGATGTGGCAGATGTGGACCCCATCACCCCAAATAGTCTTATACTGGGGCGGCCAGACCCTAGTTTGCCCCAGGTTGTATACCCTGAGTTAGAACTACTGAGCAAAAAGCGCTGGAGACACAGCCAGGTATTAGCTGACCATTTCTGGGTCCACTTCATCAAGAGATACTTACCTGAACTGCAAACTCGCAGTAAATGGAGGAGTGAGAGTGGGAATGATCTGAAGACCGGGACAATAGTCATGATAGGGGATCACCAATTGCCTCGAGCCTTGTGGCCAGTGGGAAGGGTCTCTGCAACAGTACCAGGAGCGGATGGAAAAATACGAACTGTGGAAGTTCAGGTTCAAGGTTGGAAATACATTCGACCAGTCAGTAAACTGATTTGTTTACCACCACTACCTGATGATGAGAACAATGACTCATAAACCTTTTCTAGTATAGAATTTACTATGTAAATTGGGGCGGCTGTTAAAAAGGTTAAGGAAGTTAAGATTACGATTGATTGACAGCTATACTTTAGTCCCTCCCCCAGAGACTGACGCGACATGTGTTTCCCGAGTGCTACGGAGGACTCGTGAGAGTTATGAGAGTCGCCAGAGATATCGCAGCAAAATTTACGAGTGTGCGTAACTTCTAAAGTAAGTTTATTTCTGACATAAGTCTTTATGGACCCGCCAGGCTTGGTTTGCTGTTTAGAGTTTGTACTCGCCGGTCGGACGTGTTTTATGTCACAGTTCATGGGCATTTAGTTGGTGCTAGCAAAGGAATGTTTAGCATTCATGCACGAGGCGCCGACGCACGTGGTATTAGCGAGTTGTTGACTAAGCATCACGTATGTTTGAACGTTATACCATATAGACTGTATCTGCATTGTATAATTAGTGTTTAAATAATATCTGTGACATTTGCAGTTAATTTGAGGCGATCACACATGCTTAAATGGGGGCAGTAATTATGTTAACATTTATTTAGCAACCTGTTCTGTTCTATTCTAATATTTCATCTGTATGTTTATTTGATGTTGATTTATCATGTTATTGTAATATGATTATTTATATCCTTTTGTGTTTATTGTAGAAACCACACACACAGCCATATGCATATGCAAATTTATACATTAAATACCTCTGACTGGACCCCTGGATTACGTGCATTCTTACAGATGCCCCGTGATGATCCCAATCAAGGCTGAACTAGTCAATACAGTTCAAAACCCTATCAAACAACGTTACTTTACTCGTTACTTTGGAAAAGTATTATTATGTAACATGCGTTACTTGTAACGTGTCACCCCCAACACTGATCATTAGTGTCATCTATGTGGATACTGAAATCTCCCACAATTAGTATTTTATCAGTTTTAACTAAAGTCCGAAATAAAATCAGCAAATTATTTTGGAAAATTAACATAGAGCACTGGGGGTCTATACACTGATTTTTCAGCATGGATTTTTTTCGGAATACCCAAAAGCACAACATTAAGCACCAACACTTCAAAAGAATTAAACATAAGTCTGTTTCTCTGATTAACATTAAAGACTGATTAACATTATCACTAAAGACTGATGCAACTCCACCACCCCTACCATTCTGACGGGGCTCATGTGTATAAACATATCTTGTAGAAGTGGCTTAAACTAATTAGTGGCTTTAAACTAATATAGTAATTTGGTTTTAGCCAGTTTTCAGTAAAATAAAGTACATTAAAATTATTGTCAGACACAGACACTTTCTATGGGGTGAGCCAGATATGCATTTCTGTGATTTTGTTAGACGAACAAGGGACTATATGAGTATAATGTGAACTTTTACTTACTAGTCAAACAGTATGAAACATCCTGTGGATGTAGTCTGACAGGTGTTAAGCTCCAGCTCTAGAATGCTCCATTAAAAATTCCAGTTTTTTAACAGAGCAGCTTCTGTTTTTCACACCATGATAATGACCATTCATTTAGAGCAAAGAGTCTACCGAACCTTTCATATCCTCTTCAGAAAAGATGATCTGTGTCACAAGTGTCAAACTGTCTCAATCAGGCTTATGCTTTATGTTCTTCTTTTCGTCTAATTACATGATGGGCAGGAATTTGTCAGGGTGTGTCTTTCCTTGTTTAACTAATTATCCTGCAAAAGTTTTTTTTTGTCCTGTTAAAAAGGGCTCCTGCTGGGCACAAGTAAAAGTAAAAGGTTCAGGGCAGCATGCAGGATGCAATAATGAGACAGTTTATCCTCTTATTGCTCAAGCCCCAGCACATTTGTCCTAATAATAATAATGAAATATCAATTTCTAATTGTTCATGACCATCTTTTGTATGTAGCTAAACTTTTCAAGGTCAAAAAGACTGCATAGGCTTTAAAATTAAGCACGACTACCTTAGGTCTTTTTCTACCTAAAGGATTAGCAATATGTTATGCTCCAAAAAAATAAATAAAATAAAACTGAATAAAAGGGATAATGTTCTTTTTTATGAAACTGCAAGGTCAACATAATGTTGTCACAAAGTAAAAATGTCAATTTTGAACTATGGCTGAATTTTGTTTGAATTTCACACACTTTGAGTGATACAAAAACATGTTTATAGAAACTATGAAAGATCTAATTCTTGGAGTATCCCTACATGCTCTGTTGGGCCAAAAGCTATAGATATACCCAGTTGGAATACTGTAAAAGGGAGAATGTATATTTATCATAGTAAGCTCAGACGTCTAAAATAACATACAAACATACTGTACAAAAGTTGTCAATTGACTTTATGCATGAAACATTCATAAGCTAGCTGAAAACTTTTAGTGAATCATAATGTGCTTTAACAGGAGCAGCCTTGGAAAACTGATCCCTAAAGATCCCTTTTAAATTGAGCCTCAATCAGGGGTTGTACATTAACGAGTTTGTTCTTCGTTCATTCATTCGTTCGTTCATTTAATCATTTGTTCGTTTGTTCGTTTGTTTTTTCATTCATTCATCTGTTCATTTTCCTTTGGCTTAATCCCTTATTTATCAGGGGTCACCACATCAGAACAAATTACAGTATATGTTTTACGCAGCAGATGCCCTTTCAGCTGCAATCCAATCGCATTTTAGTGAATTTGAATTGTTTTCAGGGAGCATCTTTGTGCATGACATTAGTAATTTGAATAATACACACCCACACCAGCTCCATAAAAGGACTTTCTGCAAAACGCACTTGTCCAGAGAAAATTATTAATCAATTATTAATTAAAAATGATTTTTTTTTTATGCATTTCACAGAGAATTGTGTGGATACGCATGGTTAGTGAATGTTCATATGTTTTAAGACATGAGAGGCAAAGGTCTAAATTAAGTATTTCTTAATTGCACGAGATTATATGTTTTTACAGTGTTCTATTGATGATTGCATAACTGTGAAATGGTACGTTTTTCTACTTCAAGAACAACAATCTCACTACCTTATTAGCTTAAAACTATTTATATTATAATATAATTCAAATGTTAAAATTATTTCATATGCCACATCTTTTATGTCATAAACCATAAATGTTTTTTTTTTTTTTTTTAATCAACAGCTATCATACCTGATCCAATGTATAGCTTCAAGACATTGATTGCTTTCAGTTTATTTTTAAATTAACTTCCTAAATCTTTCTGTTGATTCTTAGATTTTTTAGTGATGTATCATAATGCAACTAGCCTGCTTAACTTCATTTGAAGTGAAATAATCCTAGAAGTAACTCTGGAGTGCTTACTTTATTGTTCCTAAAACGCTCCCTGTATTTCATGCATAAACCTGCTTGCACCTCAACAGACTCTAATGATGACTTTGACTAATCACAAGTCAATAAGTTTTATTAATAAAATTAATAAAAACAATTGATCAATAGTAAATTTTCCATTCATTTGTTAACATCCCTAGAAGTTACAGTTTTCATTAAATAAGTGTATCAAGGGCTGACATTAAATATAAGAGAGCAGTTAATTAAATACAAAGAAAATATTTTTATAACAACATGAGTGTTACTGTAGGAAATTTCATTTTGAGTAAACTGTTTCTTTAAGGTTGAAGTGATTGATTGTGGAAATATAGCCTCATCATCTGGATAGTTGCATAGTCTCAAGTGGATATTACCTCAAATATCATGGTTAAAATTGAGGTAGTCGGTGGCACAGAAATGTCACCCAACCAGCAGGCCATCCCATCCTTCAAAGATGCCATATTGTCACCCCAGTTGCAAGGGGGGGAAAGGATATGGTTTATCAAAGGGAAAAAAAGAAAAGAAAGAATCATGGGTTGAAAGTTTGCACTCAAGGCTTGGCGTTTCTTATGACTGTCCCAAGCTGTTTTTAATGCAGTCCGCCCTGTCGCTTGGTGTGAAACCCACTATTGTGCCCCTTTTATTCTAGACAGCAGCTTGGGCTGAGAACTACTTAGTCTGGCTATTCATGACATTCCTCTAGAAAAGTGTTTGGCTAATATCGGGATTTTTGCTGTCATAGCCCCTTGGGTTAAAGGACAAAGGGGTCTTCCACAGGGTTACTGGGAGGTGACCAAAGCTTAGTTTGCCCCCCCACCCAAAATAAAAATAAATAAATAAATAAATAAGTAAAATAAATAAAGGATGTCCATCACTTTGGGTCAGTCCCTCCTCGACCCACTGTAGAGGGTGACTGAGTGAATGACAGCCAAGACATTCACAAAGACACACACGTACACATACATGCTGTACACGCATGCATGCACGAACACCCATACACACGCACACGCACACACACACACACACACACACACACACACACACACACACACACACATGTGGCATGAATGTTAATAGCTTATCAGCCCCCTTGTTTTTTCCCCCCAATTTGTTTAACGAAGAGATTTTTTTCAACACATATCTAAACGTAATAGTTTTAATAACTCATCTCTAATAACTGATTTATTTTATCTTTGCCATGATGACAATAAATAATAATTTACTAAATAGCAAGTTAGGGTAATTAGATAAGATATTGTATAATGATGGCTTGTTCTGTAGATATTCAGGAAACAAAATAGCTTAAAGGGGCTGTAATGTATATATTTATATATTGTGTTGCTTTTCACAACACTTAAAAGATGTTTATGTACTGAAAACACCAAGTAGTAAAGTGTTTCAGGTGTAAGCTTTTCCCGTTCTTCCTGCAAACAAGTCTCAAAGTGGCCAACAGTACAAGGTCTTTGTTATCACATTTTGCACTTCAAAATGCGCCGCACATTTTCTATTGGAGACAGGTCGGGACTAAAGGCAGGCCATGTGTGCAGAACTTTGTAATGTGTGCAGAATGTGGTTTCGCATTGTCTTGTTGAAATATGCATGGGCATCTCTGGAAAAGGAGGCAGCATATTGTGCAGTGTATATTTAATAAAATGTGTGCATATTCTTGAAACAGTGCCACCTGAGGGATTGGAGATCATGGTAGTTCGGCTTAGGCTTGTTCCCTTGTCCTTTACGCACTGAAATTCCTCCAGATTCCTTGAATCTTTTAATTATGTTATGCACTGTTGAAGATAAAATATCCAAATGTCTTTCTATCTTTCTTTGAGAAACATTGTTTTCAAACATTTCAATCATTTTCTCACATATTTGTTTGCAAACTGGCCATCCTCGGCCCACCTTGGCTCCTAAAGAACTAGACCATTCTTGGATACTGCTTTTATACCAAATCATAGGAAAAGTTTTAGGAATTAACAAAGAGACTTTGCTCTCCCTATTAGCCTTTATGCATTCTCCCGAGGGCTGTGAACTACACACATGCCAGTCAACAATGATAAGAAGACAAAATGAAAAGAAAAAGACTCAAACACCCATCACATTTTAAAAGGTAACAAAAGAATTATACAGTGGTAGAGAAACTATCACACACTTCTACTCGCCAGAAATAAAAGTCAAAGTAAATTTAGAAATCTTTTTTTATGTATTTATGTTTCCATGCTGTCCCAACCTTTTCTGATTTGTGGTTGTAAATGGCTCCAGAGATGGCCAGCGTCACTAGAGGAATGATTAAGGACAGTGAAGGATATCTATTGAATGGAAAAAAAAATTAATACAGTCTAAGACTCAGAAGGAGTGTTTTTGATGAGCAATGGAAAC
The DNA here is from genome assembly GCA_903798035.1 of Danio albolineatus. Classification (NCBI taxonomy): domain Eukaryota; kingdom Metazoa; phylum Chordata; class Actinopteri; order Cypriniformes; family Danionidae; genus Danio; species Danio albolineatus. The sequence goes on from CAIGQQ010034671.1 coordinate 3,934,648, forward strand.
AAAAGAACTAGGTGAGATATGAGTAAGAGGTTTGTAAATGTCTATTTTTTCTCCCTTTGGCTCCAAGAGTTTGGCTGTTTTACTGTCACTTTTTCATCCATTCTGTCGTAAATTCAGAGAGTTTGTGGGGTTTTATTTATTATTCTTAATTCTTATTGTACTGTAAAATTCAATGGTGCTACTAAAACATGTAAATATTGCATGATACTCTGTCAATGGGGGAAGAAAAAATGAGGTTAAAAGCATAAGGTTATACATTAAAAATGTCCAATCCATCATTTTCATGTACATTAGCAAGTCAGAATTTAGAACGTTACAACATTACAATTACTACATTACTTCTTTTAGTGTTTTCTAGTACAAATGTATTTCTTTTTTGTTTTGACTTCTTTCTTATTTATTTATTTATTTGTTTATTTATTTATTTGTTAATTAATTAATTTATTAATTTATTTATTTATTCTTATTTAGTTGGATCATTTTTTTAAAAGTAACAAATAATGTGAAAAATATCAAGATTTTTATTTCATTTTATTATAATCACGCTGCACTTGAATCAAGTTCAAGCTGTAATCTGCATATTGTCCTGCAGATGGCCTCATAACTCTATCTTTCTATAGTTATCTCTAGCTTTAGTAATTACTCTAGAGCAAACGTAAGTTTTATGTAGATTTTCAAGTGCTACTTATGTTGTGAGGCTTTTGGGAAACAAACATTAATATTACTGTAACTGATAAGTCATACAATGTTTTTTTATGAACTAATTAGGTTAAAGATGCTTTTGGGAAACATACTCCTGAGTAATTCTGACTTGTGGCACAACAACTTTTTATTAATTTATTAAATTTATTTAATAAAAAAAAAAAAGTTCTTAATAGCCTTGTGGACAGTGTGTATAACACTACTGTCCTAGAATTTAAAAGTCTATAACAACCCCACTGTTTTCTTTTCCACAAATTTAACTTGATGACATGCAGTTTCACAGCTCTGTCTTCATATACAACAACAGAGAACAGAGATGCATGCTCTTCCTAGAATTTATTTGCTCAAAACTGGCCACTTTGGAATGAAGGGCACAATTGATGGACACTTCAGTCATCCATGATCCTTTGAGCAGTGAAGTTATTTGGTGTCACAAAATGACAACTGAACGCTTGGAGTTTGACTATTGATCACAAGGTATCACATTACCGTTCACACCTGCCATGAAAATGTGTTTTTTTTTTTTTTTTTTTTTGTTAGACTAATTTCAACCTCTGATTACAGAGGGTCTTTGGGTGTGTATTGAATTTTTTTTTTATCTTTACTGGGAAAGCTAGTGTAATTTACATAATTTACAAAACATAAAAATCTTATCAAAAGTAGCCTAACAGAACAATTACACACACTGTATAAATAGGTTAATTTATGTATTGACTAATGAAATTATAGATAATTTATTATTTTATTTCCGATCAACTCCTTTTAGGCCTTAAAGACCATTCCTGAATGCTGCTTTGAATGGAATATAATAATTAAAAGCACTACAAAGACTACAGTTCAAAAAGACATATTTTATGAAAAATACTTGGTCACAGGAGCTGCATGTGAATGCGCTGTTTGAAGAGAACAAACCTGTCATAATTTAAAAATTCAAAAAATTTATTTCCAGTCATATATGCCTATTTTCTTTCCAAAAGGTAAAAAAAAAAAAAACATATCGGCATTGTTGAGAGATTATTCTACTTAATGCATTTTTCCCTCTAATACAAACTGTAAAACTAGAAGATGGCACCTTTTAAATCCAGCATTGTGACTAGATGATCCTGTTAGGTGGTCACTGGACTAAATATTTTTTTATGCATAATTCACTTTCCAAACCACTTCTAGTTTACCCAAGTCAATGTGCTGAAAATATAGTCTAAACAGTATGTAATGTTGATCTTTACCTAAGCATTCATATAAGCATTAAGCGTTAATTTTTTCATTCTTCATTAATAAGTTTGCTCCATGGTGGCATAATGGGTAGCACAATCGCCTCACAGCAAGAAGGTGGCTGGTTCGAGCATTGGCAGGGTCAGTTTGCATTTCTGTGTGGAGTTTGAATGTTCTCCCCATGTTTGCGTGGGTTTCCACTAGGTGAAAAATCCTTCATTTCAAAAGGGCCCTGCAAAGTTTTAAGCACTTTGGCTTGGAACGACATTTCAGTATGGTGGATATGATTTTTCACTCCAAAATGAAAACACCTCTCAATTATTTTGTTTCTGTCTCCACAACTGCTGCAAGACGGCACTTACATCACCGTTGGCCCATGCTGGCACATGCATGTTCAATGTGAAATAACAAACACGTTTGCTAAAGAGACCTATTTGGAGAAGAATTAAAGAAAATAAAAACAACAAACAGATGCTGAGCTGCTTAACCTTTTCATGGATGCCCAGCACAAACTTAATGCAGCTTTACAGAGAATACTTTTATTGTCTCTACATCACATGATCATTAAGATGCATTGTATTAAAGCTTTTGTCATTACGCTACTTCAGTGTCATTCAGAAACTATTATTAAATGCTGGATTAATGCAAAAGAAAGTTTTTATTACGACAGTTTTGCAAACATTTTTATACCATTTCAAATATATTTTTTGTGCATGCTGTGTAAGTGCACATACATTTAGTCCAAAGACATGTGGTATAGGTGAATTGGGTGAGCTAAATTGTCCATAGTGTATAAGTGTGAATGAGTGTGTATGGATGTTTCCCAGAGATGGTTTGCAGCTGGAAGGGCATCCGCTGCGTAAAACATATGCTGGATAAGTTGGCGATTCATTCCGCTGTGGTGACCCAAGATTAATAAAGGGACTAAGCAGAAAAGAAAACAAATGAGTGAACGAAGTTCATAACTGTACCGTTGTTTACTATATGTTGCTGAAAGTCTGCCCTGCATGAAGCTTGGAGGAAGAATTAAAAATAAAGTTAGTTCTGTCATGACAACTCTCTGAGAGATTTAGCATGGGAATGAATATGTATATGGCAATGTTGTATGAATTTAGTATTGGCAGCATAATGTCACAATTGTCAGATTGTCACCTTGGAATTATAAGGTTCTATTTGCGTTTTGAATGATTTTGAGATATTGAGCTCAAAATTTTTGCATTTCCTATTACAAACAGTATGTGTGTAACATTTATTTTTAATTGGATTAGGACTGATGCAAGCTGATTTGTTTCAGCTGCAGCTCATTTTCCAGTCCTATTTATATAGGTATTTCCAGTCTTGTTCTTTGCCATTTCCTTTTGTGCTTGTGGAAACACTACTTCTCAACATTTAAATCTCTCTGTTTTATCAACATGTGACAGTAGAAAGTGACCAAACATTAAGGATTTAGCTTGTCCAACAGCACTAACCATTTGGATTGTCAAAAGGAGTAGATGCTATCTATAGACAAGTTATTCAGACTTTAGCGACAAAGGTATCCAAACTCACCATAGAATTTAAACATTTCTGAGCTCCCATGGCACCTCTTTCACCACCTGCTCCTTCGAGAGCTATGTTTGGATCTCTGCCACTTTTTTAAACTAAACGTTCCATGTTCTTCTCTCTCCAGCCATTAACATTTGCCATATTTTGCTAACATTTTGCTTGCGTGATCACACTGTGGCCGGGTGTAAGGCAGAGAGATAGCTTGCTGATCTCCGACAGGGAGAGGGGTCAGGGAGAGGAGTTGATACACGCTTACAACAACACAACCAGTGATCTCCATTTCAATGATGTGCACCTAGAGTATATATGATTTGCTAAATACCTTAACTCCAGTCAGGCTCACTTGGCACTTTTTATGGAGGTTTCAATCCTTCCAACTCTTACCAACCGGGTTTCTAAGAAAATCAAGCTAGACACCTTGTCAAGCATTTTCAGTCTTTCAGATCGCCCAGTGTCTTTCGAAGGCATAATACCTGAGAGACTGGTTGCCTTGTCTGTGTCTTGGGAAATCAAATCGAAGATCTGCATGCCTTTAGAAGGGGTAATGCCTTCACTTGGGTGTCCAGTGGGTTGGTTATTTGTGCTGGTGAACTTGCGGTCAGACGTTAGCCGATGGAGTCATTGCTCCAATTTGGCTTGTCATACCTCCTTTCTGATCAAACAGTGATTCTGGTGGCATGTCATGACTCATGATATCCATGATTTTGTTTTGGTCTGTTCAGTTTGCAACCAGGGTTAAGAATTCCAGTTTCACTCCACAAGAATTTCTTCAACTGCTGCCTGTCCCTTTAAGACCCTGGTCCCATATCGCATTAGATTTCGCCCTCCCACCCTCTCTGGGTAATATGGTTGTTTTAACCGAAGAGGACCAGTGCTCAAATGTGGCTCATTTTATCCCCTTGCCCAAAATACCCTCTGCCAAATATACAACAGTCTTCTGGATTCATGGCTTCCTGGTAAATGTTGTTTCTGACATTGGAGACTGAGTGGGCCAATCAAGATCCTAAGAGGGTGTTACAATGTTTGGTCGCTCAGAATTCCACTTCCTTGTGTCAGCAACTGTTGTGGCTTGAGTACGCTCAGAACTCGTTACAAGTGTTGTCAACTAGCCTCTCATCTTTTGAATGTAGTCTAGGTTATCAGCCACCCCTTTTTCCTAGGATGGAATCTCTTTTTGTGCCTCATCCAAAGGTGTCTCAACACCTGGAAAAGAGCCTGAGGGGTTCTCTTTCAGGTAGGGATGCACATGAAGGCTTAGGTCGATTGCCACAGGTCAAAGCCTTCTGTCTACGTTGTAGGTCAAAAAGTGTGGCTTTCTACCAGGAACATTCCTCTCTGTCTGTAACAAGTTAACTCCGGAATTCTTTGGCCCATTCACTAATATTCTTAGTCTAGTGGCTGTCCACCACAAACTTCCTCAGACATACAGGAGAATTCATCTTTTGCTTTTGTTTCTCACCTTAATCTGCTCATCCTGGTTCATTATCCTTGCCCCCGAGAAGGCTCAACCTCCTTTAGTAGACTTTGCTATTCTGGGTACTACCAGAAACCCTGAGTTTTAAGCTCTTAAAGAGTGAGCGGATTGCAGCAAGCAGAAAGGTTTGGTTAAATAAACAGGAGCTAGATCATTAAAAGCTTTATTAAAAAGCAAAATATTATAATTTTTTTTATATATAAAATTAGGGTGATATGGTCATATTTTCTTGACCTGGTAGGAACTCTTGCAGCTGCATTTTGCACTAACTGAAGTTTATTAATAGAGGATTCTGGGCAACCAACGAACAGAGAGTAACGATAATCCAGCCTAAAAGTCACAAAAGCATGAACTGTGTCTGCACCTGATATAGATAGCATACTTCAATTCAATTCATATTCATTTATACAATCTGGTTTCAGAGCATATTACAGTACAAAGAGCGCCCTTATAAAGATAATCAATGATATTCGCCTAAATACAGATTCAGGCAAACTAACAGTGCTGGTATTGCTGGATCTCAGTGCTGCATTCGACACTGTTGATCACAGCATACTTCTGGATAGGCTGGAAAACTGGGTTGGGCTTTCTGGGACGGTCCTCAAATGGTTCGGATCGTACCTTGAAGGGAGAGGTTACTATGTCAGTATAGGTGACAATAGGTCGAGGTGGACACCCATGACATGTGGAGTCCCACAAGGCTCA
>CAIGQQ010034671.1:4025285-4036843 GCA_903798035.1 Danio albolineatus
ATATATTTTTTTAGTGCTGCTCCATATGCCTAGAATTGCCCCTAGGGGACAAACAAAGTTGTTTTGAATTTAAATTCACATTATCACTCTCTCCCTCTCCTTTTCTTTTACTACCACCGACAGAACTCCCCTCTTTTGCTCAGTCAGATGCAATGAGAGGGTGAGGCTGGTACAAGATCTCTAACAGGGGAGCTAGCTGGTGTGTAACACTTCCATTGGATTGCCTAATGGGTCACATCCAGACTGGAGTATGGTCTGGAGATTCCTGCTCCAATGACCAGCATTCCAGTGGAGAAATACAGGTGAGTGGCAAGGTGCTGACACTACTGCACAAGTATGACCTGACGAGGGGAGGGAGAGATGAGCTGATTCTGTTGCTTGTTGGAGGTCTGTGCAGAAGCAATCACTACGTGATTGGGGCTTTGGGTCATTGCGTATCCTTCCCTTATTTGTCAAGCGCACATGGCAACGTCACCAGCAGACGGCAGAGCAGCCTTCACTGTGAACACTGTATTTTTGATAGCCATGGATGCTTTATATTCATTTGTTACTTTAAGTAACAACTCAACCTCGTTATCTGTCCTCAAAAATACCTCTCTTGCTTTCTTTGCCATCGCGTTCATCGTTCAACCAGCATTTGTTGACTAACAATAACCAAATGCCGAGCGAGACACGTGCTTCCTGTTTTTACTTGAACGCGCATGCCTTGAGTGCGCAAATGGTCACGTGATATACGTTTCTGGTGGCGTAGTGTGGAGGTACATCTGTTGAGAGACGCTTGGGTGAAACGCTAGTGTGGACGCGGATCGTTTTCATGCTAAAACGCCGTTTTAATACTAAAACGCACTAGTGTATAAGGGGCCTTAGAGAACTTTGCGATCGTGACCTGACCATTCATTTGTCAGCAGGGTATCTAACAGTGTTGATAACACAAACTCATTTAAGTTTCAATTCAATAAATTAGATCTAAAAAACTATATATATATATATATATATATATATATATATATATAAATAAATAAGCTGCTGCTTATATTATAACACGATGGCTTTGCATGAGTCATACCCCTCATTAATGACTTTACCAAAAAAAAAAAAAAAAATTCACAGAATATCTCAGTAAACAGTACTTTTGAGCGTTAACAACAAAGATATTTTAAGCAAAGATCCCACTATGAACACATCTTACCTATCAGTGTTGATAACACAAACTGAGGAAAATATGGGACACTACAAATTTATCAGCAATATGGTATGTCAAGAGGCTCAAACATCGCTAGAAACTTCAAAATGCCTTAATACGAGTGTCATAGCAACACCTTGTGGACAAAACAAAACCCTGCCCTACATTATTATTATTATTATTATTGTTATTATTATTATTATTATTATTATTATTATTATTATTATCTTTTGACTTACCTATTACCCAATTCCAAATACCATACCATTTTGCTCAATAATAATAAAAAAAGATTCCAAAATCACTATAAACAATGTGGCAGTAGGAGACAAACATAAGAAACTACAGGCAAAGCAAATATTGAAATGAAAAGATGAAAAATTTGATGAAAAAGTTTAACAATGAGGGTAGAAAATGAGGGAGAACAAGATGTGATTACATGTGATTACAATGGAGTAAATCTGCGATTCAAAGACAGATGTCTGCATTAAACTCTAATCTCAAAGATGGCATTGTTAAATTTCATCAGAAAATAATAGATGACATCAGAAACGACCTGACAGAACTCAAAGAAGAAATTAACAAAGTTGATCGAGGTTACAAAAACACAGCAGTCAACTTTACTTGTATGAAGTTGACCCCCCACATAAACCAAACATCAGCAAAATAGTCATAAATGTTTGTACTCTGTTTGTGCTGTTTCGGATTTTGAAATATTAAAATATTATTTGTAGGTTTTTCAGCGGTCACCCAAGGCCATGGAGCAGTACATAGAAGAAGCTTTATCCTAAGGTTACATCAACCCTTCAATGTCCCCTGCTACTTCAAGCTTCTTGACGGGGGGCTTTCCCAGCAGCACTTAAAGAACTATGCAGAGTTAGTATCTTTACAAAACATCTGACTTTTTACAAGACTTCCAAAGTGCGTATTATTTCATCAGAACCAAGAAGGGTGATGAGTGGAAGACAGCGTTCATCACCCTTAGTGGCCATTACGAATTTTCAGTGATGCCCTATGAATTGGCCAACACTCCCTCAGTCCTCGAAGACTTCATGAATAAGGTACTTTGTGAGTGTCTGTTTAAGTCTGTCTTAGTTTACATTGATGACATCTTGATCTATTCCAGAAATATAGCAGAGCATCAACAACATGTGAAAAAGGTCTTATTCTGTCTCCATGAACACAATATGTTCCTCAAAGCTCTGCTTTTCATCAGGAAACTATCAACTTCCTAGGATTTGTTATCTCAGCTTCCAGAGTCAAAATGGATGAGAGAAAGGTGGAAGCCATCTCTTCTTGGCCACAACCAAACACCATCAAGGAACTTCAGCACTTCCTTGAGTTTGGCAATTTTTTATTGGAAATTCTTCTTCAATTCGGTCACCTCACCAATTTACTTTGAGGCAAACCCCAGGCCCTAGCCTGGACAGAAAAAGCTGTTAAATCCTTCCAAACCCTGAAGAAGGCATTTACCTAGGCCCCCCTCCTGGTCCACCCTGATTCTGAACTCCACTTTACAGTTGAGGTGGACGTATACACCTCCGGAGTGGGGACTATCCTATTCCAGCGGCAGGGATACCATCCCGACTCCATACATGTACTTTCTTTTCCCAAAAGTTCAGCCTGGCGGAGTCCAATTATGACATGGGTAACCTAGCTATCAAGCTTGACCACAAAGAGTATTTACATGAAGCTCTGCATTTGAATCCACGACAAGTGATGTGGGTTCTGTTCCTTACAAGATTTAATTTCTCCATCTCATATCTTCCAGGTCATAAGATCACCAAAGCAGATGCCCTTTCCAGGATATATAGCCCAGAAGAAACCTCAAGTGACCCTGAGCCGATCATCCCTCCAAGTCTAATTGTAAGTCCCATTGAGTGGGAGACCCTTCCAGCCACAGAAGAGTATTAACAAGCCATTCTGCTGGGCTGTTCAATTCAATTCAGTTCAATTCATCTTTATTTGTATAGCGCTTTTACAATGTAGATTGTGTCAAAACAGCTTCACATGCATTATAAAAAATTTAAACAGTGTCAGTCCAGTTTTCAGTGTTGAAGTTCAGTTTAGTTCAATTCAGTGTGGTTTAATATTATTATAGGAAAAAACTTCACCAATTGGCGAAAATGAAGAATTAAAAAACCTTGAGAGAAACCAGGCTCAGTAGGGCACGAACATTTCTCCTATGGCCGGACGTCTTGTGCGGAGCTGCAGTCTAGGCGCCGGAGGCTGGAGAACACTGGACGTCCATCAAAGAGAAACCACAGGTGGGTCACCGGCTGGTGAACAGGCTGGCCCTTCGGGAACAATGCAAGGACTCATCTGTCACTGAGGTCTTACAGAGATCGGTCTCATGCTCTTCACTCCTCCATGACCACCACAGCAGCTGCTCAGGATACAGCCTGGTCCAGGATTATGGAAACCTCTGGAATAATAAAAAACAGACTAACATAAGTACAGATGCCATTCAAATTACAAATATGGCTACCAAAATTGCGCGAGTGATCTAAAGTGGTCTCACTCTCACATCTTACTGCAGTATCCCGTGGGAAAGCAGAACATGGACCAACACAAGAAGCACATGACCAGCAGGGGGCAGTTATGTAACATAGTGAACATGTACGGCAAGCAGCCAGTCACGTGAGCAAAAGCAGAGAGGTGTGATGCTCTGCTAAACATTCCTCCGAGCAGGTCATGCAGACTGGCGAAAGCAAGCGCACCATTCCGTTTATGCTCGCCGGTAAACCAATATAGCTCAGATCCCAGCAGACATAAAATTTCTCTAGTAGGCTAACTATGTTTTTGCTGCCTAAAACACTTTGATCAAATGAGTTTGTTTCAAAGCGGCATTCTTACTTGTGCTTTTTTTTTTCTTTCAGTACAGTGTTTAAATAATATTTAATAGGCCTACATCAACTGTGTATTTTATAGACTATTTATTTAGACAGTGTGTGTTATACTATAGTTTAATTGACTGTTACCCTATTTTAAACTATGGAGCTCTGAGCATAATTTGAATTACAAATTCGCTTCTACGACCACGTCTTATTAATGCATATACTTGTTTTAATTAATGTTACACTTTAATAAATAATTATGAAATGGAATAATTCGTTCCTGAAATACTTCTACTAAATTTATGAAACAAAAAAAAATAACTTACAAATCAATTTATGGAATTTAGGCCTGCATAAGCAACAGAACACGTACAGGTACGAAATTCAAATCGAATAGATTCTAAAAATAATTTTTAATTAAAGTCATAATATAGGCTAGCTTAAAGAGAACTATTTTAAACACCTGCTGTGAATTTGTCTGCATGTCATCAGTAATCCGTAGCTCGCACCCAAACAACAGACATGCGAAGCGTATGTATCCTACAGTACGGCTGGGGAATGCGCTATTTAAAAAAGCAAAGCATATAGCATATATAACCAACAAACCAACTTTTTTCCATTTGGAAAATTTAAGTTATTATTAGATCTTATAAAAGATCTATTTTTAAAATGTTTGCATGATGACTCCACACCAAGGCGTTCACTTAATAAACTATATCTATGCAAATTAATGCAATATTATATGTAAAAAAATAAATTAAAAAAAACTAAATTATTATATACCAGTAGCCTATAGCCTACAGTATATACGTATATCAACATATTGCCTTGTTGTTTCTTTACGTGCAGGACGCACATTGGAACGCGAGTGACAGAGAAAAGGAAAGCACAGTCTAAGATAAAATAAAGTGTTTAAATCACAATCTTTAAATAATGACTTATGTTAAAATGTTAACAGAGATTTGTGATTATTAACAATTACAGCAAAGCAAATAAATACATACTTTCCGTGGAGCGATCGGCTTGCTTTTTTAGATAGAAGAAAGAAAAACATGATTGTAAAAAATAGCTTATACTGTATGCTGAAAACAGGCAGTGTTTTCGTTTTAATCAAAATTTATAATTTAAGTGATAAATATCTAGATAAATTCAGATAAATATCTTATTTTTTTGCTTTTTCAAAGCCTTAGTGTTCTCCCTCAAATTGATGTTATGTTTCATGTGTTTTAATTTCATTTAGTTTTTTTTTTTTTTTTTTTGCATGTGCGTGTGAAATAGTGACAACTTTTATTGATTAGCCGACTGGTTATGCACAGGCTACATTATTCAAGGGCGTTTATTATGACATAATTTGTCAGAAGATTGTGATACTGTACAAATTGATAACATACAGATAGATAAGACCTGAATCAGTCCAATGCAGTTCCTGTAATACCAACATAATTTTCAAGCCTATCGAGGAGAATATTATGATTGATATAGTTCATTTTAAATACTTTCATTAAATAAATCAATCATTTTAAATACTAAATCCATAAATATTAGTACTGCAACTGTGAGCTCACTGTGTTAGCATCGCAGCTAACATTCCAACAATCCAGCTGTAAGTACTCTAGCTGATCTTTGGCCTGTTTTCTCTGCCCGATTTAACTGTTTACAATCCCTTATCAAGACTATAAAACTTTGTCGATCAAGTTAATTACTAGCTTTTTAATTTTTAATCTCTTCCACAGTCACAGCATAGCAGCTCACGTGTAAACAGCTCACCGTTGGGCTTTTACTCAGACTCCGGCTTGCTTTTGCTCTCTCTTTTCCAGTTTGTTTGCTGATTCGCGTCTATTTTTCCTCCTACGAGTGTCGTATTTTATCTGCTTACTCATGCCTGACTGCACGCTTGTATTGTACCTTGTATTTCACCCAGATTTTGATTACGCCTATTGCGCTATTTATTTATTTTGCTTTCTAGTTTACTTTCTAGTTTACTAGCTCGTGTATATTCTCTCACGTGCGTCGTCCAGTTTAATTACATATTCCGCGTATTTACACCTTATATATTACATTATAAATCACTTTGTGCAGGTGTTCTCTCTCTAGTTCTCTCTCCCTCTCTCTCTCTCTCTCTCACTCTCTCTCCAATTCTCTCTCTCTCTCTCCCTCTCCCAATATTTGAAAATATTTGGTGCTATAATAGTTCTTTGTGTTGTGTAGATGGTAACAGTGTTATTTTTACACTTTTTTGAAATGTATGGGTTTCTTTGATACAATCTGAATTGATTTATTTATAGTTATATCGTGTCTGTTTTAATGTAATAAAGTATTTTGTAAAATCAAAATCTCTCTCTCTTTCTCTCTCGCGCGTGCTCTCTTCTTCTCTCTTCATTGACTACTGCTGATTTTTCACATACCCATCTGCTCCTGTTACTCTATACACTGCTGTGGTAAGTCAGAATTTACTTCGACTCACGGTGAGTAAAAATGGCTTCTCCTGCTCTTGTCACATGCATTTCATGCCACATGTTTAGTGTATCTCTCTCTGTCGGCAAAGAGGGCTTCACATGTGATAAATGTAAGGAAATAGTTAGGCTGACAGAGAAGACCTCAGAATTAGAAACACACATTCAAACTTTAATTGAGGATAGTAAGAGTCCTAGGTCTCTAGATAAGGATTTGGATGTGACTAGCCTAGCAAGCCATTCACATTGTTCGGTTCTGGTTGTTGCGTCTTTGCAGAAAGACGGCTGGGTCACCGTGAGGGAAACTAGAAGTGGGAGAAAACACTGTATGTCCGTTCCAACATCAAACAGGTTTAGCCCCCTCAGTGATGCACCCACTGAGAAACCTGATGAAAGTGCCCTTGTGATTGGCGACTCCATAGTACGGAACGTACAAATAGAGACACCAGCCACCATAGTCAAATGTCTGCCGGGAGCCAGAGCGCCTGACATTATGTCATATTTAAAAGTACTGGCTAAATCTATACGTAAGTTCAGTAAGATCGTTATCCACGTCGGTGCTAATGATGTCCGACTACGTCAGTCGGAGATCACTAAAAGTAATATTAAAGAGGTGTGTGATCTTGCAAAGACGATGTCAGACACTGTAACATGCTCTGGTCCCCTGCCCGCTTATGGTGGTGACGAGTTTCACAGCAGACTCTCATCACTCAATGGCTGGATGTCAAAATGGTGCCCACTGAATAATAGGTTTTGTCGACAATTGGCCAAGTTTTTGGGGTAGACCTGACCTGTTGAAGAGAGATGGTCTTCATCCCACTCGAGCTGGAGCAGCTTTCCTCTAGTAATCTGGCATATAGTCTTAGTGCTGGCATTTGACTAACTGGGACCCAGGTCAGGGAGTAGACAGATTGGCTTAACCAACCGTCTGCTAGTCTCCACAGTTTACACAACTTAAATAATCTGCAGCACATAGAGTCACCTAGATATAAGAACATAGAGACTGTGTCTGTTCCCCGAGCCTCTAAATATAAAAAACTCCCAAATCCATTTAAAGGTAACAATCTAATTGATGTTCAAACAATAAAAAATAAAGCTAATCAAAAGATAAAACTCGCATTATTGAACATTAGATCGCTGTCATCTAAAACTCTTTTTATTAATGATTTGATAACTGATCTAAAACTAGATGCTCTCTGTCTAACAGAAACCTGGATAAAACCAGATGATTACATGCCCCTAAATGAGTCTTCACCTAAAGGATATCATTATAGACATGAGCCGCATCCTAAAGGCAAAGGTGGAGGCGTGGGCATAATATACAGATATGGCATTTGAGAACGCGCGTTTTTTCACCCACAGTACTGCAATTCGTCATTCACAGTCACACAGAATGCTGCGGTATGAAAAGCCAGCTTTTCATTAAAAAAAAAACATGTCTGTGCTTTACGCAATAGCCACCAGATGGCGCAAGGAACAACCGCCTTTCCATTGTCTCAGTTGTCATGCTGCATGCGTCAAGCCTCACACTTTGCTATCCGAACCTTGCTCAGGATCGTTTCCCGGATAATTTTAGAAGTGTGAGTGCGCTGAATCGGGCTCACGTGGGCTTTGGGGTGGTACGCTTAGTGAGAGTGCAAAGCGCGCCTAAGCCAAATCCCGGGGGGGACAGGGGGGATATGTCCCCTCCCATCCGAGGGTTGTCCCTCCCTCCCAAAAACAAAAAGTTTTAAAAAATTGGACTGTATTGTGAAACATATATGTGTATACCTAAAATAATTGTATATGAAGTAAAGAAAAAAGCATTTCGCATTTAAAATGCGTTTAGAAACAATTGAGTTTCCCCTCCTCTTTCTCACAGTGGTTTGGTCCACTGCTTTTCCCGGTTCATCTATGTGCAGCGCGCGCACACACACAAGTCAGGTGTGTGTGGCCTGACGCCTCGGCTCAGTTCTAGATGTTCGCCAGTGAGGAGAGTACTTTATTCACTTTAAATAAAGCGATTCTGTTTAAGGTTGTTGATACAGACTCAATTATGAATTATTTGCGGTAAAAATGCTGATTGCCGATGTATTTTCCTTGTGTCTGCTATATTAGCGATTGAAATATTACCCAATTTAGTTAACGCGTTAGCTTATTGCAAAGTGCACTGCAGCTAACGCGCCAAATTTGCCATGCAATGTTTTTTTTTGTGACGAGATGGCATAATGTTAACAACATAAACGGCCACAATTAGCATATTTTGTAGCTGTGCTTTGCTATATGAGCACTGTACTTCGTCTGAACTCACCCCACTGTATTTCTGTATCAATTTCCATTCTGTTCGTACATGACAATTAATTCCAAACAACAACTTTAACCTTTTTTTAATTCCTTGTTTTTATTGTTGTGATTATTTTTATAGTTTTATGTACTTCATGTAAAGCACTTTGAATTACCATTGTGTTTAATCTTGCCTTGCAGTGACTAGATAAAGTGACAGAGAAAAGGAAAGTGGACATAAGATCATTATTCAGCGCACTTAAACGCCAATAAATACAACAAGTTCACATATTAAGGCAATTTGGCTTCAAGAATGGGTGATTATGTAAATACTAATGTCACAATATCATTCACAGGCAAAAGAGAAGGAAAATATTGAGGCAGAGCAGGGTCAGTCAGATGTACAGTGTCAGGTGAGGGGGTGAAGGGATAATGACAGTTTTTATTTGGATGAGCAGTTTCTTTAATGTTTTTAGTGTTGTGGCTGTTCAGTTCAGCAGATGAACATCACAGGCTCACCAGTTTACAGTATGATCTGTCCATTTAACAAGTGTAATGTAAACAAGTGAGTTATTATGAGTTTAGAAAACATCTCTCCTGCATTTCTTCTGCTTCAGGAGTCAGTATTGACTGTACACATCTGCTGTCATTGAACCTGAGTCTCCTTGCTGAAATAATAATGATAGAGCCAAAGTTTTTAACTGGGGACATATCTTTAGGAGTATAATTTGACTGTATTATTTGTGTCCCCCTCAAAAAATTGCTCAAGGGAAATGTTATATTTATTGTCCCCCCTAGTGTTAAATGAGATTTACGCCCTTGGCCTAAGCCCGAAACTGAAGAGGAGACGTGACTTTTGGGGAATGTTTCATATAGATTTATTAATCATTCTTACTGTTTAATGAACGCAAACTGCCATAGGTTATTAAAGACGCAAACCCCTCTCTGCACCACAGCTGCTCCTTTAGTAAACCTTCTAATTCCTGCAGCACGAGGACTTTTTGATTGTTTATGAGCGTCAGCAGTGGCTGATCTGTTCGGCAGAATATTTGACTGTGTGTCACTGCATATCAAACGACTAAAACCATATAATCATATAAAGAAATCTCCACTGAAATCTCCGAGAGCGCTTCTCTTACACTTAACAGCGCATCATCGATGACTCAAGCGTGCCCAGGCCCGAATGCAATGAGAGTGCAGGCCGTCAGGGGAGACGGGAGGGGGGACAAGCGTGCTTTGGCCCGGTTAAAGGGAACTGTACATAGTGTGAGTACTGTTAGTACTATTGTTAGATATTTCCTAAAAATTATTAGATATTTCTATACTATTTCTATACTATTGTTAGATATTGTTATTGTTAGATATTTCCTAAATATCTTAGATATTTCCTAAATATTTTCTAAGATATTTCCTAAAAACAATAAACAAAGGAGTATATTATAATTGTATTGTTTTAAAACATTATTTATAAAGTATTTGGATACGAGGATATTAATCAAGTCGTGCAAACAGAGCTTTTTTTCAAACAGATTGGGAAAACTGCAGGTAAAAATGTGTTCTATGACATCAAACAAGTGTTAATGTTTTTATATAACATGGTAAAATAAAAAATTGAAATTAATCATCACAAGAAAATAATCAAATCGTTTGTTACAACATTCACCATCGCCTTAAGGCCGGATCATGAAGATAAATTGACGAAACAAATCTCGTCTTCACTTTAGTTTTCAGTTCGGGATTTATATTAGAGTAGCCTTATAAAAATGTTTAGTTAGACACTGCACAGTCCCACAGTATTCTACACTATAATAAATATAACTTATTATATTCAGTATTAATAATATTATTAAAAGCTATACAATTTACAAAACGCAGAACCTTTTTGAATGCTTTCATTAAATCTTAAATCTTAAAAATGCCTTTTGAGTTGGAATAATTCGCTCCTGAAATAGTTCTACTAAAGCTATGAAACTAAAAAAAATAACTTACTAATTAATTAATGGAATTTAAGCCTGCATGAACAAACAGAACACGTACAGGTACGAAATTCAAATCGAATAGATTCTAAAAAATATTTTTTAATCGAAGTCATAATATGTAGGCTAGCCTAAAGAGAACTATTTACAAAACACCTGTCGTGAATTTGTCTGCATGTCATCACAACTTAGCCTACGGCTGGGGAATGCGCTATTTTAAAAAAACATATAGCTTATACAACAAACAAACAAACTTTTTTCCATTTGGAAAATTAAAGTTATTAATAATAGTTCTTATAAAAGATCAATTTTTTTAAAACTTGATGTTTGCATGATGACTCCACACCAAAACTGAGGAATTCATTTAATAAAATATATCTATGCAAATGAATGCAATACTATATGTAAAAAAACAAAATTATTATATACCAGTAGCCTATAGCCTATATACGCAAGTCAACATACTGCCTTGTTGTTTCTTCAACAGCGCGCGCATTGGAATGCGAGTGACCGAGACAGAGAAAAGGAAAGCACAGAAAGTCTAAGATAAAATAAAACGCTCAAGTCAAAATCTTTAAATAATGACTTATGTTAAAATGTTAACAGAGATGATCAATTACAGGAGAGCAAATACATGCATTTTCCGTGGAGCAATCGGCTTGTTGTTTTTAGACAGAAGAAAAAAACAGGATTGGAAAAAATAGCCTAAATGCTGGTTCTTTAAATGGATTCAGACAGTGTTTTCGTTTTAATCAAAATTTCTAATTTAAGCGATAAATATCTAGGGCAGGCATATTTATGCTATTGTTTATTTTTCCTATACTATATATATATATATATATATATA
>CAIGQQ010034671.1:4036943-4048583 GCA_903798035.1 Danio albolineatus
ATATATATATATATATATATATATATATATATATATATATATATATGAAGAGTTTCGTTGTGGCCAGAATGTACACAATATAACATAATTTTTTATTTTCTTTTTTGAGAGGGGTATCACTGGCTTTAAGCAGGCTTCACTGTGGCATTTGAAGAAATCTTTTGGAATTAACAATAATTTATCAATTAATCGTAAATATTCATAATATTCAAAAACATAATGCCATAATAAACATAATGTGCCTATGGCGTGCGCCATTAATCCAGGGCAGTCCCTGAATAAAAAGGTCGCATTACAACATACCGGCTGAGCTGTCAGAGCAAACTAACTGCAGGATGTTTATTGTTTCAACCATTCTTAAACAGCTTCAGACTAATTGTGAATGGTTATAATATAGATAAGTAAGATTAAGTTAGTTAGATAAACGACTTGGAGCTTGTTACAGAAAGAGTGGAGGCTCCTTCCTTCCACGTTGCTGCTGAAAACCTGTATGATCAGAGCAGGCGGAGCCGCGATGGCGCAGTTCCGGTTTCACTGAGTCCGCGGACACAAGCTCGCCTCGTCCCGTCAAATAAGCTATTATTATTATTATTATTATTATTATTATTATTATTATTATTATTATGCAGCAGATCATTTTAATGCGTTGTGCTGTGCTCTACTGTCAGTGTTCTGCGCATTTGGTGTGTGTAAGTCCGCCATGTTTGGTTGGACACAAACAAATCAAGGCATACAGTAGGCTGATGATACAATTCCTATAAGTAGGTCCGGATTAACCATTGGGTATTATGGGCACAGGTCGATTTCGGAGATACGCTAAGTGCAAATAGCGCACATCGTTGGAATAAGCTATTTGAGGGAAGTATGACTTAAATGGTTTTCATTTCTGTGCAAGGATTCGTGTGTAAATATCTTTATTTATTTTTCATTAATCATTCATAATGGATGTTGGAAAGGCTGGGGAGGCCAAAATGAGATTATTTTATTTGGTTAATCATATTTCCCTTCTCAAGCTTCATGCTTCATAACATTTAGGCTGAGCTAAATTAAAAGAAAAATAGTCAACTATTTGAAGAAATATTGGTTGTATATTGAATACTTCATTTGCACTTTCATTTCATACAAATATAACACGGAAGGATAAAGATTTTATTGACATTGGGATTAATACATTTCTGCACTAATTGTAGACCTACTAAGAAACTAGCTATAATTTAATTAAATTATTTATTATTATTAATAATGATGATGATAAACATAAAATATTCGTTTAAATATACAATGTTTTAAGCAGCAGTTCTACTTTTAAGTAAATCATTTTTATTTATTTATATATTTTCCCCTCTAGTTTCCCATTTCTAACTTCATGTGCGAGTTAAAAAACCTGAATTCAAATCGGTTTTCCTGACAAAAGCTTGACCAAATGACCCAAGCAGGGACCATTAGCATAAGAAAAGCGGAATGGGGGTGGGGGACTTATAGCTGCTGTCTAACGACCTGGCCTCTATCGAACAGTGAGTTCGAGTTTTTTAATAATGTTAGAGATGTTAGAAATGGGGAAACTAGAGGGGAATAAAACAAATAAAAATGATTTATATAAAAGTAGAATCGCTGCTTCAAACACAGTATATTTAGAAAAAACGAATATTTTATGTTTGTCATCATCATCATTATTAACAATAATAAATAATTAAATTATAGCTGTAGTTTTCTTATTAGTCTGTGCAGAAATGTATTAATCCCACTGTCAATAAAATCTTTACTGCTCTGCCTCAGTGTTGTAATTGTATGAAATGAAAATGCGAATGAAGCCAATATTGTATTTTAAATAGTTGACTATTTTTCTTTTGATTTAGCTAAAATGTTATGAAACATGAAGCTTGAGGAGGGACATATGATTAACCAGTCAAAATAAGAATCTCCTTTTGGCCTCCCCCTTTTCAATATCTACTATGAATGATTAATGAAAAAATAAAAACTTTGAAGATTTGTTTTATTTGAAATAAAACAAAAGTAATAAGGAGAATAAAATATAATTTAATCTACTTGTTTGGCGTGGAAGCCATGATCCGTATAATAAACGGAATGGCTGCATAACCTTCATTGATAATGTCAGTAATAGCGAAACTGTGCATATTATTCCTTTAAAAAGTATTACTACAGGCGCCACTGCACACACACACACACGCACAGACACACACACCCCGCGTTGAGGGTACAGTGAGACTCCGCCCACTGCTGCGACTCTAAATGCGCAGATTACAGAGAGCGCAGCACAATCTAAACGAATTAAAACTTAAAGAATGATCGACTGGTAAATGCAGTCATTTGAGAGCTGCAGCCGACTGCTTAATCCGAGACATCCGCCTCAACGTTCTTGTTTTTTGGCGCACGTCAGCGTGACATCAGAGGCGCATGCAACTCGAACACGTTTCCAATGCCGAGTTCAGACTGCATGATTTTCAAAGTAGTCGTGTCACAGATGTGTTCACACTGCATGATTATGCATGATTCCACCATTCCATCCAAGCTTTTAGGACATTTAGTATATTTAGAAAAAAACTAATATTTTATGTTTGTCATCATCATCATCATTATTAACAATATTAAATAATTAAATTATAGCTGTAGGTTTCTTATTAGCCTGTGCAGAAATGTATTAATCCCACTGTCAATAAAATCTTTACTGCTCTGCCTCAGTGTTGT
Source organism: Danio albolineatus (assembly GCA_903798035.1). Taxonomy (NCBI): domain Eukaryota; kingdom Metazoa; phylum Chordata; class Actinopteri; order Cypriniformes; family Danionidae; genus Danio; species Danio albolineatus. The sequence continues at coordinate 4,039,650 of CAIGQQ010034671.1, forward strand.
AATTGTATGAAATGAAAATGCACTCAGAAATCAGCCTCTGCCCATAATGCCCATTGGTTAATCCGGCCCTGCTTATAGGAATTGTATTATCGAACGCATATTCGTACATCTTTAATAAAGTAGCCTATCCGTTGATTTGTTTGTGTCCAAGCAAACATGGCGGACACACACACTCGCACACACACACCAAATGCAGAGAAAATCGAGAGCGCAGCACAATGCATTAAAATGGTCTGCTATACAATACTTTTTAAATATAGCTCATGTTACATTGTCCTATTTTTATTGCTGATATGTGTGCATATTTCACACGCACATGCAAAAAAAAATAATAATAAAAAATAAATAAATAAAACGAAACTAAACTAAATTAAAAATAATTTAATAAAATTAAAACACATGAAACACACCAAAATAGGGCAGTTAATTTAAACAGTTGTCAAAAAACATAACATTAATTTGAAGGAGAACACCGAGGCTTTGAAAAAGCAAAAACAAAAAAATTTAATATAATTTATTATTTAACATAATATAATTTTAAAATAATATATATATTGTACTGTAGGCCTATTTTAATGGCTAAAGCATATCGATTGTATTTTGACTTGTAGGCTATAAGTTCAATGCCCTAAAATATGAAAATCTAACCTGAAAACAAATTATTAAAATAGGTTAAATAAATAAATAAAATGGTTAGGCCTAACCTAATGGCTTGTGGTGGCGTTTTTACAAATGATAGCCTAACATTTGCAATAATGATGGCGAACAATAATGATAATATGTATAATTATATAACAATAATGACAATAATGATAACGAAACTGTGCATATTATTATTCCTTTTAAAATTATTACTACAGGCGCCACTGCACAAAAATTGAACTGAAAATATCTGACCAACAAAATTTATTAAACTATAGACAAACTATATGAAATTCGTTTTTAAAATATATTTTTTTCAAGCAAAAATATACAAATTACTTTTTTTTTTTTGAGCCCGTCTACTGCTCAACTGTGCGGGTGGATGATTTTCGGTCAGTGCAAAGTGTAAGGATTTCATTAACGCTTTAATGATTGTAGCATATCACAATCTTCTGACAAATTATGTCATAATAAATGCCCTTGAATAATGTAGCCTGTGCATAACCAGTCGGCTAATCATTTAAAGTTGTCACTATTTCACACGCACACGCAAAAAAACACAAAAAACAAAACGAAATTAAAACACATGAAACACACTAAAACTGGGCAGTTAATTTAAACAGTTTTCAAAAAACATAACATCAATTTGAAGGAGAACACTGAAATCTAAAAAAGCAAGCCGATCGCTCCACTGAAAGTATTTTTTTAATTGCTCTGCTGAAATTGGTAATAATCACAAATCTCTGTTAACATTTTAACATAAGTCATTATTTAAAGATTATGATTTAAACACTTTATTTTATCTTAGACTTTCTGTGCTTTCCTTTTCTCTGTCACTCGCGTAACAATGTGCGTCCTGCACGTAAAGAAACAACAAGACAATATGTTGATTTACGTATATACTGTAGGCTATAGGCTACTGGTATACAATAATTTTTTTTTTTTTTTTTTTTTACATATAGTATTGCATTAATTTGCATAGATATAGTTTATTAAGTGAAGTCCTTGGTGTGGAATCATCATTCAAACATTTAAAAAATTGATCTTTTATAAGATCTAATAATAACTTAAATTTTCCAAATGGAAAAAATTTGGTTTGTTGGTTATATATGCTATATGCTTTGCTTTTTTAAATAGCGCATTCCCCAGCCGTACTGTAGGATACACACGCATGTCTGTTGTTTGGGTGCGAGCTACAGATTCCTGATGATATGCAGACAAATTTACAGCAGGTGTTTAAAATAGTTCTCTTTAAGCTAGCCTACATATTATGACTTTAATTAAAAATTATTTTTAGAATCTATTCGATTTGAATTTCGTACCTGTATGTGTTCTGTTGCTTATGCAGGCTTAAATTCCATAAATTGATTTGTAAGTTAATTTTTTTTGTTTCATAGATTTAGTAGAACTATGTCAGGAACTAATTATTCCATTTCATAATTAATTATTAAAGTATAACATTAATTAAAACAAGTATATGCATTAATAAGACGTGGTCGTGGAAGCGAATTTGTAATTCGAATTATGCTCAGAGCTCCATAGTTTAAAATATGGTAACAGTCAATTAAACTATAGTATTAAGCACACTGTCTAAATAAATAGGCTATAAAATACACAGTTGATGTAGGCCTATTAAATATTATTTAAACACTGTACTGAAAGAAAAAAAAAGCACAAGAAAGAATGCCGCTTTGAAACATCATTTGATCAAAGTGTTTTAAATTTAGGCAGCAAAAACATAGTTAGCCTACTAGAGAAATTTTATGTCTGCTGGGATCTGAGCTATATTGGTTTACCGGCGAGCATAAACGGAATGGAGCGCTTGCTTTCGCTGGTCTGCATGACCTGCTCGGAGGAATGTTTAGCGGAGCGTCACACCTCTCTGCTTTTGCTCACGTGACTGGCTGCTTGCCGTACATGTTCACTATGTTACATAACTGCCCCCTGCTGGTCATGTGCTTCTTGTGTTGGTCCATGTTCTGCTTTCCCACGGGATACTGCAGTAAGATGTGAGACCACTTTAGATCACTCGCGCGATTTTAGTAGCCATATCTTTACAGTTATATTTTAAGTGCTACTCAGCGATCTGACTTCAAATATAATTCATTTGAAGTAATAATTATGTATATTTCAGTGAACAATTTAAACAATACATTTCAATCTAAATTGTATATTTGTAAATTGCAACTGTATATCGGCCTCCAGGGCACCATACCGACTTTACAAAAGAATTTGCTGATTTCTTATCTGAAATAGTTCTGGCCACAGACAAAGTTAGAATTGTTGGTGATTTTAATATTCATATAGATAATGAAAAAGATGCTTTAACGCTGGCCTTCTTAGACATACTAGCCTCTGTTGGAGTGAAACAGCATGTCTCAGGGCCTACCCATCGACATAATCACACTTTAGACCTAATATTATCACGTTATCGATATTGATAATGTTGAAGTTGTGCAGCAGAGTGATGACATTTCAGATCACTATTTAATCTCCTGTTTATTGTACATTGATAGCTCTACAAAATCATCTTCTATTCACAAATATGGTAGGACGATCACCGCTAGCACTAAAGATGATTTTGTTTGTAACCTACCTGATCTGTCTAATTTTTATAACATTCCAGGCAGTCTAGAAGAGCTTGACACTGCAACTGAAACTATTGATTCCGTCCTTTCTAGTACGTTAGATATAGTTGCTCCATTGCACTTCAAAAAGATTAGGGAAAAAAATCCGGCGCCATGGCACAATGAGCACACACGTGTCTTAAAGAAAGCAGCCCGGAAAATGGAGCATAGATTGAAGAAATCAAAACTAGAAGTTTTTCGTCTGGCCTGGAAAGAAAGTTCGCTTAACTTTAGAAAAGCTTTAATGTCTGCCAGATCTGCTTATTTTTTCAACTTTAATAGAAGAAAATAAACATAACCCTAGGGTACTGTTTACCACAGTAGCCAATCTAACTAAAATAAAGCATCAACATGCATTTCTCAACATAGCAGTAATGACTTTATGAACTTTTTCACATGCAAGATTGATGATATTAGAGATAAAATAAGCACCAACAGTCTGCCTCCTACAGCCTCGTCCCAATTAGAGCACTGTAGACCGGTATTGGGTAAACTTCAAATTTTTTCAACAGTAGGCGAGGAAGAATTATCTAAACTGATCCTATACCGACCAAATTATTAAAACAATTGTTTTCAGAAGTTTCTGAACCTGTTCTTAACATTTTGAATTCACCCCTACTCCTATGATACGTTCCTATAACTTTTAAACTAGCTGTCATTAAGCCTCTTATTAAAAAAACACAGCTTGATCCTAAAGAACTAGCAAATTATAGACAGATTTCAAACTTGCCTTTTCTATCAAAGATACTAGAAAAAATCGTATCTGCTCAACTATGTTCCTTCTTACAAAGAAACAATATTTATGAAAAATTTCAATCTGGATTTAGAGCATAACATAGCACAGAAACCTAAGAGTCACAAATGACCTCCTTCTGTCGCCTGACCGTGGTTGCATTTCTCTCTTAGTGCTATTGGAACTCAGTGCTGCATTTGATACAATCGATCATAATTTTCTCCTTGATAGGCTTGAAAATTATGTTGGTATTACAGGAACTGCATTGGCCTGGTTCAGGTCCTATCTATCTGAACGTTATCAATTTGTATCAGTTAATGAAGAGACATCATACAGATCAAAATTACACTGTGGGGTACCACAAGGCTCAGTTTTTGGTCCCTTACTTTTCACACTATATATGCTACCGCTAGGTGATATCATTAAAAAGTTAGCTTCCACTGTTATGCTGATGATACACAACTTTATATCTCCTCTCAACCTGGTAATTTGTTTGAATTTACTAAATTAACAGATTGTATAGCTGATATTAAAAATTGGATGACTAATAACTTCTTATTACTAAATTCAGATAGAAAAAATCTCACACGCAAAAACCTAAAACACTGTCTAACCCTTGATGGATTCTTAGTTCAGTCCTCATCTTAAGTCAAACAATTGGGGGTGATTTTTGATAGCAGCCTGTCATTTGAAGGCCAGATTTCAAGCATCTGTAAAACTGCTTTTTTTCATCTTAAAAATATTGCCAAACTTCGACACATGCTATCAATGTCTGATGCGGAAAAGCTCATTCATGCTTTCATGACGTCTCGATTAGATTACTGTAATGCATTACTAGGCGGCTGCCCTGTTGGCCTGATTAACAAACTTCAGCTAGTTCAAAATGCAGCTGCTATAGTGCTTTCTAGAACAAAGAAATATGATCATATTACTCCAGTTCTTTCAGCATTGCATTGGCTCCCTATTAAATATCGTATATATTTTTTAATCTTACTGACTACCTACAAAGCTCTGAATGGCTTGGCTCCCCAGTATTTGTGGGAGCTCCTGATTTTTTATAGCCCATCACGTCCTCTACGCTCAATTAATTCTGGACAATTGATTATTCCCAGAATATCAAAATCAACTGTAGGTGGTAGATCTTTCTCTTATCTGGCACCTAAACTCTGGAACGGCCTTTCTAGCACAGTTCGGGAAGAAGACACACTCTGTCAGTTTAATACTAGATTAAAGACACATCTCTTTACATTAGCATACACATAAAACACAAATGCTTTGGAATCCGAATCCTCTAAAGGATTGTTAGTCTGCATTATTTAGGGCAACTGGAGCCGGGAACACTTCCCAAAAGACATTATAATTTGAACGCCATCTGCGCTCATGTTACTGTGTTTTTTATTATTCCCGAGGTTTCCAATATCCTGAACCATGCCGTATCCTGAGCAGCTGCTGTGGTGGTCATGGAGGAGTGGAGAGCATGAGACCGATCCCTGTAAGACAATCCATGTGACAGACGAGTCCTCGCATTGTTCCCGAAGGGCCAGCCTGTTCACCAACCTGTGGTCTCTCCGTGATGGATGTCCAGCGTTCTCCAGCCCCGGCGCCATAGACTGCAGCTCTGCACAAGGCGTCTGGCCATAGGAGTTTCAATTTTTTATAATGCACATGAAGCTGCTATGACACAATCTACATAGTAAAAGCGCTATACAAATAAAGATGAATTGAATTTAATTGAATTGAATCGATTGTATCAAATGCAGCACTGAGGTCCAATATCACTAAGAGAGAAATGCAACCACGGTCGGATGACAGAAGGTCATTTGTAACTCTTAGGAGTGCGGTTTCTGTGCTATGAAATGCACTAAATCCAGATTAAACTTTTTCATAAATATTGTTTCTTTTCAGGAAGTAACATAGTTGAGCAGATACAATTTTTTCTAATATCTTTGATAGAAAAGACAAGTTTGAAATCGGTCTATAATTTGCTAGTTCTTTGGGATCAAGCTGTGTTTTTTTAATAAGAGGCTTATTGACAGCTAGTTTAAAAGTTTTAGGAACGTATCCTAGGAGTAGGGATGAATTCACAATGTTAAAAACAGGTTCAGAAACATCTGAAAACAATTGTTTTAATAATTTGGTCGGTATAAGATATAGCATAGACATTGTTGATTTAGACGAATTTATCAGTTTAGATAAGTCTTCCTCACCTTCTGTTGAAAAAATCTGAAGTTTATCCATTTACGCTCTACAGTGCTCTAATTTGGAACGATGCAGTAGGAGGCAGCTTATTTTATCTCTGATATCATCAATCTTGCATGTGAAAAAGTTCAGAAAGTCATTACTGCTATGTTGAGAAATGCATGTTGATGCTTTATTTTTAGTTAGATTGGCTAATGGGGTATAAAGCGTTAAAGCTTTAAATTGTTAAAGCTTTTCTAAAGTTGAGCGAACTTTCTTTGCAGGCCAGATGAAAAACCTCTAGTTTTGATTTCTTCCATCTACGTTCCATTTTCCGGGCTGCTTTCTTTAGGACATGTGTCTGCTTATTATGCCATATCGTCAGATTTTTGTCCCTAATCTTTTTAAAGTGTAACGAAGCAACTATATCGAACATGCTAGAATGGATGGAATCAATAGTTTCAGTTGCAGTATCAAGCTCTTCCTAGAGCTTCCTTGAGGCTGCCTGGAATGTTATGGAAATTAGAAAGATCAGGTAGGTTACTAACAAAATCATCTTTAGTGCTAGCGGTGATCATCCTACCATATTTGTGAATAGAAGATGATTTTGTAGAGCTATCGATGCACAATAAATAGGCGATTAAATAGTGATCTAAAATGTCATCACAACTGCTGCACAACTACAACATTATCAATATCAATACCATGTGATAATATTAGGTCTAATGTATGATTATGTCGATGGGTAGGCCCCAAGACATGCTGTTTCACTCCAACAGAGGCTAGTATGTCTAAGAAGGCCAGCATTAAAGCATCTTTTTCATTATCTATATGAATATTAAAATCACCAACAATTGTAACTTTATTTGTGGCCAGAACTATTTCAGGTAAGAAATTAGCAAATTATTTTGTAAAGTTGGTATGGTGCCCTGGAGGCCTATATACAGTTGCCGATACAAATTTAGATTGAAATGTATTGTTTAAATTTCACACTGAAATATACAACACTATTACTTCAAATGAATTATACTTGAAGTCAGATTGCTGAGTAACACTAAAAATATTACTGTATATTATGCCCACGCCTCCACCTTTGCCTTTAGGGCGTGGCTCGTGTCTATAATGATATTCTTTAGGTGAAGACTCATTTAGGGGCATGTAATCATCTGGTTTTATCCAGGTTTCTGTTAGACAGAGTGCATCTAGCTTTAGATCAGTTATCAAATAATTAATAAAAAGAGTTTTAGATGACAGTGATCTAATGTTCAATACTGCAAGTTTTATGTTTTGATTAGCTTTATTTTTTATTTGTTGAACATCAATTAGATTGTTACCTTTAAATGGATTTGGGAGTTTTTTTTATATTTAGAGGCTCGGGGAACAGACACAGTCTCTATGTTCTTATATCTAGGTGGCTCTATGTGCTGCAGATTATTTGAGTTGGGTAAACTGTGAAGACCAGCAGACAGTTGGTTAAGCCAATCTGTCTACTCCCTGACCTAGGCCCTAGTTAGTCAAATGCCAGCACTAAGACTATATGCCAAATTACTAGAGAGGAGAGCTGCTCCAGCCCGAGTGGGATGAAGACCATCTCTCTTCAACAGGTCAGGTCTACCCCAAAAACTTGGCCAATTGTCTACAAAACCTATGTTATTCAGTGGGCACCATTTTGACATCCAGCCATTAAGTGATGAGAGTCTGCTGTGAAACTCGTCACCACGATAAGCGGGCAGGGAACCAGAGCATATTACGGTGTCTGACATCGTCTTTGCAAGATCACACACCTCTTTAATATTACCTTTAGTGATCTCCGACTGACGTAGTTGGACATCATTAGCACCGACGTGGATGAAGATCTTCTTGAAATTACATTTAGATTTAGCCAGTACTTTTAAATTTGACATGATGTCAGGTGCTCTGGCTCCCAGCAGACATTTGACTATGGTGGCTGGTGTCTCTATTTGTACGTTCCGTACTATGGAGTCGCCAATTACAAGGGCTCTTTCATCAGGTTTCTCAGTGGGTGCATCACTGAGGGGGCTAAACCTGTTTGATGTTGGAATGGACATATGGTGTTTTCTCCCACTTCTAGTTTCTCTCACAGTGACCCAGCCGTCTCTCTGCAAAGACGCAACAACCAGAGCCGAACAATGTGAATGGTTTGCTAGACTAGTCACATCCAAATCCTTATCTAGAGACCTTGGACTCTTACTATCCTCAATTAAAGTTTGGATGTGTGTCTCTAATTCTGAGATCTTCTCTATCTGCCTAACTATTTCCTTACATTTATCACTTATGAAGGCCTCCTTGCTGACAGAGAGAGAAACACTAATCATGTGGCATGAAATGCATGTGTCAAAAGCAGAAGCCATTTTTACTCACCGTGAGTCGAAGTAAATTCTGACTATAGAGTAACAGGAGCAGATGGTTATGTGAAAAATCAGCAGTAGTCAATGAAGAGAGAAGGCGTATTTTTATAGATATTTTCTGTTTTAGAAATAATTTAAAAGTAAAGTCAGTAGTAATTTGATTACTTTTTACATGAAGTAATCTATTACTAATCTATTTACTTTTTGCTACTGTAATAGATTACTTTTTTTAAGTAACTTACCCAACACTGTATGTTTATATACACTACTGGTCAAACGTTTGGGGTCAGGGTTTTTTTTTTTTTTCATGTTTTTTTAAAACATTTATAATTTTACAATCTGTATTGTATTTATGATGAAATAAATGCAACCTTGGTGAGCAGGA
>CAIGQQ010034671.1:4082867-4093182 GCA_903798035.1 Danio albolineatus
GTGTGTGTGTGTGTGTGTGTGTGTGTGTGTGTGTGTGTGTGTGTGCGTGTGTGCGTGTGTCAGTGTGAGAGAGTGATCTAGTGAATAAGTGTAGCATACCAGCAGATTTTCTCACAAATGCATCCAGACAATTTGTTTTTCACAAATTTATAGAGATGTAATTTCTCTCATGCATTTAGGCAGATTTTCTCACAAATTCCCTTGGGCCATTTCCTACACCAAGACAGCAGGAGGCGCTATGGGTCAATTTATACTCTCTTGGAAAGCCTGAAACCAGTTTAACTGAATATAGTTGACATTTCTGATGTTTTGACCCTGCTAAACCTACTATAAAATAAATAAATATTAGTAATAAATAATTTTTACATCAATGCAAAAGGTCAGTACAAATCAACAGTGACAAAGCTGCTAAAAGCAGAAGTTCTTTATAATTTTTTAGTCTCTTTTCTTCTTTTGGTGTAGATTTAATCACTATATTAGATTTAAAACTAGACTAGATTGTATATTGTATTTTTGTATATAGCATGCCAACACTGTTGCTCTAAATCTAAAGCTCTTTGCTCTTTATAGGCTTTTATCTACAGTTCAATACAATATTCTATAGTGAAAATAATTTGCTGAGAGAAGTAACAGGTACATTGTAAACACAAATGCAATAAAGAAACAGAAATAAATAATTTGACCTAGGCATATACTACACTAAAGCAGCGATTGGTTAGTGATCAGTTCAAAAATTAGGGCTTGTATGTGAGGTGTGTGTGTGTGTGTGTGTGTGTGTGTGTATGTGTGTGTTATCCTGGTGAGTAAGTGTTGCATTTTGATTGGTTGTGTTTGGGAAAGGAAAGCAAGTGGCATCCTCTTAGATTTTTTATTTAGAAAGAGAATTGTGTAGTGTTTTTAAAAAAACATATGTTCAAGGCTCAGAAACAGCTTTGGAGATTTGCTGCATAGTTTTGCATTTTGAGTGACAGTTTTCAGAAATCGTGTGACAATAAAAGATTTTGTGTGTAAGCAGTTGGAAAAAACTGTAATTTTAGTATTAGATTTAATACTCTGCAAAATATTCGCCAGACGTGCTCAATTGCTAAAACACTAAATCCATTGGCTGAACAACATTCTTAGTTGAGGCCTAATTTAGCTAATTGTGCAGTCTGTTGTCAATACCTTAAATCATGTAAAACACAATACTTACAGTTTTCAGCAAAACTTTAAACATTCTCAAAAGACATTGTGCACTCTATAATGGACACCATTTATACTGCTAAACACAAGTAGCAACAATCAAAAACAAATAGAGAAATGACATTGATTATAGTTTTTTTTTTTTTTTACAATTGCTTAAGCACAATTTTAAAATTAAGGCTCGTTTTGTCAAAACACTACACACAATTTACACATACAAACAGCAGAACACATCAGTTTTTTTGCAAAATGAAACACTTCATGGCGCCACGGTGGCGTAGTGAGTAGCACGTTCACCTCACAGCAAGAAGGTTGCTGGTTCGAGCCCCGGCTGGGTCAGTTGGCATTTCTGTGTGGAGTTTGCATGTTCTCCCTGTGGTTGCGTGGGTTTCCTCCGGGTGCTCCGATTTACCCCACAAGTCCAAAGAGATGTGGTATAGGTGAATTGGGTAGGCTAAATTGTCTGTAGTGTATGAGTAGAAATGTGTGTGTATGGATATTTCCCAGAGATGGGTTGCGGCTGGAAGGGCATCCGCTGCGTAAAAAATATGCTGGATAAGTTGGCGGATCATTCTGCTGTGGTGACCCCAGATTAATAAAAGGGACTAAGCCGACAAGAAAATGAATGAATGAATGAAACACTTCATTCAAAACTTTACAATAATATAACAAAACTCAATTTTTACAATGTATTGAACACACTAGCTTCATTTATTATAAATCTCACTTATTATAAATTTATACACTGTTGTTCTCGATCTTAAATATTTGACAATTGTAATATACAAATAATGATATAATCTGTATACTGATAACATTTTTTTCCAACTGCTTACTCACAAAGTTTTTTCATGTCACACAATTTCTGAAACATCTTACTCAAAATGCAAATCTCCAAAACTAGAAGATATTTTTCAGCCTTGATCTCAGTATTCAATTGCATATAACACTTTTTTCGAAACTCTACACACAACTCTCTACCTAAAAAACAAACATCTAACAGGAGGTTACTTGCTATCCTTTTCCAAACACAACCAATCAAAATGCAACACTTATTTACACAGTCGCACACACACACTGCACAAATGTGGAAACACTAATTTCTTAACTGATCACTAACCAATCACTGTAATACATGCCTATAAATAGGCCAAAGGTGACAGGACACTGGGTTGTTCTGGTCCAAAAAAAACAAGAAGCAAAAACTGGCTTGCCACCCATCCACAAGTTGTAGTTTTGTACGTACAGCACATTCACCTTATCTAAATCCTATATCTAAATTCCTTTAGGAAAGAGGAATTTTTCTCAGCCTGGCATTGACAAGTATAATGTACCCTAAGTTAGTAAAGCTTCTCCAGGCAATGAACATCTTTACTGTATTATGGAGAATACACTTTCGCTTTACATGTTTTTATTACAGTTTTTTCCAACTGCTTTTCATGTCACACAATTTCTAAAACATCTCACTCAAAATGCAAAACTACACAGCAAATCTCCAGAACCAGAAGCTATATCTCAGCCTTGAACTCGGTTTTTATTTGCATAAAACACTTTTTTCAAAACTCTACACACAATTCTCTACCTAAAACACAAGAAATAACAGGAGGCTACTTGTTTTCAAACACAACCAAGCAAAATGCAACACTTATTCACACAGCTGCACACACAAACTCTTCAATTGTGGAAACACTAATTTCTAAACTGATCACTATTCAATCACTGTAGTACAGAGAAGGTCAAAGGTGACAGGACACTGAGCTGTTCTGGTCTAAAACAGGTTTGCCACCCATCCACAATTTGTAGTTTTGAAACTACCCTATATTTATCTTTTCTAAAATCCTAAATTCTAAATCTCTTTAGAAAAGAATAGAGGAATTATCTCGCTTTACATACATTATGTTCTATTTCCATACAGTATGTTTATGGTTTTGTTGTATGCAACTGTATACACAAGTAATGTTTGGCCTAACGAATATTTTCTGTTTCTTTATTGCATTGGTGTTTACAATGTACCTGTTACTCCTCTCAGCAGATTATTTCCACTGTAGAACATTGTATTGAAATGTACATATAAGCCTATAAAGAGCGAACAGCTTTAGATTTACAATGACAGTGTTTACATGCTATATACAGTACAAATGCGTTATATAATGAAAGAAGTGTTTGCCAATTGACGCAAATGCTTCATTCTGACGTGTTTATGGCATTTTGAAGGCAGTACATTTTGAAGGAAATGTGAGGCATTTTGCATTTTGTGTGTGCAGTTTTGAGAATTGTGTGTAAAGTTTTGAAAAAAGGGATGCTGTTTTGAAAATGTGTGTAAGCAGCTGGACATTTTTCAAACTTTGTTTTATACAGCATGTTTATGTTTTTGTTATACATTACTATATACACTAGTAATTTTTGGCCTAATAAATATTTTCTGTTTCTTCATGTCATTGGTGTTTACAGTTGTACCCGTTACTCCTCTCGGCAGATTATTTTTATACTGTTTTTGTGGGGAAAAATACAGTAAATATATTTAGTACCATGCATTTGTGTGTTTTGTATAAAAACAATATTCTGAAATATTTTACAATGCACTTATGTAAGCCTATGTACTGCCTGTATTAAGCGTTATACTGAACAATAAAAGGCTTACAGTAAGTCATTATGATGAATGGAGAAGTAGTGGTCATAGTGTTTTACATTAAGCATATTAGTGATCAACTGGTTAGATGTCTATTCATGTGATGGTTTATGTGTGTCATTTGAAAACAAAACATTATTTTGAGAATAAATTACATTGTTTTGAGTGTAAAGTTTCATTTTGCAGGAGAATTGAAGGGTTTTGCCCAATGTGTGTGCTTTTTTGAGTTCTGACAATATGAGGCATGCTTTCAGAAAATGTGTGTAAAAAATTGGGAAAAACTGTAATGTCCTTGTAAAGCATTTTAATGATATTTGTAAATGTTAAACCAAATCCAAAAAACTTTAGTGTCTGAAAATGAAACTGGTGCTCTACTTTATTAAATACTTTTTAAAAATCTAAAAACAAAATGAAAGCCTCTACTTCAATAAAATAGTTGTATTCTGAATGTCCAGAACAAGCCTAATATTGTTATGGATAGATCTACATTTTAGTCACAGGTTTTGATGACCATGACACAAGACAGGGCCGACGAGAATGTGACAAACCCACAGCAATACAGGACATACAGAACAAAGGGGTGGCTCAGTGGTTAGTGCTGTCGCCTCACAGCAAGAAGGTCACTGGTCCGAGTGCTGACTGAACCAGGAGGCATTTCACACAATTGTCCCCACAATTGTTGGGGACAGTGAGAAAAAATAAGCCAAAGATAAAAATCCTTCTTAATGTTTGAAATTGCTTGCTTTTCTTTTCTTACATGATTTGTGTTTCTGTCCTTCATAAAATAAATTATTATTCTTTTACAAATTTTATAAAATACAAAAATATGCATTGGCATATAGTATAATACAATTAAATCACCAAATACATACATTCCAATAATAGGTAATTGAGCAAGATGACTAAGATTCTAATGAATTGCCATTTTTTTCTATGGCTGGGTACACTCTTAAAAAAAAAAGGTTCCTTGAGGTTCTATATAGAACCCCGGGGTTCTATACTTGGCCAGTAGAACCTTTTACCCAAAAAATGGTTCTATTTAGAACCCTTTGAGTGCAAAGAACCTTTTTGATTAAAATGGTTCTATAATGTGGGATTTATAACATAATTATATAGTAAAGATTATAAATAATAATAAGCTATAACACAGAGAGACAAAGCTTTTTGAGTCAAAACCTAATAAAATGACTGCTATGGTCAAAAACCTAATCAATGTATGATGGGATTTCTGTTTCATGCAGGTTTGTACATTACCATAACTAATATTTATATATGCTTAATATTTAACATTTTTGACGAATTATTTTGTGAAATTAATTAAATAACCAGTTTATTCAGACTGTACAGTGTGTTGTTATGGTTTAATAAATTGTTTTAAAGTAATAATCATGAAAAAGCCCTCTGGTGACGTCATTCATTGGTGGAATGCTGGTGAACAGGTGGTGAAGAGCCTGGAGAGTGACGGTTAATTTTTGAAAAGGAGAACTCCGCTTTTGCAGCTCCATCATTCAGGTACGTTATTACTCTTTTAAAACTATAATAATGAAATATTTTGTATTACGGGGTAATGTTTCTCTTCCCTTGTGTTATATGGTGACAGACTGAATAAGGGGTAACGTTAATATGGATTAATACTGTGCTTGTAAGTTTCTGATGGTCTCTGTCGACAGCCTTCGCTTCAGAAATCTGTGTCAAGCTGACTTTGCTCTGCTTTTTGTTCGAAATAAGTTACAGTTTCGCTTTATTTCTTTGTCAGTATTAATTAAAATATCAATAACAATAAAACAGGTGCGTTATTCGATGGCGGGCATTGAGAGGCAGCGTGAAGCGCGTGCACGCTCTTTTAATGGTAACTTCTTATGAGCCGATTTCCGCTTTCGTGCAGTTTTTATCTCCAACCTTGAACAAACAAGTACTCCCAGCTTGTTCGTGTGTGAGTTTAGCCGAGTTTAACTCGGGCTAAACTCTGTAAAGTAGTGTACACGCCGGCTAGTCTGCATTAAAACCGCAAGGGAGCATGTCGCGCTCGTGCCCCGCCCGAGTCTATGCACGCGCCCGCCCGCCCGAGTCTATGCACGCGCTATTGTGATGATTGCTAAGTGTATTATTGAAACCTTTTAAAGCCAAAACATATTTTAATAATCCATAGATAATAGATCAGGTGTTATTTATGAAGGACATACAAACATGCAGGCTAAATGTATTGTGAAATGTTGAACCTTGTTAAATATAGGCTACATATATGTATATATTGTGCTAAATAAGTTTAAAATTCATATTTTAATGTATATCTTTCTTTTCTTCAAACAGCCTGGAAACTGAACTGCATCGTAAATCTTGTGCTCGGTATGTATTATTGCTTTTAATTCTAAACAAACTGTATTAAGTATTATGAAATGAATATTATAAAAGACTTTAACATTGTATTGTAACCTGGGCTGCAGGACACAAATAGCTTTGAAGAGGAAGGATCCCAGCTTAAAGAAGGACATGCGTTACATCCATAATTGTGACACAATTATCATCAACAAGGACACCTCGTAAATATTGTATTTTATAACATGCATATGTCAGACTTGGTTGTTGTGTACTGAAATAATATATTTATCACAAAAATGTTCCATTACTTATTGCTGCTGTTTGTACAGTGAGAATATTAAGGTCATTGCTTATTAAAAAGTCCTGCAAAGAAAATATGTTTTAAAAGAAAGTGTAAATTTGCCTACAGGATACCTTGTTGGAATGTCTGCAAAACAAATTTAAAAATGAAAGGATTTCAGTGGTGAGCTCATCTATCATCTTGCAAAATGAAACAAATTAATGGGATGAAAAGGAAGTGAACTGTACTCTGAGGAACTTAACACAAGGCAAGTTCAGTTCAATACATTTTATGCCAAAGGTAGATTAATTCTGTATTATAAATTCATATTTACACACTCTAAAATGCTGTCTTTCTACCTCAGATTGTGATGGACCTGGAATGCGACACCAGATACTCATAAGTCAAGAACCGAATGAACACCCTTTTCCAGAGTACAGATTATGGGGGGGTTTGCAGAACTAATGGAGCAGTTTCTTCTTCTTGGAGTGCCACAGCTTGTGAGTAAACACTGTTACATTGTGTGCCAAATAGTTTTGCGTCCATGATGACTTTAAGAAACTTGTATTGCTGAAAATATGTCATTTGGAAACTTACACATGAAGTAACCAAAATGTTTTTTTGCATTTAGGATGCTGCTTAGAAAACTTGGTGAAGAACACAGAAACATCTTTAAAAGAAATGGCCCAAAAAGGGACGGAAAGAAGGAAGTGCTCCATGACAGTCTCATTGGACCAGCAGAGGAAACCGCAGAAGGTAACTACACACTATACTACATACTATTTGCCCCAAACACACACACACACACACACTCACACACACTTTAATTGTATTGATTATAACTGTAATTCTATTTGATGACATGTTAATTGGTTAAAAGTACTCAACATTAAAATATTGTTTTACAGAAATCCAAAGGTCCTACACCATCCAGGATTCAGCAGCTCTCCTGATTCCACCAAGGCTTGAAGTGTCAGTATTACAATGGACAACACTCACTCGCTATCCTTCAACTTCCTCATTTATCAGAGGCACCACAGAGGAGTGAATCACCAACTAATCTGCCCTTTCCAGCCACAACCCAGCACTTGGAAACCCATATACTCTCTCATACAGTAGATCTACACACATTCACTCACTATGGCCAATTCACCTATACCGTACACATGCTTTTGGACTGTGGGGTCAACAGGAGCACCCAGAGGAAACCCACATGAACACTGGGAGAACTTGCAAACTCCACACAGAAATGACAACTGGCCCAGTCGGGACTCGAACCAGTGACCTGCTTGCTGTGAGGTGACAGTTCTAACCAGTGAGCCACTGTGCCACCCATGGACAAAACTATTTACCTTATAAGAGAGGCTGACAGACATGGACATGCTACAGGTTGTGGAATGGCTGTTTGCAGTGTTTTGTCTAATCATTCTGCAATGTTTTAGTGATGTTTCTTATTAAATTATGTATAAAAATGGATGTTGTGATGACCAATACATGCAGGTACCATCCACTTTTTGAAATTGTAGTGTTATTTAATAGATGTTTTGATTGTTTGTGTATTGTTTCCATCTGCATTGTGATATATTTCTCTTCCGTTTAGAGATGTGTGAAAGTTAAGCTCTGTATTTGTTCAAACAGTAAAAAAGCTTAGAAAAGTGAAATCATTACAATAACAGTGTTGAATGCCATTAAACTGTTAAGGTAGATCTGCTGTCCAATGCAAAGTATGCAGAGGTGCAATTTTAAATATTTAAAAAAATATTTTGTATAATGAATTGAATAAATTTAAACAATTTGAATTGTCTGAATTGGTTTTATTTTTTATTTATTAATAAGTAACAATAATTCAATAATAAATAAAAAGAACCCTTAAATGGTTCTAAATCGAACCATCTAACTTGAATTCAAAGAACCATTTGGGGTTCTATTTAATGAACCCTTAAAATGGTTCTATATAGAACCTTTTTGGGGTTCCATATATGAAGCGCTCCATAGAACCGTTTTTGGTTCTATATTGAACCGTTTGTTTTAAGAGTGTAGGATTGAGTTATTTTTAGGGCTATTTAAAAAATTAACGATGTGTAAATAATTTTTTTTTAACTATTCTCATAGAGACCTGTTTGACAGAGCATAAGATGTCATTGAGCCTCAGTCTGCTGTCTTTGCTATCTATGTGAAAGACATGGATTGTCTGTGCAGCACACATATTGTTTCCAAATCCTAAGAAAAGCATTCTGGAATTTCTTGATGCGGAATGCATAAACAATGGGATTGACAACAGAATTACCATGACTGAGCAAGATAGCCACATAAAGAAGGCACATGGAGTTGTCACAATTAGGACAGAAGAGAGTTATGCAATTCAGGATATGTAGGGGCAACCAGCTGACAGCAAACAAAAGTAGCACCAATGCAAGAGATTTTGCCAGTTTAAGTTCCTTCCCATAATATCGAGTGGGGTCTGTCTGGTTGGTGATGACCTTCTTGTTGAGCTGCTTGTGGATTATGAAGAAAATTTCAGTGTAGATGAGCAACATGAGGATGAGTGGTGGCAGCACCCAGCCAAAGAAATTGAAATAGACCATGTACTCCATACTGATGACATTTTCAAACTCACAGGTTATGAGAAGGTCAACACCCACTGTACCATTTGTCTGTTGTAGCTTTTCCAGATTGTTCCAGCCCAACATGGGCATCAGGCCAATTACAATAGCCACCATCCAACACACCACCACTGCAGCGCCTGCACGATTTGGAGTCACCACACTTTTATAGCTGTGGTGGGGAACAAAAGAAAAATTTAAATTCATAGGAATTTCATATTCATAGGAAAGCTCACCAGCTATGAGTGGAATGTCAAAGTTGTAAAATTAGACCAAAATACAAAGTCACTTAACAGTTTCTGTAAGGGACAATTTCATAGTCCAAAAAAGCATTGCAACTGCATAAAATAATATAATCAGCTCATATCAATATCGGTTCAGTTTTGTTCTGTGTAGATCTATAACTCTGTTTCAGCGATGTGCCGTAACTCAGTCTAAGTGAAAACCATTTATAAAGCTGTATCTTATTTTTCTTAAGTTAAAGTAATTGAAGTAACTTCATAATCAATTATAGAACATTGTGTGGTGTACATCTGGAATAAATCCCTGAAATGTCTGTGATAGATGCTGTGGATATCAGAATTTAAGATAGTGATTAACTACACAATTTCTGTTTGGAAGCAAGCATTACATTTTTTATTTTCACACAATCCCTTCTCTGTGAAGAGGAGCTCTTTTCAGACAACGCAAATGAGGCTAGTGAAGCATGCCATCCACTCAGCTGGCAAATAGGCTCTAGTTGCTTTGTTTAATGATGAACTTGTCCAGTGTAATTACCTTACTAAAACCAGAGCACAATATTTAATTATCAATTGACAGTGTCTAAACCATCAGAAGCATTCAATGACAGATAATTGAGGAATACAGGATTCATAATTTTAAGATTACAATTTGCGCACACTAAATTTGCAGAACTGGTGTAAATAATGTGTTCATGATTCAGACTCGACAATCAACTTGCATTTTGACTACTGCTTGATATAATTTATGCATTTCTTAAATAATTATTATAGCATTAAACCATTACACAATAATAATTTTGGTTTAGTAATTATTTCAGCAACTTTTGTCAGCTTAAAATTAATCATGTAATTTATAATACTTTTTATTTTGCTTCTAGATACCTTTTTAGTCTAAAAAATAAATCCAAAATTGAAAATTATGTCATGCTCTTCACTCTATCTACTTACTTTTGTTTTACAAACTAAAATTTAAAAAATTTGTTTGTTATTGTATTTTTCCTTCTATGAAAGTCAGTGGTTATATATATATATATATATATATATATATATATATATATAT
>CAIGQQ010034671.1:4102861-4115555 GCA_903798035.1 Danio albolineatus
TGTGTGTGTGTGTGTGTGTGTGTGTGTGTGTGTGTGTGTGTGTGTGTCCGTGTGTGTGTGTGTGTGTAAACTTTAGTTTAAAAAAAGTTTGTATGAATAAATGACATTGTCACAAATTTTATAAATAACTTAAATCAAACAATTAAAATAAGTTAAATAACAATCTTACTGTGTTTTAGTAACATTGTCATCCTGTTAAACAAAAAACAAAAACAAAACTAGACTATTGTTTTATTATACCGATTTCATCATCTTAAAACCAAGTAAATTGTAATGTTGAAAACATGTGCTTTTTTATTAAAACGTTTTATTAATTTTGTTTTACACTTTTATTTTTTTCAACACTGTTTAAACCTAGAACATGGTTTGTATTTGAACATTCCTGTGCCTTTTGGGCATGTTTATGGGCATGGCCTAGTGCCAGATCTCAGCTCATTTAGTTTTTTCATCTGCAAAGAGTGGGGACACTAAAATTGGGTCTCTGTGTTAGATAAATTTCAATTTGCAAAACCTTGCATTTGCTACGAAGTCTGATGAGACTAACACCTAACATAGTTTTTTTTTTTATGTTAAACATCTAAACTATGTCGTTATGGTGTATCATTATATCTGTCTTCCAAAACAATAGGTCTATGTGTAGTTGCAGCTTTCTAAAAGTTTTTTAAATAGAAAAAATAAAAATTGTGTTTTAAGTTTGAGTTTTTAAAAATATGTATTTTTGAAAAAAGTATATTTTCAGAAAATATCTTGTGATATCTCTGAAATGGTTTATCACTTCTTAAAATACATTTTACACACAAAAATGTTATGATAGAAAGTAATGTTTAATGTATACTTAGACTAAGGTTGTTAGACTTCTAAAATGGTTTAACAATATTGAATACTTTGTACTTTTTTACTGAAAAAACAAACAAACTAAAAAACTAAAAACTAAAACTAAAAAAACACTAAATCGTATTTATACTGTTTTTAGAATAATATCTCTTGCTATGAATTTTTTAACTTGGTAATTTCTTGGTAACTTAAAAGCATTTTTTATTTTAATTTTATAGATATATTAAATATATTGTCTTTTTAACGGTTTAACAATAAGTTAATATTGTTTACCTTTTTGTTCCAAAAACAAAAAATCACCTTTGTACTGTTTAAAAATAAACTTTTTTCATTGTTACTCTTTTGAGAATATCTGTTTGTTATAAATGTTTTAACGGTATAGGTACATTACTACTTTAAAAAGCATTTTTGTTTTGTCAAAAACATCCGTTTTAACTTATTTGACTAGATGTGATGTTTTTTAATGGTTTAACAATAGCATTTTGTTCCAAAAGACAAACAAACAAACAAAACCCCCTTAATCGTATTTGTAGCCTAGTTTAAAAATAAACATAGTTTTATATTGTTTCTCTATTTTATCTCACTTGTTATGAAATTGTTTAACAGTCTTAAAATACTTGGGCTACATTTATAGTTTACAAACAATTTTAATCAATAAGACTACATATGTCTTGTTTTTTTATGGTTTAAGTACAAATTAATTTAATTTGTATTGAAATCAACATAAAACGGATTTGAGATTTTTTAAACAGGTTGAAAGAAGTGAAAAAAGTTTTTAAAAGTTACAAAGACATAAAGTTGACTTTAACAACAACAACAAAAACAAAAGTTGTTTCTTAACTCTTAAAACATAATGAAGAACTGTTAGTCGACTCGTTTTTTAAAAAACAAAAGGATAGCTTTTGCAAGTAAAATGTTTTTAAATGCAAGTATATGTTAAAGAATAAAGTTTTAGTTGATTAAAACAGCTACAACAACAGCAAACTAGTTTGTTTTTGTTTTTTCATTCAAATCAAATGAAAACCCATCTTTGGTATGTAGTATTTACAATTTTTATGAAGGATTTTAAAATAGATTTCTTAGTAAGGACATGACTTAAAGACAATACCGCAGACTGCATCACAGCAGGGAAAACGAGATTGTGGGAGAGAAATTTTGGGGGGGCTCAGATGTCTACACAGACACCACCACCACCTTATCTATTGTTAGATAAAACCAGAACCGTTTTAGATCAAAACAAACTTTTCAGAGTAAGACTACATTCAAAGGATTCTCAGTCAGAGGTAAACGATTGAGATATCTACACAGTAGGACAACGGCAGCCATGGGTTCTTAGATAAAACCAGAACCTTTTTAGATCAAAAGTTTTCAAAGTAAGAATACATTCAAAGGATTCTCGGTCAGAGGTATATGATTGCTTACCCATTGGAATGGAATCCAATCTGGAATGCCAGGAGAGCAGCATGGGTCGTAAAAATGACAAACCAAACACATTGTCACAAATCTAACTATACTGTAAATCTAGCCAAAATCAGGCTGACACGTGGTTCAGCCGTCAACTTGGGACAAACCGTCATAAATTCTACCCCTAAGCAGGAACCCAAGCCTGTGACTAGGGAAAAACAGCCTGTGACTAGGGAAAAACAGCCTGTCACTGGTCAACAGTCTTACATTCATGAAACACATTGGACAAACCATACCATATATCATTGCCATACTGGCCATAAATTATTGACATACATTCTAGACATAAGGCAATCAATCATTTTTTACACATGGTGTATTTTAATACTACTTATAGCGCTTTTACAATGTAGATTCTGTCAAAGCAGCTTCACATGCATTATAAAAGATTGAAACAGTGTCAGTCAAGTTTCAGTGTTGAAGTTCAGTTTAGTTCATGTCAGTGTGGTTTAATATTCACTGCTGAGAGTCCAAATACTGAAGAGTAACGCTGGATGTCCATCACGGAGAAGCCGCAGGTGGGGTCACAGGCTGGTGAACAGGCTAGCCCTTCAGGAACAATACGAGGACTCGTCTGTCACTGAGGTCTTACAAGGATCATGCTCTCCACTCCTCCATGACCACCACAGCAGCTGCTCAGGATACGGCGTGGTCCAGGATTATGGAAACCTCAGAAATTATTTTAAAAAGACTAACATCTATACCCAGAATGCAGGCTGACCAAGTGGGCATGCCAACAATGTAATGGGCCAGGCAGCTGACTCCTCCGCCTCCCCCTGGCTCTAATAAGCGGGGGAGATGGCATCCACTGATCAGTGGGTTTGTTCCAACCTCTGTTTGGATACAGCACTTCCCTTCTGCCGATCATTGTAATGGATAAAAGAGCTGCTCAGAGGATCTTTGCTGTGAGTATGGTCGATATGATACGCAAAGCACTCTAACCTGAGTGATGGCATTAACCACCTAATTGATAGGTCACCTAAGTCCTCCGCGCTCCATCTAGGAACCACATGTGAGGTTCATAGATCTGGGCACGGGTGCCAAATGGTGCCTGCCCCAGAGAAGAAGCTTCTTGCAGGGGACGTGCCAGGTTTAGCCAGGGAAGGCGTTCCTGGGCCACTAGATTCCTAGGGCACAAGCAGCCGACTTAGTGGTACAGTACGCAGAGCATAGTCGGTTGTGGTGTGGAGCTCATGCTCAGTCCTGGGTCAGAACCATCCTGGTGCCGCTGGGCCAGCGCCTGCGCTTGGTAGCGCTAATAGGTGGCCATAGCATACATAATGAGGCCGAAGGCGCACGCAGCGCGTGAGCCTGCTGTGCACTTCCAGGAAGAAAGGGACGGGAGGCTTAGAAGGACTTGCCTTCTTTAAATCCTCCACATAACACCTCTCTAGTCTGTCTGGATGCAGGGCTGGGGGATAAACCATCGCCAGGCCCACGGCCGAAGCAGCCTGGGAAAGCATGGCCACCAAGTCTGCTTCTGGATTCAACGTGGCACTCATTACCCTGGAGGGAAAGAGCGGGTTCGAATCCTCGTCCGATATTGACAGCCCACCCTCCAAGGATGGTGAGGACGGAAGCATATGCAGATCTGGCAGAAAAAAGGTGCCCTCCAGGACTGCATGAGCTTACTGTGCACTTCCGGGAAGAAGGGGATGGAAGGCTTAGAATATCCTCTACATAACACCCATGTAGTATGTCCAGTCACAAGGCTGGGGGATAAACCATCACCAGACCCACGGCCGCAGCAGTCCACGAAAGCACCACTATCATGTCTGCTTCTAGATCTGATGCCGCGCTCATCTTCCCGAAGAAAGGGAGCGGGTTTGAATCCTCATCAGACAATGACAGCCCATCCTCCGAGGCAGTGATGGACATCTGATCCTCAGTGTTATCAAGTGAGAGAGCAACCATCTGAGGATGAATCGCTTCTCTCACTTAAAGCTTGTGCCAACTGTGGTGGGGGGGACAACTGGGGTGGGTCGCCCTTTTGGAAGAGCGAGCCGCAATCTTAACTGCTTAACAGACATGCCACTGCAGTGATGGCATGCACTGCCCGCAAGCACCGCATCAACACGCTGGACCCCTAGACATGAAACGCAGTGCTCGTACCAATCATCTGGGGACAGAAAACCACCAAATTCAGAAACGCACGGTCGGAGTAACGTCTTGAAAAAAGACGCGCTGCAAGACTGTGTTGCTCTTTTAAGGAAATTGCCCTTATATAAACTGCTCTTTAGAAGGACCGGACCCAGAGAACACCTTGACGAAGGAGGATGGACCCAGCTCACTGTCCGCCGATGCGTATCACACACTCTGTGACCGGGAGAAAACAGCCTGCTTGCAGCGCTGGCAGCTCTCTCGTTCTCTCTCTCTCTTCTCTCACGAAGGAAGTTCAGAGGAACCATAATCTCTCAGCAGTGTGAACGCTCTGAAAGTGAAAAGGTAAGTCAGTCATGCCATCTGACCCCTTTTATTTGAGATTGATTATCATTGGGGTCAGCTGTGCACGCTGACACCGCCAACTCATTGGCATTTCATTGGCCCATTATATTACTCCTTCAGTAGATTTTCTGACGAAATCCCCATAGTGGAAGTTTCCACACAGCATTGAAATTCCCCTGGGGAACTCTGGGTAATCTCAGTTTCTGACACATAACATAAACTATTACATTTATAGCATGTCTATATACTACACTTTTTTTCCATAATACAAAAGTAGTCAGTTACAGTAATAAAAAAAGAGCATATTTCAACTCTAAAACACAACACTAACACAGCATTATATTCAGATTAATGATTTTGTATAGAACATTTCGAAGAATACTCACAGTTTGAAACAGACATTCAAGTATGTTTCTTTGTTTAGCATGAGCAATGTATCCGGATGCCTAAAACCATGTTTTGTGTACTGAGTGATAATCATACCATAGAGTTGTCCTATAGTCATAGTCTTGAGTACACCACTTGTTTGCATATAAAACAAAAATGTATTCCCTGCAGGTAAATAATTTTAAACATATTAGTCAAAAGAATGCTGTACACATAAATTTTATTTGGTTGAGGGCGACATGGCAGTAGGTAGTGCTGTCGCCTCACAGCAAGAAGATCGCTGGTTCTAGCCTCGGCTGGGTCAGTCGGCATTTCTGTGTGGAGTTTGCATATTCTCCCCGTGTTCGTGTGGATTTCCTCCGGGTGCTCCGTTTTCCCCCACAGTCCAAATATATACAGTACGAGTGAATTGGGTAGGCTAAATTGTCCGTAGTGTATGTGTGTGAATGAGAATGCATGGATATTTCCTAGAGATGGGTTGCGGCTGGAAGGGCATCCGCTGCGTAAAAACAAAATTCTGGATAAGTTGGTGGTTCATTCCGCTGTGGCGACCCCCGGATTAATAAAGGGACTAAGCCGAAAAGAAAATGAATGAATGAATGAATGAATTTAGTTGAGTTTCATTTCTGTAAATGCCAAATTTTGACAATTCTCCCATCCCTGGGCTTTTTGCTGTGTACCTCTAGAAGAGCAGTAAAATAGAAGAGCAGATGGACTGTCTGGAGGGATTCGATGCATGGGCTGATTTGAGAGGTTAAGAGATTTGAGGGCAGTTCTTCCCTAGGCTGGTGCATGAGCGCTGCACAGTGGTCGACTATGCTCTCATGACCACCAAGTCGCCTGCCCGTGCTTTGGGGGTAGACGGTGGCCACATAGTGGTCCAGGAATGGCACCCTTGGCTTACCCTGGTAGATATGCGCTACACTGACAAAGAAGCCCCCTGCAGGAAGTCAACGCTGTCATCCCAAGTCCAGTAAATGGACCGTGATGTGATCCTGTTCAGATGTACCTTAATCTATGTGTAAATTGCTGCCATTAATACAATTTAAGAACAAACATTTTAGGCCTATTACAAAATGTATTTTTTCACAAAACACGATATCCGCCAGACCAGTTTCTTTACAAAGTGTGAAAAAACGCGCAAGCGCAGCATGCCCTGGGAAGAGAGTCACCGCCGGCGAAGTGCTCAGAGTTTGCTCATTGCTTTAACGAAATATCAAAACAAAAACATGTATTTTTTTTTAAAACAAGGATTCAATAGGCTTACAAAAAAAAAACGTTTACCATTTAATTGCTTATACTGTAGGCAAGCTGTCGGTCATGTAGGCTACGTTACTGATCAACAGCTGTCTGTCTGTCAGAGAATCAAAGCTTCAGAGTCAAGATAACCTCATAGATTTCGATGACGGATGGGAGCCGGTCAGCTGCATAATAATAATAATAATAATAATAATAATAATAATAATAATAATAATAATAGCTTATTATTGTTATTATTATTACAGTGAAATAATTCGATATGACGGGATGAGGCGAGCTTGTGTCGCGGACTCCCTCCGCTCTGATCATACAGGTTTGGATTTAGCAGCAGTGTGGAAGGAGCCTCCACTTTTTCTGTAACAAGCTACAGGTCATTTATCTAACTAACATAATCTTGGTTAGTTGAAATGATAAATATCCTACAGTTTTTTTACTCTGACAGCTCAGCTGCAGGTAGCCTAAGCCAGGCAGCGCAACGGTGCTTTTTTAATTTATTTTTTATTTTTTAATGCCCACTGTCCCTATGTGAAGCATAAGCACACAGACGTCTGTACGTTGTTATCTGACCTTTTCATTCAGGGACTGCCCTGGATTACTGGCACACGCCATAGTCACGTTATGTTTATTATGGCATTATGTTTTTGAATATTATGAATATTTACGATTAACTGATAAATTATTGTTAATTTTCCCACTGATGATACAAAAGTTTTCTTCAAATGCCACAGTGAATGCTGTGGAAAAAAAGGACATCATAAGCCTGCTTAAAGCTAGCGTCGAGGCCTTCTACAATCAGTACACAGTGTGGAAGAGTAGACTAAAAGGCACACACTGGCATCGTCCCTTACTCAAGAAAACACACACACACACCTACACACACACACACACACACACACATTGACTCACTAGCTTTTCTTAATGGTATTACAGTAGTACAATATAGCCTCAGGTGGATATATAGCGTTTTGCAAAAAAAAAAAAAAAAAGTTATTTTATGTAATATTGTTTACGTTCTGGCCAAAACTAACTTAGAATCTTATTATTATTAATCAATCTTTGTATATACTGTTCCATATATTTATGATGTATTGTTTTTTGACCAATTATAGATGTTTGACAATGTTAACATAAATATGTTGCATTTTGGCATGCTTTTTGACTTATTTCTGACATAAAATAAAAATAAAAAAATCCTGGATTTGAAGAATAACGTGTCCCTGGCCTTCACTGAGCTCAAGTAATAGTTTAATGTACAAACATTGTGAATGAACTTGACTTGACATAGTAGATATTTGGAGGTTGCAACACCCAGTGGATAGGGAGTACTCATTATACTCTCACATTCATAAGTCCTACACAAAGATTGACAGTTTTTTAGTTTCTTCTGAACTGATACCTAGAATAACTGATACACAGTATCATAACATGTTGATATCAGACTACAGTCCCCTTTCACTTGAGCTTAACGTTGGTCTGCCTCGACAAAACTAAACAACTCAACCTATGTTTAATGCTTTATTAGAAGTAACATAATAACACAATGCCACATAATCAAGAAGGTTTATAAGCTAACAAAAACTAAATGGTTCAACTTCTGCTCACAGAGACATCAATAACCAGCGTATGAACCTTAACAACGGTGACAATAAACAATATGAACAAAGCTCACTAACATCACAAACTGGATACTAAAAGTGACAAAATCAACAACGTCAACATAAACAGCAGAATCAAAATCAATTAATGAAAACTGTAGCATCAATAAGCTATATAATGTATTCATGCTGCAATACATGCTGAGATTTTTGTGCTTTGCCACACCCAGCAAGTGTAAGGTGTAGGCCAGATCTGGGCCAGAATAAAAGCAAATTGTGGCCGATAATAGGTTCAGTTCTACGTAGTTCATTTGGTTGAAATTCTGGCAGATTCTTTTAATGGTCTGTTTGTTGAATTTAAGTTACATTGCAACTAATTCTCATTAGATTATAAGTAGACTGTTAGGTTGGGGTTAGGGTTGGTTTTAGGGGTTGGGTTAGTGTAAGTTGACATGTACTTTTAAAGTTTCTTATAGTCAGTTAAATGTCTGTTGAATGTCAGTATCAACAGATATTAAGTAGACAGTCTACTAATACTGAAATGGACCATCGAAATAAACTGTTACCATTCTGGGTTATATGTGATATTGCTATGGCGTACAGTTTTTTTTGGATTGCTTACAGACTAAATTTAAAAGTAGTACACTATTAGCAAAACCTTACACTCAAGAAGCAAAACATCAGCCCGTATTTGCACAACTATAAGCATATTGTCAACCTCACACTTTTTGCAAAACTCTACACACAGTGATTTGCAAACCACTAAACACACTTCACATACATTACACGCAAAAATCTATCATGAAGTCACTTTCTTGCAATACCAAAGCACTGACTGTAAAATTACACCAATCAATTGGTTCAACAAAGTCATCAGGGGCGCAAACACTTGTTTGCTTAATTGTAGACACACCAATCAGGTCTTTAAGCACTATAAAAAGCAGTAGTTGAGTTCATCGGTCTTCAAGCACAATTGAAAGAGTAAGCAAATCAGCAAATCAAATCGGTCATATGCAATACATGTGTCTTTCCACCGCTCTGCTCTGGTTCAGAACTGGTTTCAGCAACATACACATTTCACCATTCTATATCTTCCACCATACTCTCAATTCCTGAACACTATAGAAGAGTTTTTCTCAGCATGGTGGTGAAAGGTATATGATCTCTGTCTCCAGGCTGAGTAACCCGTCATCCAAGCCATGGAGGAGGCCTGCAACCAGATGTAGGTAGCAGCAGTACAAGGATGGGTTTGTTATTTAGGACATTTCTTTCCAAGGTGTCTTCTTTTGATGACATTCTCTGGCCAGATACAGCTAGGCGAAGAGACGTTTCCATCCAGCTATTTTTACTCGCATTTTGGAAATGTATGTATGTATGATTATTTTTTGATATTCACTGCGTGTCAGGATTGCCTTCTGAAGCACCAGTAATTTTTTTAAATGAAGAAAAGATTGACACAGCTTCTCCTACTGCAGCAAATTACATTTTTACTGTTGATATTTGGCACCAGTTTATCAATTCATTCTCATTTTTGGATGGAAACATAGCTAATGTGTAATGTGTGGTGTGTGTGTGTGTTTTTTTTTTTTTTTTTGTAACAGTAAACTTACAGTACAATACGTAAAGTGACATGTTCCAGTACTATGAATCTCTATGTTAACATTTTGGGCATGTTGAGAACTAAATGAGTTTCTTCAGTTTGCAGCATTGGTAGTGATTGGTGGATTTACTTCATATTTGTACTTAGTTGATGGTAGCCTACTCTAATCATAGGGAAGTAGAAGTGCTAAAAGTGTTTAAGGTTTATCACAGCAGAATGTAAGCTGTGCAAACAGAGTATAGTAAATGTGAACCGTGTGTTTCTTATGGTAAAATAGTGTGGTTTTTAAACATAAGTGTATAGTTTTTACAAGAGTGTTTTATTATGCAAAATATCTGTAGTGTTTTGCTAATTGGGTGTGTGGTTGGGCTAATTGTGTGTACTGTTTTGAAAACACATGCCCTGTTTTGAAAATCATGTTTAAGCAATTTAACTGTAAAAGGAAAGGACAACATCGACTCGACCAATTATAGACCAATATCACTTCTCAATTTCAATCAGAAGGTGATCACAAAAGTATTGGGAAACAGACTTGGGCAAAATATCTCAACAACAGAACACCCAGACCAAACTGGGTTTATACCAGGTCGCTTTTCTTTTTTGCTTTTTCTCCTTCTACAGTACTTAACATCTCATATATGGATTGTCATAAAGAAACCTCAGGTGCAATTATCTCACTAGATGCCCAAACGCGATTGATCAAATAGAGTGGCCATTCTTGCTGAAAGCAATTTCATCAAATGGGTAAAAATTTTATAATTTTGTGTCCTCGCTAATCCATTCTGACAAACTCTAACAAATCCAACCCATTTGCATTGCATAGGGGAGTCAGACATGGAGATCCTCTTTCCTCTCTCCTTTTTGATATTGCCTTGGAACCACTTGTCGTAGGGATAAGAAGTCACCCACAAATACATGAAATACAGATTGAAAATGAGGAAGCTTTGGTCTATATGCTGACGATCTATATCTATCTGACCCAGCCAAATCAATTCCCCATTTGCTTAATTTTATTAAGGCTTTTGGAAAAATCTCTGGGTATACTATTAAAGGTGTAGTAGGTGATCTGCCGTCCAAAGTCACATCTCCTTACGCGCAAATGCGCACCGAATAGACACACTAGATCATGTCATTCACCAGTTAGAAAACTCTATGGAGACACGCACTTTGTCCAGTGTAGTTGTTGACAGGTCAGCGGGTGCAGGAATTATATTTCCCCAAAACTGTCATTCGGTTAAAGTTGGTTTTACATTCGCACATTCGGACTTTCTCCTCATGTAATCAGGCAATGACTATAAGATACATCGTTGTTCACAGTCATTGAAACAGTGCTAATGTTCTTTTGAAGTAATTTTTACACGCTATTTCAGACCCAATATTCAAAGTAGCGTTAGAGTGGGAGCGTCACAGGCTGTCACTGTACAAAAATGAACAAATGTTCGAATATAAATCAAATTTCACCTCAGTGAAGCAGGTTAGGTGTAACAGCACTATTTACTTATGTTTTGTTATAAAACTAAATAAAAATCTGGTCAGAAAAAAAGCAGTGCTAAAAAAAGAAATATCTGTCATCTGTTTACACTTAGGTTACCAAGACAACGAGTGACTTTTCATTTTCTATTGTGCTCACTAATCCTCGTACATTGCTTGTTTCATCTCCTTTTACACTTGAACAACTAAACGAATGCTTAGGTCTATTTAACCGACTATATTATCAATGCAGTGAAAGGTACTCCATGAACTTGAAAATAGCCAATCCTTTGACGGACATTTTCAGTGGCTGAACAACACTTCCGTCCATACATTATAAACCTATTCATAAACAAAACACAATCTGCATAATCTTTGCGTGACTAAAATAGTTTTCAAACATACCTGTCTAAAAGTAATACTTCAGATCTTGGTTTTAAACTGCATAACGTCATTTCCCTCCAGTGTACAAAAGTAATTCCGATATTGACTCAGAATTTTGAAAAGTTTTGATTCTGCATTTTTGTCTTTCAGAAAGAAGTTCAGGTTGATGCAGAGTTGTGATGTTTCTGATGTTATCTGTCTGCTTAAAGAGGCTGTGTAAAAATTCTAATTTAAATTTGTTGACAGACAGTTTGAGATACCTGTCGTAATTGAGTTATTTGTCGGTCCGACAATCTTTATTTGGATGGATTTTTTGTTTGTTTTATGCCTCACCCAGAATATAAAAATACATGTCAATATATATAGATAATTTGCTCTAATCAGTACTATTGGAATGTTAAGAAACTTTTAACCAACACAACAAATAATGTTTCTGAAGACAATGACCTACTGCACCTTTAGCTGGTCCAAAATTGAATATATGTCACTTGCTAGTCAAACAAGCTCCAGCCAGGCTGGTCCCTTACCTTTTAAAATAGAAGACTACTTTACATACTTTGCCTTTGTGGTTCCAAAAAACCCTAAGCAGATATTTAAACTAAATCACACTTTATTTTGATGGTCCGTTTGTTGAATTTAAGTTACATTGCAACTAATTCTCATTCGATTATAAGTAGACTGTTAGGTTGGAGTTAGGGTTGGGTTAGGGGTAGGGTTAGTGTAAGTTGACATGTATTATGTAGCAAATATTATTATAATGTAGCAAATAATACAGTAATATCTTACTGGCCAATAGAGTCTGGATGCAGACACGATGCAGTCTCAGACCGGTGCAATCTCAGCCGCGCAAGCGCATTAAGCATGATGCAATGTCAGCCGCACATGCGCAGTTTTTCATGGTTCGTAGACTCGTTAAGTGTGACGTCACGCGAAGCGCCTTCCGGGTCCAAGCGTCCTATCAAGCTGTATGGGGAGGCTCAACAAATGATAATAAACGTTTGCAAAGCGGTGTAATAATTTCAAAAATCACGATTGCTATATATATATATATATATCCATGCCTATTATCAGTTGGCCAGAAAATGATTACTATTTTATAAATTGTTCAAATAATGGTGTTTGTGATGCAGCAAGTCCAGAGACTGCATGTTGTGTAGATCATTTTATATAAAATTTACTTTACTGTGATCTGAGCAACCCTAAAGCGCATACATATATATATATATATATATATATATATATATATATATATATA
>CAIGQQ010034671.1:4115565-4128303 GCA_903798035.1 Danio albolineatus
ATATATATATATATATATATATATATATATATATATATATATAGATCCTTTTTTAATGAAATTTATCTTCACATTTAAAGATGTGAGTTTATGATACTTTTTTTTTATTTTTTATTAAGATGTAAGGTGTAAAATGCATGGCTTAATAACACATTAATGTTAACGCATTACTAAATAAAACTATCTTGTGTAAATATTCCACCCAGATTACAAATATTACTATTTAGTAAACATTATAGTGCTTTTTTAATTATTCTGTAGATACAACACAGGCATTACAGGATTTAAAACTTGTTAAAATATTTAAGTATAACTGTTTAAAATGTGTGTGTGTGTGTGTGTGTATGAGCGCGCGCGCACACGCACACACAGCTGTGTAATTATTTAATAATTGATTACCAAGTACCAGTTTATATTCCTTCATTGAACAATAGGAAATACACACGTTTAAACAATATATATATATATATATATATATATATATATATATATAATCATAACAAATGATTAGTCAAGTTCGTTACTGTCACTATTAAATGCAAATATACAAACCTGACACGCCATAAAATAATTCTACACACAGCTGTTGGTAATTGTTTACTTTACATCAATGTGGGGCAAGTCACATGTCCTTACATATACAGAACTGAATTTTTCATTTATGATTTTTGTGCTCTACAAAATACTCTGAGATGCATTTTTTAAATTACATTATCAACAAAGGGGCGCCACTGTGGCCTAGTGGATAGCACAATCGCCTCACAGCAAGAAGGTCGCTGGTTCGAGCCTCGGCTGGGTCAGTTGGCATTTCTGTGTGGAGTTTGCATGTTCTCCCTGTGGTTGCGTGGGTTTCCTCCGGGTGCTCCGGTTTCCCCCACAAGTCCAAAGACATGCGGTACAGGTGAATTGGGTAGGCTAAATTGTCCATAGTATATGTGTGTGAATGAGAATGTATGAATCATCTCCCAGAGATGGGTTGCAGCTGGAAGGGCATCCGCTGCATAAAACATATGCTGGATAAGTTGGTGGTTCATTCCGCTGTGGCGACCCCGGATTAATAAAGGGACTAAGCCGAAAAGAAAATGAATGAATGAATAATCAACAAAGGTATTTATGTCCTCTAGAAAAGCAAAAACAAATGCTAGAAGCTTAACATGATCAAGATCAATGATGTCTGTGCTGAAGAATAGCTCCAAAGCCTCAGCAGCTTGTTCCTCCTCCATACACAATATAGTGGGAGCCGAGAAGATTCCCTGAGTTCTCACAGATGCACTGACTGGCAGTCCTCATATCAGCCATGACACGCACCTATGAAACAACACAAAGGAAAAAAAATGTATATATATATATATATATATATATATATATATAGAGAGAGAGAGAGAGAGAGAGAGAGAGAGAGAGAGAGAGAGAGAGAATTATGAGTTTGAGATCATTACTTTTAGTACTACTTTTTAAAAGTAATTGACACTTTTCCTGGAGTGCTCCAACAACGTAACATATACAAGTTACCTGTATGGGGAAATGCTCATCCTCTTCCTGTTTCTGTTAGTAAAAAGAATAGAGAGAGAGTTAACTTAGTTTGCCATAACCAATGCTAAGTAACACCTAAACAATACAGCGGGTCACCTGCTAATCACACCGTTAAGTTTCAAAACAACCACCCAAATAACAAAGGTAAAGTTGGTTTTAAATTCGCACATTCGAATTTAGGCTCCTTAATATAACATTAGAAAACTATTGTTTGCAAATTCCAAATAGCGAAATCACACTAGCAGACAACGAATATCAATCTACAACATTGTCCATGGTAAAAGAAATATTGCTAATGTTGTTTTAAAGTGTTATTTACACGCGATTTTAGACCGGATATACCATGGTAAACAATATAGGGAGCATGTCACTGAACGAATGTGCGAATATAAATTCAACTTTACTTCAATGCAAATAACAAACACAGCGGCAGTACAACATTTGCTGTTTTTTATGTTTTTCGCCGTCGATTAACGAAACACAAATTAAGATACTTAAGCTCCAATCTACTATGTGAAAACATACAAAACAACACTTTAGTTCAACAGAATCAGACGTATAATATACTTACAGTGCGAGCGCCGTGTAGAGTCTGGCAGGCATCTCTCGCAGAGCGTAACACGAGTGAGATTGAAAAGTGCGCATGCGCGGCCTAGCATGACTTAGTGCGCATGCGCTTCCGAAAACGTGGCTGACATTGCATCATGCTCAATGCGCATGTGCGGCTGAGATTGCACCGGTCTGAGACTTTTTTTTTTTTTTTTTTTTTTATTAACAATGCTTGAACAGTAACAGAAAGGCATTAATACTTTTTATATTACACAAAAGGCTGAGATAACAATCAATTTGCATACATTCACAATCTTTCCATCCTCATTAATAATACAACATATATAAATAAATAAAATAACAAAAAAAAACAAAAAAAAAAAAAAAGAAAATTAAGTGGCAGGGGAGTTAAAGTTCTCAAATATGAAACCAAAATCCTCTAATGATGAATATAAATATCTTGCTTTTTGGCTTTTCATCTCTCTTAATGTCTTCGAATATATCACAAATTCTTCTTTAAACACTACTAGTCTTGGGGGGATTTTGAAAAATTTACATTTATGAATATAGAATTTTAATAATAACATCAAGCTATTTATTATAAAAGATAACTTTTTATCCTTAAGAATTAGGCCAAATTTAATAATTTCCCATGAGAGCAAGGGCGTAAATTTCATTTAACAGTAGGGGGGGACAATGAATGTAAAATTTCTCATGAGCAATTTTTTGAGGGGGACACAAATAATACAGTCAAATTGTACTTATAAAGATATGTTGGCACAGTGGAAAAACTTCGATTCTATCATTATTATTGTAGCATGGACACTGCGTCATTATAGTTATTTTCAAAAGTATTTTTCAGGTTCAATGACAAAGCAGATTTTACTTCAAAATTATTTATTGCTTTATCTTGTTAACAGTCCAGCCATCAACAACATACAACACAATTTAAACATGACTGAAACTGTTATTGTGAAAAAGATATATAAAAAAATAAGTATTGTTTTGTAACAAAACCAATTATTTAAAGAATTACAGTATGTAAAATCTCTAAGGGGTTAATTTAACTTGCTTTATTTAACATTATGCCATGACAAGTCGTTACATTGACTTTGGCGTCTTAGTTGCAGCACACTGTGCAAAAAAACTATTGTAAACAAGCCTACGTTAACTAGACATGTAATGTTTTAATCGCTAATGTAGCACATTCATGGAAAATTACATCGGTAATCAGCATTTTTGATGCTACTAATTTATGAATGAGTCTGTATCAACTACATTAAAGAGAAATCGCTTTATTTACAGTGAATTAAACCATACGTACTGGAGTTAAACAGTGATTTAGCTGCAGAAGCACGGCACAGGTACACCTGGCTCGTCTCGTCTGTGTAGAGTGGGTGAGAACCGCGAAAGCAGGCAGTGGACCAAACCACTGTGAGGAAGGGGAGGGGGAACTTTATTTCTAAATGCACTTTTTTGCGTTTGTTTTTTCAACTTACAAAATTATTTTAGATATAGATACATATATTTTTCACGTTGGAGGGTGCAATTTTTATATATATATACATTTTTTGGAGGGGGGGACAACCCTCGGATGCAGGGGGACACGTCCCCCCTGTCCCCCCCGGGATTTACGCCCCTGCATGAGAGGACAAGTCTTATAGATATTTTCTGTTGTATCCAAAGTAATACTTCGTCCCAAAATGTTTGTACCACATTACATTGGAAAAACAAGTGTTCAGTTGTTTCAATATCTAACTTACAAAACTGGCATACATTTGAGTCACCAATATTGAATTTTAACCTTAGACATTCTTTTGCAGGATAAATGTGGTTCATAATTTTAAAGTGCACTTCTTTAGATTTGGGATTAACAGGATATGAAAGAAATCTTTTTCTAATATCATACACATTTTTCTTATCACAATGAGACAAAATATAAGCTCTCTTAACAGGTCCTGGAAAACAACACTGTGTTAGACAATCTCTCAAAAATTTGTTTGAGCATTTTCTATCTGTAAAGTTAACATTTTCTATCTTAAGATCAATTATTTTGGGATTTATCGTTGAATATTTTATTTGTTCCTTTACTAGGTTAACCATTTGCAATGGTATATTCTTAATAATTTTATCATATCTTTTAGGAGAACAACTTATTTGGTATTTTCTACAAAAAGCATCATGACTCAACATATTTCCTAAATTATCCATGACATGTGTTATTGACCATATGCCATTCTTCCACCATTCATCAATAAACAAGGACTTTCTATTCACCAAAATACACCTGTTATTCCAAATAGATATGTTATGTGGGCTAAAATTATGTTTAAATATCAGTTTCCAATATAATAGTACTTGTTGATGAAAAGCAGAAAGTTTTATGGGAAGTTTAGACAATTCAAAATCATTCTGTAACAAAAAACTAATACCACCACATCTCTTAAATATAACTGTAGGAATCTCAAACCAAAAAGAAGATTCGTTTTTAATGAAAGATTGTAGCCATTTAAGTTTAATGGCCCCATTCATTATATCAAAGTCTATTGTTTTAAGACCTCCCTCCTCATAATCTTTAATCATATCACTCTTCCGTATGTAGTGATTTTTCATTTTCCAAATAAAATCAAAGTTCAACTTATTTACAGCTTTTATCTTTTTAGCTGACATTGCTAAGGAAAAACATGGATAAATTAATCTAGAGAGGCTTTCTATTTTCGTTAATAAGATTCTACCAAAGATTGTTATGTCTCTCTGTAACCAGCTGGTCAATATTAATTTACATTTTTCAAAATTTTTGTCAAAATTTAAACTTTCTAAATTTCCTGTTTTTTTAGATAGCCAAATACCTAAATATTTAACTTCATTTTTAACTGGAATATTGTACAATGATGTGTTGGTGTGATCATGGACGGCCATTAGCTCGCATTTTGACATATTTAACCATAAACCTGAAGCTTCTGAGAAGTTTCTTATACACTTGAGTGCTAAGGGAATTTGCTTTTCATTTTTCAAAAAAAGAGTTGTATCATCAGCAAATTGACTGATAATAAACTGTTTCCCTTCTAAATTAATACCGGATACATTTCCCATTTTAATCAAAATAGATAACATTTCTGCAACCATGATAAAGAGCAATGGTGAACAGCCACATCCTTGCCTAATACCTCTTTTTACCTGGAACCGTGGACTTGTACCTTGTGTAAGAGATACAGAGCTGTTTATATCTTTATAAATCATTCTAACAATGTTTATAAATTTGGGACCAAAACCAAAATGATTAAGAGTCTGAAAGATAAATGAGTGTTCCACCATGTCAAACGCCTTATAAAAATCCAAAAATAAAACAAATCCATCTTCTTTAATTAGATGTCCATATTCAATGAAATCTAGGATTAGCCTAATATTATTGTGGATTGACCTATGTTTTAAAAAACCTGATTGCGTCTCACTAATGATTTGTGATATACCAGTTTTTAGTCTAAAAGCCAACATTTTAGTGAATATCTTATAATCTGTATTTAAAAGTGTTATGGGGCGTAAATTGTCTAACAATCTTTTATCCTTATTTGGTTTTGGTAACTGAATTATTAGGCCTTGTTTCATGGTTGGTATAAGCTCATTCTTTTGTATACATTCATGTAAGGCTTCAAACAATAGGTATTTTAGGTTGTCCCAAAAAAAATTATAAAAATCTATTGTTAAGCCATCTGGGCCTGGTGATTTACCAGGCTTACTGTGTTTAATGGCTGAATCAAGCTCTTGTAAAGATATGTCTGATTCACAAACTTCCTTAAATACACTATCAATTGAAGGGATATTATCTTTTATAACCTGAAAAAAAGAATTCGAAATACTAGGGGAAAATGAAGATGTATATAATTTAGAATAGAATTTAAATACCTCATTTGCTATTTCGTTATGATTTGAATGTTCAACATCATTCACAATTAAACTTTTAATTGAATTCTTTTCTTGTCTCCTTTTTTCTAAATTAATAAAATATGAACTATTTTTTTCCCCCTCCTCCAGCCACTTTGCCCTGGATCTCACATATGCTCCTTTGGCCTTTTTAATATATATATCATCTAGCATGGAATGAAGCTTAATAAATTTTTGTCCCTCCTCTTTTGACATATTTTAATTACAACATTTATTAATCTCTTGAATTAATTCTAATTCTTTTTCATGTTTCTTTTTTATTAGATTTTTACTAAATGTAATTGAAAACTCTCTCATTTTATGTTTTAAATATTCCCATTTAGAACCACTTTGCATTTTTTTACTTTTAACTTCAGCTATTATTTTTTTTATATAAACACAAAAGTCATTATTATTAAGCAAATCAGCATTGAATTTCCAATAACTTTTATTATTAGAAGATTTCTTATTTTGTTCTAAAAGTAAGCTAATCACGCTATGATCTGTTAAGGGGGCACCAGAAATGTTACATTTGGTTACATAATTTAAAAGAGTATCTGATCCTAGCCAATAGTCTATTCTAGATTTTGAAGTAGCATTTGGCTTAAACCATGAAAAGTGTCTAGACATAGGATTAAGTTTCCTCCATATATCAGTTAGTGAATTTGTTAAACAAAAGTCTTGAATAATACAGTTAATATGAGGACCACAAAACTTAGAAGGATATCTATCCATATATTCATCTGGTGTTGAATTAAAATCGCCACCAATTAAAACATATTCTGTAGGATATCTAATTTTGAGGTCATTTATAACTTCTGTTATTGAATCCAGCAGATACTTATTCTGGGTACGTACATTATATCCATAAACATTGACTAAAATGAAAAATATCTCGTCTAAATGTAAGACTACTGCGAGCCAATGGCCATCCACATCAGCTTTGTGCGTGAAAATTTTTCCTGGGCATTTATTCATGCATATAGCGACCCCTGCAGACCTATTTGACCCGTGACTAAATAACATGTCATCCCCCCATTGTTTCTTCCAGAAAGCAGCATCTATCGCTTCAGAATGCGTTTCTTGTAAAAATAAACAGTGAGATTTTTGACTTTTGCAAAATAAAAAAATTGCCTTCCTTTTAACAGAGTCTTTTAACCCCCTACAATTCAAAGATGAAAACGAAATGTTAGAATTTAACAAGAACATGAACAGTTGAACAACAATAACTAAAATAAATTAAATTTAAATTAGAAACTAACAAAATAAGTGATCAGTCTCTGCAACACCAACTTAGGTTTAAAGCTGGTGATAGAAAAAAAAAGTCCCGTTTCTTTCATCAGTCTACCTCACCTTGTTCTTTTTTAACACGCATCATTCAGTACCCTTTCAGCAAATGCGTTTACCCTCTATGTATCCGTAAGGGCCTCTAAACCCCGCTGCTTTGCCTTCCTTTCTAGCTTGTTCGATTTTTGGCCACAGTTCACGTCTTAACAGTCTGTCTTCTTTAGTTAAATCCTCCGCGAAGCGAATGCTTGCTTCTCTGCATACCTCAGACATCTTGGTTCTTTTCCATACTTCATCTCGGACCATCCTGCGGGTGAAAAGAATGATTACCTCCCTGGCACGGTTGGGCTCCTTCCTTCCCACCCGATGCACAACATCCACAGCCTCTGTCATAGAACCAGCATACTCGGGTGTTATTTTGCTAAGAAGTTGAATCACGTCCTCTCTTATACGTTCAGTGGTATTTTCTTTGAGACCTTTTATTCGAAGACACCACCTTCTTTTGTACCTTTCCTCTTCCAACACACGCGCTTTCAAGCCGTTGTTGACTTCCGTGAGTGTTTCGATTTGTTTTTCCATCACCTTGATTTTGTCTTTACATTCTTTTAGGTCCTGTGCATTTATTTGGACGGATTTTGCAACGCTAGCAATCATCGCACTGTGTTGTTTCATTTGCATGCTTAGTTCCTCGTGTTGATCCTCTACTTTGTTTCCGAGTGATTTGATAGCCTCGAGAATAGCCGAATTGGACACTTCACTTTGCTCGTTCTCTGTTGGCGTTTTTGGTTTTTTGCCTTTCTGCGATTTACATGGTGTTGGAGGATCAGAATCAGTACCTCGCTCCCTTTTGCTCGAACCTGCAGTTATATCCATCGCGTAGCAGTGTTCCTCCTCTTCAAGCATTTTCTAAATGGATTTGGGTACAATTGACTGTCAAATATATCAGGTGAGAGTGAACTTTAACTTATCAAATTAAACAAACTTGGGACTAAAATGAGAGCTTGTGACAATTGTTGCTTCTCAGTGCGCCATCTTGCCGGAAGATCACCGGTCTGAGACTGCATCGTGTCTGCATCCAGACCCTTCTCGGCAGAGAGGTATTCCTGATGAAACTTTCTCTGTGGCTGATCCCCTATGGCTTAGGTTTGAGACATTATCTCTAACTACATCATGTCTCCCAGTTTTACTTTTTACTAAAGTGTCTCCCTCATCAAAACAAATTAACACTAATTTAATAATTAAAAATTCAATACGAATATTAAATCAAATAAGCAAACATGTTAAGCCACCTGATATCTCTGTCCTCACACCCATAGTGAATAATAACATGTTTAAACCCTCTCAGTTAGATTGAGGTTTTTATTGTATGGGAGGGCACAGGTCTGAGGTCTAATAGGGATCTGTACATAGAAATTTGCATCTTTTAGCAAGTTGCAATCTGCATTTAATCTTCCAGGCTGATATTTTTTTTTCAGTACTTGCAAGTAAGACATTATTATTAAACTGCCATTTCAAGCTTTACTGACAAACCAAAATCTAATACTTTTGAGCAATGTTTTTTGGTAAACCCATGCTAGACATTTGGTTTAACGCTATGCTTTTCAACTTTTTTTTAAAAGGTTTTCCAAAAGGAGGTTAAGCCAGATCATTGTCTTGCAAAAAAAAAAAAAAAGCAATTACTATTAACCTGGAAATCCTCAGACTTCCCATGTTTCAATCTTAGGTTGGGTAAATTGCTTCATGTCATACAAATGGAGAAGTTACATTCCCTGGAGCCCAAATCTAATCTGCAATTTTAAACTGCATGGCAACCCTTTGTGAATTTCCTCAAAACTGAATAGTGTACTACTATATTCACAGTAATGACTGAATTTACTCTGATGTTAATTTACAATTCCCTTACTTGTTGTTTCTGTGATTCAATCATAAGTCAATTTATGTCACCAGAGTATTTTTTTTAATCTAAAATAATAGATTAGAATCGAAAAATCTAGAATAATAAATAACATACCAGTGACATATAAATATAAATAATTTCTATTATCCATGAATATTCAAATATATTTTTAATTTACCTCAAATTAATTATTTATTTTCCTTAAGGTTTTGTATTAATACATAAACAAAAAAACATGTTTGTAAAAACATGAAAAAACAAACAAACAAATAAATAAATACAATAATTTAAAAAAAATCATGTTTTAGCAGATATTCAGCCAAACACATTTAAGATTTCAGATGGCTGCCTCGGTGCAGAGCTCC
This sequence comes from Danio albolineatus, assembly GCA_903798035.1. NCBI lineage: Eukaryota > Metazoa > Chordata > Actinopteri > Cypriniformes > Danionidae > Danio > Danio albolineatus. The sequence goes on from CAIGQQ010034671.1 coordinate 4,125,118, forward strand.
CCAGCTGTCGCTATGTTAGTGTTTGTTTTTCCTGTTTTGTGTTCATCCAACGTGATCAGTTACACCAGGGATGAGCTGCTGAACATTCTGCAGTGCACACCAATTGATCACCAGCCGGTTTTTGATTTCTGGCGTATTGCGGAGCATTGTTCCTCTATGGAAACGCTACAAGACGCGCACGTGTGGGAAGAGAGCCGGCGCACTCGCCAAGAATAGACAACGTAGCTTCAGAACGGCGCTGCCTAGCATTCATCTGGCGAATCTCCACTCTCTTCCAAACAAAATGGAGGAATTACTTCTGCTCACACGCACAAACAAGGACTTTAACAACTCTGCTGTGCTGTGTTTCACGGAAACCTGGCTAAATGAAGCCATTTCGGACAGCGCATTACAACTACACGACTTTCAGCTGTACAGAGCAGATCGCGATACGAAGGCAATGGGAGAATACGCGCGGTGGTGGGACATGCTTTTACATCAACAGAAGGTGGTGTACAGATGTAACTGTGTTAAAGAAGATGTGCTGTCCTGACGAGGAAGTGCTTTTCATTAACTGTAAGCCGTTCTACTCGCTGCCTAAATTCAAACAGCACATTACATGCCCCACCAGAGACAATAACATTTTGGACCATTGCTGCAAAACTATAAAAGGTGCATATCGCTCCATCGCCAGAGCAGCTCTAGGACTCTCCGATCACTGCCTTGTTCATCTTATACCAACTTACAGGCAAAAACTTAAAACTACTAAGCCAGTATTAAAGGGCCATGAAACACCAAAACACATTTTTTGGGCTGTTGACAGTCATATATGTGTCCCACGCTGCTATAAACACTATTAGGACACATATAATTGACTAAAAAGTGAAAATTGGTTGTTTTTGAGTTATTTCGAGCAAATTCGTTCTTCCGGTTTGAAACGAATTTTTGTGGCTGCGTCACGCCGTTGAGGTCTTTGCAAATGGTCCAGCGTGTAGATTGGACGTCTACCCGGAAGCGAACAAATTGACGTCAGTCAGTGTGCGGCATTAATTCATGACATGGCCTTTGTTCAAACCAATCAGAGCGCTCTATTGTGTATGACGCGGAGCTTCATCAATATGCATGAACTACATATACAGGAAGATGTGTTTACCTGTGACAAGTTTCAAACGGCAGAGAGACGCTACGTTTTGTCGCCAGCCGAGAGGATTGGTTCGTCGGTGTTGCGTTGATAAATGTGCCGCAACAAAGTATTTGTTTCCATTTCCCCGAGATGAGAGTAAAGCTCGCGTGTGGACCCAAGCAGTTGGAATAAAGTGGTGTATTACCACGCGTCATAAATACTTTTGCAGAGAACATGTCACCTGATCGGTAAGTAGGCGTTTAGTGGTGTTTGTTTGTTGATGAAGATGGCAAAGTTAGTTGGTTTCGTCTGCAATACTCTTTCAGTGTTTAAAGACAGACCTTAGTCAAATGATTAGAACTGTTGCTGAGTTTACAGCACGTTAATATCACTACAGTATTATAGACTGAAGAATCCGTGCAACGTGTAAACATCTTAATCAAACGATTACTGTCGTGTAGATTTTTCGCCGCATTTAGTGACAGATTAGTCTATACACACACGGCTTTCTGACGCTACCTACCGAGTGCATTTAGTTACCGAGAAATGCAGGATTTATTTTCCTGAAATATGCCGTGCGTTTCAAATACTCCATTAAATATGCACTCCTTCAGCAGTTACTAACATTTAATATCTGGTTTGTCACGGGGGACACGCAGGAAATGTTCGTGAATAAACGTTAAAGTGCCAAACTGCAGTTAAAGTCCACGAATTAATAATTTGGCAAATAATTAGATGACTGAAGTCCATGTGAATATAGTCCGTCTTTCTCACCCTGCGTCTGTGTCCATGGTCTGTGTGTGTGTGGGTTTGAAAGTCAGCGCGTGTACAAATGGAAACTCCCATTTATATGCAAAACCTTCCCTCTTTCCCTCCCCCGACACTCCTACCTAAACCGAGCTGGACACACCCACTTTACTGAGCTTTTACAGACTGTAGGTGTGAAAACACCACGCTGAGACTGGGGGGTTTCGTGGCCCTTTAAGGACTGTTAAGAGATGGACCAACGACACAGAGCAGGTCTTACAAGCCTGTTTTGAATGCACTGACTGGAGTGTTTTTGAAGCTGCAGCCACCGACCTGGACAAGCTCACAGAGACTGTAACATCATACATCAGTTTCTGTGAGGATTTATGCATCCCTACCAGGACCTACTTATCATTTAACAATGATAAACCATGGTTCACACCAAAACTTAGACAGTTTCGTCAGGTCAAAGAGGATGCCTACAGGTGTGGGGACAGGTTTCTGTACAATAAAAACAGGAACACATTGACAAAGGAGATTGGTGTGGCTAAAAAGAACTATGCCAAAAAGCTGGAAAACCAGTTTTCTGCTAATGAACCTGCATCAGTGTGGACAGGCCTGAAAAACATTACCAACTACAAGACACCTTCCCCCAGTATCGATGGCAGCAAATATCTTGCAAACGAGCTGAACATGTTCTATTGCAGATTTGACACCTTCGACCAGACACCCCACACCCGCCCTGACCACCTCTCTACACAGCCATCAACACCTCCAGCCATCTTCCTCTCCCCCCTGATCTTCAGATCAGTGTGGATAATGTGCATCAGGTCTTCAGTAAACAGAAGAGAAGAAAAGCGCCAGGCCCAGACGGTGTCTCACCAGCCTGTCTGAGAACCTGCGCTGACCAGCTGGCTCCCATTTTCTCACAGATCTTCAACAGATCCTTGGAGCAGCGCATAGTTCCATCCTGCTTCAAATGCTCCACCATCATCCCAATACAGAAGAAGCAAAAGATCACCAGACTCAATGACTACAAACCTGTTGCCTTAACATCTGTGCAGTGGTGGAAAGAGTACAAAAAATTTGTACTCAATTACAAGTACTGTTACATTGCTGAAATTTTACTCAATTACAAGTAAAAGTACTGGTGTTAAAAAGTACTTAAGTAAAAGTACAAATTACTCTTCATAAAAACTACTCAGAGTACAAATTACAAATTACTTTTTTCTAAACACACACACACACACACACGCACACGCACACACACACACACACACACACACACACACACACACACATATATATATATATATATATATATATATATATATATA
>CAIGQQ010034671.1:4143303-4156289 GCA_903798035.1 Danio albolineatus
TCTCTCTCTCTCTCTCTCTCTCTCTCTCTCTCTCTCTCTCTCTCTCAAGTCAGGCATATTTTCATAAATCTTACAAGTATTTTAATAAACTCCTCCAAGGGATTTTTTCAGATCAACACCAAAATGAAGCATTGTTATCTAAAGGCCTTGGCAATGCTAAATTGCGAAAATCTAGAGTTTTTGGATCACGCATAGCTGGCGTGCATATGTACCCACATCGTACTGAGTCGGACACTGGAGGCCTTGGAGGAACTCGCTAGGGTTTTTCAGATGGGGAACTCACTAAGCAGAATAAGTGCACGTATCTCCGGTAGGCAAAAGGGTGCAGCAAGTGTATTTTTTACACAGAACTAATTTCCCCTTAATTGAACAGAATTATTCAGTAATCAGGAGGAAACAGGAGGACTCCACCCAAAGATATAGAATCTCATGGATGTGTTAGGAAACACCCAGCCTGCAGCTCTACCAAATCTGTTACAGAGGTGTTGCAAACTCACACCCAAAAAGTAATCACTGCTAGTTAAGTGTGCTCTCACTCCCGGGGAACACGGCTTGCCCTGGCACTGCATAAGCTAAGGTGATAGCATCAACTATGCTGTGGGTCAACCTCTGCTTCACTACCTGTTCTAAAGTGTGTGATAGAAACCTTGGGCATGTAGCACAGGAAAATGTCAATGACTGTAGGTGCGGCAACACAGTGGGGAGATGGTCACCCAGTGCATCTCTGCATGCCATGCCATTTTTTTTTTCGCAACGCTATTGAACTGATAACATATTTTATGACATCTTTGTTTTGGGATACAGTATGCCATCAAACATTCAGCCCAAATACTCCAAGAGCCCTAAAACACCTTAAAACATGATTTTGAGACAACTTCTTTCTGAGACAGTGCATGGATTAATTTCATAGTTAAATTTGGAACAAGACAAGCTTTACCCTCTGTTGTTTCAAACGACTCACAAAGTGGTGGTATGGTACATGAAGTTCTGTTTAAGCCTTTAAAGTGTAATGACTCCTTCAGGAACATTATCAAAGACAATGGTGAATTATTTTGGTAAGACAGGAAAACATCTGTAAAAACTCATAATATGATAGCAATAGGGGCGGCGTGGTGGCACAGTGGGAAGCACTGTCATGTATGTATGTGAATGACAGTGTATGGGTGTTTCCCAGTGATGGTTTGTGACTGGAATGGTATCTGCTGTGTAAAACTGGATAAGTTGCTGGTTTATTCCGCTGTGGCGACCTCTGATTAATAAAGGGACTAGGCCGAAAAGAAAATGAATGAATGAATGATTGCAAAAGACCATTTTCATTAAAAAGATCATGTACTAAAATAATTGTATTATTATACCATTTCTGAGGAAATAGGGATTTATTTTTTATAGAGTATATTATGGTTGTTCCCAATGAGAATGAGTGCTGAGAAAAATAGTTTATAAATAAGAGACCAAGCAAGAAGCATTTGCTTGTGAGTGCCTGTGAGTTTCACAGGTAACTTTACAATATTATAATTCCATAAGGAGAGAAAGTTTAAGCCACCCTGACCCAGCTGTGAAAAAATATAATTAAGTATATAATTCAAAATCGATGTGAGACACTTTTATCCAATTGACTTTAAAGGTGTAATTTATTAAAATATAGAAAGTTCTAGTCTAGTCTAGTTCTAGAAAATCTAGTCCAAGTAAGATGAAAATAGATAGAAGGGTTTATAGATCAAATGTAAAAATGGCTTGACATACATGCAGAGCAAACTGGAGAGTGTGCGCCACACACGGCAGGCCAGGGAAAGCTGCGTCTCTCATTGCTTCCTGCATGTTTTTGACGTTGTCTGTTAAAATTGCGTGGATTTTTTTTCTTTCGATCCCACGTGAATAAAACATGCCGCTAAATGTCTTCACCAAAGCCTCCGCAGAACGTGACCCTGTGAAATCCTGACAGTGTAGCACAATGTTGTGTCTTTTGAAGTTTAAGTCAATAAAGTGTGCTGTTAACCTTAGCAGGGACATTGGACAGGTGTCTGCGTTCCAAATATCACAGGTTGTTCGGCGAGGCAAATTAATTCCATAATTCTGAACGCGATGTCTTTCCACCTCGTACTATCCCTGCTGTATGGTTCACGCCGTTTAAATGCATTACTCACAGTCGGCTGGATGAGAGATTGGGATGTTGTTGGCTTGTATGGCGTGTTCTAAGATGCATAATGTTAGTGGTGTTAAAAATGCTGTTGCTTGCTTCCACTTTGAGCGATTTCATCACGACCTACATTGCAAACGGCTAACTTTATGTTATTGGACACTTTGAAAAAGATGGGGGAACTCATGTTGCCACTGGTAAGCTCTGCTGTTGTTTACATGTGCACCGTGCGTGCACGTGTGAGAAGGTCGTGCGAGTAATATACGTCAAGTGATCTGCTTTTTTGATCGGCGCTTTTGGGGTTAGCCGATCAAGTTATTTTTAGCCAAAATCGGCTGATCATGATCAGTGGCTGATCAATCAGAGGATCACTACTCTAAACAAAGTAAAAAAAAAAATCTATAGTTTTACAAAGTTTGTTTTATAAATGTAAGTGTAAGAGCTGTATTTCATTTATTACTGTTCAAGATCATTTTTATATTTTTTGTGTTATATAATGTGTTCGTGTTGATTTGCATGTCATGTGCTTTGAGTTACTTTTTTACTGCGCATGTGTAGTATGCTGTTTAGTACGCACGTTTTCAAGACACACGTGAGTTGTTTGTGTGATGCGCAGGAGTTGGAGAACAGAAACGTTTGACTGTAAAGGTAAAAAATTAAAGAAGATACACTGACTTGGACGGACTCTCGTGTCTTGATTAAGTGTAAGATACGCGCCAAGACTTGTGAAGTCGATATGATGGTTACATGTTCCCTATAGTAAGGTTAAAGCGTTGGTAAGTAAAACCCTTCCTTTGATACAAATATTTATTTTAAGTCACTGATTAAGATTTCTGTTTTTTTTTTTTTTTCTAAAATTATAATTACAGCATATAGACTCATTTGTGGTTATGATAATTCCTTAAAAAACTACTTAAAAAAAAAAAAATCTGAATATTTCAAAGGGAGGAAACCAGGAAGCAGTAGATATAGAGATGTTCGTTTGGTTTAGATCCTTTAATACTAACCAGTAATCAATGCTTAAATAATTACTAAGATTTTTAGTGGACCAAGAAAATCATGGCTCATGAGGAAATTTTTGCCTCCAGGTATCTTTCAGTTCGTAAGTATGCATGAACAGTTTTATTTTTTGCAGTCGCCAAGGAATCTTTGCCAGGTGGCCAATGATCAATTTGATTAAAAGTGATATTACAATTTCTTCCATTTATGATATGTGCATTAGAAAATGTAGTCAACCAATGTTTAATTATATTATCTAATAAATCAAGCAACTGGACATTCAGTGCAATGCAGTTACATCCGTAAATATTACAAATCAAAACGTTGTTAACAATAAATATTATATGAATGAGGAAGGGGCCATTCTATCACTTTTTGAGTACAAAACATTGCTATCAATGTGCTTTAGTGCAGTCATAATACCGGCAGAATGCTCAGAACAGTTGAAAAATCATACATCATTCCACCATTGGGATTGCCAAAAATTAACCCTCAGATACAGAGTGCGATTCTTGAAAAAAAGAAGAAAAAATCAGTTGTTACACAAACAAGAACAGTGCTTTACGTTTAAATTAAACCGCAGTCTCATAACATTCATTTTCTTTTCTTTTCGGCTTAGTCCCTTTATTAATCTGGGGTCGCCACAGCGGAATGAACCACTTATCCAGCATTTGTTTTACGCAGTGAATGCCCTTCCAGCTGCAATCCATCTCTGGGAAACATACACACTCATTCACACTCATACACTATGGACAATTTAGCCTTACTCAATTCACCTATACCACATGTCTTTGGACTTGTGGGGGAAACCGGAGCACCCAGAGGAAACCCAGGCAACCACGGGGAGAACATGCAAACTCCACACAGAAATGCCAACTGACCCAGCCGAGGCTCGAACCAGTGACTTTCTTACTGTGAGGTGAACGTGCTACTCACTACGCCACCGTGGCACCCAGTCTCATAACATTTATTTAAAATACTACCAGTCAAATACAATACTAACAGTCAACTTGAAAAAAAATAAGAATATCAAAATGAATGTTGCTAGAGCAAAAATATGTTCATTCAAGGACCCAACGAAGCACCATCGCAAATCAGCGTAAACTGAGCCTGGTTTCTCTCGAGTTTTTTTTAACTCTTCACTTTCGCCAATTGGTGAAGTTTTTTCCTCGCCGCTGTCGCCTCTGACTTGCATGGTTCGGGACTTGTAGGGCTGTGCCTCGAAGAATTAATTTTCAGTGTTTGGACTCTCAGCGGTGAATATTAAACCACGCTGAATTTAACTGAACTGAACTTCAACACTGAAAACTGGACTGACACTGTTTCAATTTTTTATAATGCATGCGAAGCTGCTTTGACGCAATTTACATTGTAAAAGCGCTATACAAATAAAGATGAATTGAATTGAAAAATAGAGGCAAGTAAATTTAATAAAAAATATAAAATAAAAAAAAACCTGAGCAAAAAGAGTCTTGTATAATCACCACCTGTGCATTGAATAGACACATAAGGAAAGACAAATGATAAGCAGCAGCAAGTTTAAGTCATTTTATCTTTGTTATCTTTATCATCTTGCCTTTGTTGCCTGTGGCTTTTGATTTAAAGTCCAAAACTTGGCTCTAGTTTTCTTTGACAGATTGAGAAAGATCTTCAGCTGATCCGAGGCTTTTTTCACATAGGAACGAGTTGTTCTTTGCTGCAGTCCACACAGCATCTCAATGTGTTCTTGACAGAAAGCAAAGTATGATCCCTCTTTGTCTAGCAACTTCCGGCTTCCTCTTTCCAAGACGGTGTACAACATCGATCAACTTTTCGGTTAACTTACTTTGTTCTTGAGGCAGAATGATCTGACATATTTTGATGGTTTCAGGTTTATCATCTTCAACTGATTCCAGTAACCTGTGTGATTGCAAGTTCCGTCTTCTTGAGTAATTTTCCAACTCCCTTACTCTGTTTTTCAGCATAGTGACCATCTCCTCTTCATTCTTTTATTTCCTCACCACTTTCTCAATCCGTGTCTTCGCATCCTTAATTTCTTTACATGCGAAATCAATTGTCAACTTTACACCTACTTTCAAGGAGCTTTCACCTACTATATTTTCAATGGCATCTGATTTTTTGTTAATTAAAGGGCCATGAAACACCAAAACACATTTTTTGAGCTGTTGACAGTCATATATGTGTCCCACGCTGCTATAAACACTATTAGGACACATATAATTGACTAAAAAGTGAAAATTGGTTGTTTTTGAGTTATTTCGAGCAAATTCGTTCTTCCGGTTTGAAACGAATTTTTGAAGCTGCGTCACGCCGATGAGATCCTTGCGTATATTCCAGCGTGGAGAGTGGACGTCTGTCCCGGCCAGCACGTTCTGACGTCTCTGCGTGTTCGGCATTAATTCATGAGATAGACTTGGTTCAAACCAACCAGAGCGCTCTATTGTGTAAGCGGCGCAGCTTCATTATTATTCATGATCGCTTCGAAGACTGTACCTTACAGCAGTTGCGGAAGACGCATCAAGCGCGAGTGATTTACATGCTAAGTCAATGCAAAAGGCGCGAATAGGCATCCTGCAACGCGATACGCGCGAATGGCGCAGCGCGTTTGACGCGCTTAACGCCGCGAATCGCTTCAGTTTGAAAATGAAATGAAAATGAGCTTCAGCGGACGTTCGCGCCACGTTAACCAATCAGGAGCTTGCTCTTGTGGGGGTGTGATTATGACGTAGCGCCTGTTGTTGTTGGTGTCCTGAGGGAAAACTCGGCTCGGTCAGAAGCACAGCTGAAAGCTTCCATCATCCAGGTAAAGTTTCTGGAGGAGTTTATGAGCTCACAGAGCTGGGTGCACCTCTGAAATAATCTAATGGACTATCAGCCTTCATCAGTAGACTATCAGTGGAATATCAGCCTTCATAAAGCACATAAAACAGTTATTCTCTCTATAAAACACCTGTTAGCCAATTAGCAATAAAGCTACAGTCACCAAGCCATAGACAGAAGCCCTGCCAATCACGTGAATCCGAAAATAAAGAGAAAGTGCCGTTAAAGTCGACAAATTAATAATTTGGCAAATAATTCCATTACTGATGTCCATGTATACAGTCTGTGTGAACATCAGCGCATGCACATATGGAAACTCCCATGTTTATGCAAAACCTTCCCTCTTTCCCCTTCCCCGACACTCCTACCTAAACAGAGCTGGACACGCCCACTTTACTGAGCTTTTCCAAACTAGAGGTGTGAAAACACCATGCTGAGACTGGGGGGTTTTGTGGCCCTTTAATGTCGAGAGAGTATCAACAATGTCTAAGTTGGATGGGGAAACATTGAGGAGAGCTTTTTGTGGATGTAGAAGGTTTGCATGATGTTGCTGGATATGATAGTATGTCCTTTTCTGAAAGCATCAGAGACAGCTGACCAACTGTGTTAGCGTAGTCAGGGCAATTAGACATGAGGGGTAGGCTTGAGCGGTATCCAAATTTTGTAACCTTCAAACCTCCTCCCTATTTTATCCTGGTGTACAATATTACAGTGAATAAAAAAATAAATATTCTGGTCTTATTCGTCCATCTACATCACCAGCGGCAGCAGGCTTCTTCTTCGTCGAGAAGAAAGATGGGGGTCTTCGGCCATGTATTGATTATAGAGGTTTGAACAATGTCACAGTTAAATTCCGGTATCCTCTCCCATTAGTCCCCTCAGCCCTTGAACAGTTACGTGAAGCTAATATCTACACGAAACTTGATCTGAGAAGTGCTTATAATTTAATAAGAATACGTGAAGGGGACGAATGGACAGCATTTATCACCACCAGGGGGCACTATGAGTACCAAGCCATGGCCTATGGACTGGCAAACGCTCCGGCTGTTTTTCAATCATTCATTAATGAAATCTTCAAGGATCTCATAAATAAGTATGTGGTCGCTTATATCGATGACATCTTGATTTATTCCAAGAACTAAACGGAGCATGTGAATCATGTCAGGACGGTACTCACAAGATTACTTGAGAACCAACTATATGTTAAAGCTGAGAAGTGTGAGTTTCATGTAAAGCAGACATCATTTTTGGGCTATCACATCAGTCATCAGGGAGTTAGAATGGATGAATTCAAAGTCCAAGCAGTCACAGAATAGCCAGTACCTACCACGATCAAGGAGCTCCAACAGTTCCTGGGGTTTGCAAACATCTACAGGAGGTTTATTAGGTCATCCAGGCATTTCCATAACAACTTACCTCGTCCAAAACTTATTCTGGTGGCCACAAATGAGTAAAGACATTATTAATTAAGTCAAGTCATGCCAAGTCTGCGGCCAGTCTAAAACTCCCAAAGAACTGCCTTGAGGAGTACTCAAGCCACTACCGATCTCGCAAAGACCATGGTCACATCTGTCCATAGATTTCTTCACAGACCTACCTCCATCCAATAACTTCACCACAATACTAGTAATCATCGACCGCTTCTCCAAGTCATGCCGCCTGATCCCTTTACCAAGCTTACCCACAGGGTAACCGCTCAAGCTTTGTTCCAGCATGTGTTCAGAACCTATGGACTACCAGAAGATATCGTCAGTGATCGAGGTCTGCAGTTTACCTCACAGGTATGGAGAGCTTTTTGTCAACAGCTGGATATCAATGTGAGCCTCACGTCTGGATATCATCCTCAAGCCAATGGCCAAGTCGAACGCCTCAACCAGGAAATAGGCCGATATCTCAGGACATACTGCAGTAGGGAACAACATTGTTGGTCTGAGTTCCTACCATGGGCTGAATACGCACAAAATTCATTGACTCATTCATCTACAGGACTTACCCCCTTCCAGTGCATCTTAGGTTTCCTGCCCCCCTTGGGTGTGGGACAATGCACATGTCTGTCTCCAGCGGGCCGTGAGAACACAGGAGTTCCAGGCCAATCGCCGACGTCGTCCACACCCTCCCTATCAACCAGGACAGCGGGTCTGGCTCTCGACAAGGGACATCAAGCTACTGCTACCCAGCAGGAAGCTCAGTTCAAGGTACGTGGGTCCTTATCAGACAAATCAATGAAGTGACTTACCAGTTAGAGCTTCCTGCTAACTACCGTATATCTCCTTCCTTCCATGTATCTCTGCTCAAACCGGTCCACCCAGAGGCTGGCCCTGGCCAGGAGGCCCCAGAACCACCCCCGCCATTGGACATTGACGGAAATCCGCCATACAGGGTAAATGTGTTGCTGGACTCAAGGAGAAGAGGGGGTCAGCTCCAATATCTGGTGGACTGGGAAGGATACAGACCTGAGGAAAGATCATGGGTATGCCAAGGACAAGGACATTCTGGACCCTTCTCTCACCGAGGAGTTTCATTGAGCCAGGCCCGACCGACCAGCTCCCAGACCACAGGGGCGTCCACGTTGAGCTCCAGGAGTCGCTGGGTTCTGTAAGCCACGCCAGCAGAGGGAGCCCTCGCCCGAGTACTGACTCAGCTCTGCTCCCTCTGCGCTCACTTCCTGTTTTGTGCAGTATTTCAGTGAGAGCTCAGGCCATGCTTCCTTGCGAAGTATTGCCAGTTTACCTGCCTTACCAAGCGTTGTTCACTTTCATGACTGCTATGCTGTGTATGACCTTGCCTGCCTTGATCACGTACGTTCTCTGTCTTTGCCCTCTTGATCGGTTTTCGACTGCTTACTGTGATACTGAACCTCTGCCTGCACTATTACTACGTCTTCCGGATTATCCTCTGTGTATATTGTTTGATCCTGACTTCTTTTCTGTTGCCGACTACTTGCCTGTTGAATAGTTGATGTCTTTGCCTTATCCCATTAATAAATCTCTGCATATGGATTCTAACATCGCCTGCTAAAAAAATCAGAACAGGACTAGATGACAGAAAAGAATGTTGTTGCTGATTGTTTTACTCTTACATTGGGTTACAATATGTAGGTTACTGTACGGAATTACTGTATGAAATTAAGAATTATGTTTTTCATGGTCTAATAAAAAATATTATTGTATAAGCCAAATACTTTATACATAATATTTCAAAACTCAGCCATTGTTTGTTTTTAAGAAAATAACTTATCCTTTGTAAAATGAAAATTGTTATTATAAAATTTATTTGATTTATGCCTATTTGTTAGCGTTTTTGTTTTCATTTTTATATTGATTCATTTCTTTTATTGTGTTTTTTTATTATATGCGATTTTTGTAACTCTTTAAAATCTTTTTATGTAAATTTACCTAGATCTACTATGACAGTGCTGTAGATGTGCTTGTTCTTAAACACACCTATTAAACATACTGTAAAATATATACTTAAAAAAAAGATTGAGGGAAATTGTAAATGCTCTATTTCATTTTCAGAAATCTCTAACTAACATTTTAAAGGTTATTTTATGTTGCCCGCTAAATTTTTTGTGGAAAATAGGGGTCTCCTGACTTCATCTGAAAAAATGACTTTTTGCTTGTCTAGAAAATTAATCTACATTTAAGAATTGATAGATATTTGGACTAGAAACAAAAACAAAACAAAAAAACTAAAAAGTAAGAAAGAAAAGCATGTTTTCCATGAGACCATGAGCCATCCCAGTAGCAAAATGTAGGTATTTAAAAACCTTACCCTCTAAGATAACCTAATAGACTTACCTAAAAGTTTAGCCACTGGAGTCTGGATCCTGACACAAGGGTTGCCAGTACAATCAGGTGGATTATACACTCCAATGACTTTGATATGAATAATTATAATTTTACAAATTTTTTGGAGGTTATGTGATTTTTCAGAAATTTGAAAGATGCCTGCTGTTGTTTTCTCTGTCCTTTAGCTCTCAACACTTGTTATGAGATGAGACACCATTTACAAATGCCCGTTTTTGCTTCTAAACTACACTTTGACCTTATTTTAACACAAATAAACAGCTTAACTATAAAATGTCATTCACACATTGTAATGACAGTTGAATGGTGTGGTAATGGGGTGGGGAAAATAATAAGCATGTCCTTCATCTGCTCCATTTCAAACTGGTTACATTAGGTTGGTATTTTAAGCATATATGGATAAGTAAATATTTGTGTTGATTATAATCAAATGTATTTTGTTTGAATAATTGTTTTAAGTGTAGAATATTCTATTCAAATTAAACTAATTCAATTCAATTAAATAAAAAAAATCTTAATTGTGTGATACCAAAATACCAACAATTATCTGTAAATTAAATATTTTTTACGTAAATACAGAAAATATCTGTAAAACAACAGGTATTTCACTGTATAATGACAGGTAAATTCTGTAAGCAATACAGGCAATTACCTGTAAAATAAAATCTATTTTAACAGTAGGTGAGAGACATTTTTTGTTGTGCTAGTTGAAAGTCTCTTCACATTGCAATTGATTAAAGTAAATGATCTAAATGTATTTATATGTATTATTATATTCTGGATAAGGCATAAAACAAAAAAATGTTCACTCATTTAAAATAGTGTCGAGTCGACATTTCCCATAATTCTGATAAGTAGCTCAAACTGTCTGTCAGCAAATGCAGATTTGAGCTACTGTGCATGTTTTCACACAGCTCTGCCATTTGTGCACACAAGTGCTGTATGAGAGAAATAGAGTGGGAGAGTGAAAAAACATGCTGAATCAAAACATTTTAAAATTACAAATCAATATTGGAGTTACTTTTGAACTCTGAAGGAAGGATGACACCAAGGCTGAAGGATTTCTTTTAGACAGGTAAAGTTGTGTTTTAAAACTATTTTAGTCATGCAAAGCTGATGATGTTGTTGTTACAAATGGGTTATATGCACAGAAGTGTTATTCAGCCACTGATATCTTCCGGCGATAGCTTGACTATTTTCAGTTTCAAAAGGTACCTTTTACTGCATTGATAATGTAGATTTAATTTAGTATAACAACAAAACATCAGTAAATAGCGCTATTTCACCTAGCCTGCTTTACTGAGCTGAAGTCAGTTTCACATTGGTTTATTTTTGAACAATGACAACCTGTGGTGCGCTCCCTATATTATTTACCATGCTACTTCATCGCTTTAGCTCAAGACATGAGAGAGGGTTTTCCTGACATCTTTAATGTGCACGAGCTCGTGTTTTCAGGAGGCATGGCTTTGGACGGCAGGGGAGGAACTGTGTTTCAGAGATTTATGTTTACAGGTTAGCATTTTGGTAGATCACCTACTGCACCTTTAAGTAAAAATTACCCCCTAATGTGTTTTATGCAACCATATCTTGAACTGACAGTAGCTTTATGTCTTGTTCTTTTTAATTATTTGTTTGTGTGTGTACTCTAGAGAGCAGCTGCAAACCATTTTTTACCTGAATTAACTGCACTGTAATCCCGAACAAGTTGGCTAAACTCAAAAGATTTGAGGTAATCAGTTACGTCAATTTTTTTAAGTTATGAATTTTTCTATTTTAAGTAAACAGAAACATCAAGTTTTGAGTTTGCTGCACTCATGCAAGATACTTCTACTAACTTAAAATACCCAAGTTACCCAGCTCATACATTTTAATAGCAACTAACTTAATTGTTTTAATTTCTCCCAACCTACATTTTAATACCAATTAACTTAATTGTTTTAATTTCTCCCAATAGAGAAATTAGGTGACTTTAAATACTTAAGTCACCCAGTGCATAAATTTTAATAGCAATTAACTTATTTTTTATTTATCCCGACTTTAAGTAGTCACCCAGCTCATACATTTTGATAGCATTTTTAAAAATAACTTCTCCATCTTGAGTTTCACAAATGAAATTAGCCATAATTTTTATCTGTAAACCACATAAATTTATCAAAATATGTCTGTAATTTTAAATGCCCATTTTGGGCATTTATTTTTAAACAATAAATGTCCAACAGTAATTTCGATGTTGCTTCTTAACAATTGGACAGTAAGAGATTTAAAATAAAAATATATATGAATTTATTCATAGTTCAGCCAATACTAAATGACAGAATACTCACCCACTCTTCACTTATACCTAAGCTGTTTGAGTTTCTTTCTTCTTTTGAACACTAAAAATATTATTGTGAAAAAAAGACGGAAACCTGTAACCACTGACAAAATAACTTTTGTGTTCAACAAAAGCAAGAAATTAAAACAGGTTTTGAACAAGTGAAGAGTGAGTAAATGACAGAATTTGATGTTTTTGGCAAACTATCCCTATTAATACTAGAATGCACCCTTACCAATTAAAGGTACATACATGTTTTGAAGTTACTACCCCAGTAACAGCCTTTATTGAGCAAAAAAAGAAGCTTTACATTAATTTATTCTTTAAGGTTTGCATGCTAGGAGACTTTCTATTTTCTGTTATCAATGCCAAGCAAAAATTTTGCACAAATTTAAAGTTTTTGCAAAGTCCTTTATTATATAAAGGAAAGGCCTGGAAGTGTGCTGTAGGTGGTGTCCAATTTATTCTCCAGAACAACAGAGACCCTCAGTGAATGCAGGGCCAATAGAGCATCCTTAGTCAGCACTTTAGCATTATTAATCTAAAAATATAATTCAAAGATATTAATGGTAGGACATAATCAATATGACTGAACCAATATTACATGATTCATCAATTGTAAAAAAAAAAAAAAAAAAATGAATAAAGACTTACCAGGGTAGTCTAAAAGAATTCCAGGTCACGCTCACGCAGCAAGACCGAAAGACCTGTGATAACAGTAGTCTGTTATGAGCTGACATCATGCAGTTCCTGCAAAGATGAAAATCAAGAAAAAATACAAATCTACTTATATTTTAATAAATACTTTAACACATGACCCCAAATATACCTGCTCATCATCCACTTTCAAAAGATGAGCCAGGGTATCTGCTGTCTTGCTAGTATTGAATGCTGTTTGCCTTAAAAT
>CAIGQQ010034671.1:4156389-4167018 GCA_903798035.1 Danio albolineatus
CTTGCTAGTATTGAATGCTGTTTGCCTTAAAATTGTCATCAAACGAAGTAGGTGGTGGTCCAGTTGTGCATAGAATTTGTGGGGAAAATTCTCATTTGTAACATGTTGGTACCCTGCAAACAGTTAAAAAACAAAAACAAAAAAAAGAGAATTTCATAAAACAAACCCACACCACAAAACAATTAATTAATATTATTTTTCACTGACTTATAAATTACAATTTTTACCTCAGATAAAAACCAGGTGTTGATCAGATTAAATGTTGAAATCAGGGTCCAGCTGAAGTTTCAATTTCCTTGCTTCAAAACAAGCAATGTCATTGCAAATGATACTGAAATATTTTAACTGCATATGCCAGGCATAGTCAAAATTAAAATTTTACCCACCTATTACATGCCTCCATTTTGTGTAACTGTTAAAAACCTCTTTGTTGTCAGCAACAAACGACCTTCAATTCTGTATATACACAATGTCAGTGTCATTTTGTCACATGTGAGCTGACGGAGGCAACGGAGGCGAGGATCCAAGTGCAGAATATTTTAATAATCAGAAACAGTATGGCAAAAGAGGCAAATCCAAAAATCGTGGTCAAAAAACAGGCAATATATCAGAAGGCAGGCTGCAGGCTGGATAATCAAACTAACAATAGCTGTGGTCAAAAACACTGAAAAGACTAGGACAAAGAAATGCCGTTGCTACTCACAAAACAGATGTACAATCTCGCTACAAAGACTGTGAGTGTGTGTGCTGCTTTTGAGGTGCGTGCAATCAGTCGTGATGGTCCTCCGCTCGTGTGTGAGCGATCAGTTGTGATATGACGCAGGTGTGTGTGTGTGCTGCATGAGTGGAGTTGTAGTCCGAACATGGCCGATCTGTAGTTCCCGGAAGCATGAGTGAACCAGCGATCTCTGACAACGGAGAGAGCGAGAGATCGCTGGTGATCGTGACATAACCCCCCCTCTAAGGAGCGGACTCCAGACGCTCCAAAAACAGTTCAGGCGGGAGGTGGAGCGGAGGCGGACCAGGGGGAGGGATGGTGGGACAAAATCTTGTAGCAGCGGAGGACCTGGGGCGTTGGATCATGAAGCACTGACAGTTCGTTCAACCCCAGTGGGTCAGGAGGCTTCGGCTCAGGGAGAACTGTCAGTTCGTTTAACCCCGGTGGGTCAGGAGGCTTAGGTTCAGGAAGAACTGTTAGTTCGTTTAACCCCAGTGGGTCAGGAGGCTTCGGCTCAGGGAGAACTGTCAGTTTGTTCAACCCCAGTGGGTCAGGAGGACTGAGTTCAGGGAACACTGGCAGTTCGTTCAACTCCAGCGGATCAGGAGGCCTGGGTTCAGGAAGTACTGGCAGTTTGTTCGACTCCAGCGGGTCAGAAGGCCTGAGTTCAGGAAATACTGGCAGTCTGTTCGACTCCAGCAGGTCAGGAGGCCTGATTTCAGGAAATACTGGCAGTCTGTTCGACTCCAGCGGGTCAGGAGGCCTGAGTTCAGGAAGTACTGGCGGCTCTGGCGGTAGCGACGTCGACTCTGGCGGCTCTGGCGGCAGCGGCGTCAACTCTTGCGGCTCTGGCGGCGTCGACTCTGGCTGCGTCGACTCTGGCGGCAGCGGCGTCGACTCTGGCGGCAGCGGCGCCGACTCTGGCGGCAGCGATTCTGACAACTCAGACGAAGGCATTTTCAGAACAGGAACAATGACAGGAACTATGGCTAGTACAGACTTGAAACATGAAACCTCCTTGAGAATTAAAGTCAGAGTGACGCTTACCCTTTTCTGAGCTTGAGGACTGTGAAAGGCTGGCAGCGTGAGACGTCTGGGCGGTGCCAGCAAGGCTAGGAGCCGACACTGGCGGGCGCACTGGGGCTGGAGCCGACACTGGCGGGCGCACTGGGGCTGGAGCCGACACTGGCGGGCGCACTGGGGCTGGAGCCGACACTGGCGGGCGCACTGGGGCTGGAGCAGACACTGGCGGGCGCACTGGGGCTGGAGCAGACACTGGCTGGCGCACTGGGGCTGGAGCAGACACTGGCGGGTGCACTGGGGCTGGAACAGCCACTGGCGGGCGCACTGGGGCTGGAGCAGACACTGGCAGGTGCACTGGGGCTGGAACAGACACTGGCGGGCGCACTGGGGCTGGAGCAGACACTGGCGGGCACTCTGAGACTAAAGCCGGCACTGGCAACGAAGCCTTTCTCCTCCTCCTCAGAAACAGTATGGCAAAAGGGGCAAATCCAAAAATCGTGGTCAAAAAACAGGCAATATATCAGAAGGCAGGCTGCAGGCTGGATAATCAAACTAACAATAGCTGTGGTCAAAAACACTGAAAAGACTAGGACAAAGAAATGCCGTTGCTACTCACAAAACAGATGTACAATCTCGCTACAAAGACTGTGAGTGTGTGTGCTGCTTTTGAGGTGCGTGCAATCAGTCGTGATGGTCCTCCGCTCGTGTGTGAGCAATCAGTTGTGATATGACACAGGTGTGTGTGTGTGTGCTGCATGAGTGGAGTTGTAGTCCGAACATGGCCGATCTGTAGTTCCCGGAAGCATGAGTGAACCAGCGATCTCTGACAACGGAGAGAGCGAGAGAGAGATCGCTGGCGATCGTGACACATTTAGCTGAGAGTGGAAGTGATAATATTACATTTGCTGATTTCAAAGCCCTGCAGAACATTTATGCCTTAAACTTTGTCAATTAGAATTAAAAAGATTAGCGTGTTACAATTGCATGATATCTAACGTTAACGCCCAAAACAGTTTTAGGGATCATCTACGAATTACATCGACAGAACCAAAACACACAGTAACACAAAGAACAAAACAAATACAGTAGGGTGAATCACTGTAAATATTTTTCTAAGGTTTTCGTGTACTGTACATACATTATTAGAAATATTGGCAAAATCCCTCCTGTAGTTTAGTCCCAAGGAAGGTGATTGCTCATTCGAACGAGAAGCTTACATGTAGGTGAAATACTGTAATTATCTTTTCCTATATATTTGTGCAGTGTATACATAAAGGGGAAAATGTGAAAAAAAAAATAGTATTTAGGTGCTATAACTGATGTGTACTGTATGCTTAGGACAAGAGATATTGCCTCATTCTGCTTTCAATATACAGTAAAGTTAGAGGTATAATATTCTTGCCATCTGTAGTAAATCAGTCCGGCCTCTAACCAATAACTGTAATCTTTTGGAAATATTATTTTCTTCTTTGTGTTACTGTTTGTTTTGGTTATGTCAATGTAATTCGCAGATGATCCCTAAAACTGCGTGCGCCAATGTCTGGCGAATATCAAACCTAAAACCTTTACTGAGCTAGGAGAGCCATTGGTTTTCTAACGTATTTCCCATTTCAGGGTTTGTGCAGTTTTACGAAGCAGCTGAGAAACAGATTTGCCATGTTTATGCTGCCAAATGTCCCAAATTGTCCTCACTGCAGCCCCGCCTTGCAGCAACGGCGGCCGTATGTGGGCATGGCCAGCCAGAATGCATTTTCAATTTCACATAGCCTTTCATTCGTCGCAATGTATTAAATGAAAATGTTTTTTTTTTTTTTCATTTTCATTTTCATTTCTGTCTTGGCTGACACGTCTCTACAATATCGCATGGCGGTCGGGGACAGTACCTCTGGACTGGGCAACTGGGGTGGTGGTTCCCATTTTTAAGAAGGGGGACCGGAGGGTGAGCTCCAACTATAGGGGGATCACACTCCTCAGCCTCCCGGGGAAAATCTATGCCAGGGTACTGGAGAGGAGGATCCGTCCGATGGTTGAACCTAGGATTCAGGAGGAACAATGCGGTTTTCGTCCGGGCCGTGGTACACTGGACCAGCTCTATACCCTCACCAGGGTGCTCGAGGGTTTGTGGGAGTATGCCCAACCAGTCCACATGTGTTTTGTGGACTTGGAGAAGGCATTCGACCGTGTCCCTCGTGGCATTCTGTGGAGGGTGCTCTGGGAGTATGGGGTCAGAGGCGCTCTGTTAAGGGCCGTCTCGTCCCTATATGAACAAAGTAGGAGTCTGGTTTGCATTGCCGGCAATAAGTCAGACTTGTTTCCAGTGCATGTTGGACTCCGGCAGGGCTGCCCCTTGTCACCAATTCTGTTCATAATTTTTATGGACAGAATTTCAAGGCGCAGCCTTGGGCTGGAGGGGGTCCGGTTCGGGGACCACAGGATTTCATCTCTGTTATTCGCAGACGATGTTGTTCTGTTGGCTTCATCGAACATGGACCTTCAGCATGCACTGGGGCGGTTTGCTGCCGAGTGTGACACGGCTGGGATGAGAATCAGCACCTCCAAGTCCGAGGCCATGGTGCTCCACCGGAAAAAG
Source organism: Danio albolineatus (assembly GCA_903798035.1). NCBI lineage: Eukaryota > Metazoa > Chordata > Actinopteri > Cypriniformes > Danionidae > Danio > Danio albolineatus. The sequence goes on from CAIGQQ010034671.1 coordinate 4,160,721, forward strand.
GTGGCCTGCCACCTCCAGGTTGGAGGAAAGTCCTTACCCCAGGTGGAGGAGTTCAAGTATCTTGGGGTTTTGTTCACGAGTGAGGGGAGGATGGAACGTGAGATTGACAGGCGGATTGGTGCAGCGGCAGCAGTAATGCGGTCGATGTACCGGTCCGTTGTGGTGAAGAGGGAGCTGAGCCGAAAGGCAAAGCTTTCGATTTACCAGTCAATCTACGTACCTACTCTCACCTATGGTCATGAGCTCTGGGTCATGACCGAAAGAACAAGATCTCGGATACAAGCGGCCGAAATGAGTTTCCTTCGCAGGGTGGCAGGGCGCACCCTTAGGGATAGGGTGAGGAGCTCTGTCACCCGGGAGGAGCTCGGAGTAGAGCCGCTGCTCCTCCACATCGAGAGAAGTCAGCTGAGGTGGCTCGGGCATCGGTTTCGGATGCCTCCTGGATGCCTACCTAGGGAGGTGTTCCAGGCATGTCCCACCGGGAGGAGGCCTCGGGGAAGACCCAGGACACGCTGGAGGGACTATGTCTCCCGGCTGGCCTGGGAACGCCTCGGGATCCCCCCGGAGGAGCTGGAGGAAGTGTCTGGGGAGAGGGAAGTCTGGGGTTCTCTCCTAAGACTGCTGCCCCCGCGACCCGGCCCCGGAAAAGCGGAAGAAAATGAATGAATGAATGAATTTTCATTTTGCTGCAAACATTTCACATAGGCCTTGGAATACATTAAAAATACATTGCTATTTAACATATTGCATTATCGTTTTGTGTATTACATTTCAAATTGAATTTTGCTACAAACATCCCACTGTGTTATGCTGAAAATGTAATCCTGCGTTTTCCTAAACGTGAATGTAAATGCATTTAGGACAGATATCATTTAAATGATTATTTAGCTACAGTTTCTGCTTGTACTTTATACACAGCAAATTCAGTTTGTGTAATGCATTTTCAATTTAATTTTGCTACTTATAAAGCATTAAAATATGGATACGATTTACATATTAAAACTGCTTGAAATGAGAAATTCAAATGATTTAATAGAATTTTCATTTGCATTCTGCACCAAACATTGCACATAGGCTAGGTCTTGGAAAATGCAAATAGAAATACAGAAATACATTGCCATTTAATATATTGCATTGCCATTTTGCATATTACATTTAAAAATGAATTATGCTACTCATATCCTTCCATAATGCTAAGGTATCTAACGTTTTAAACAATAACGTTAGTTAGCAACAAGTGGAGCTTTTTCTGTAATGCAACACATGCGTTTTCTGTAATGCAACACATGTAAACGCATTCTGACCAACTCTACATTACATTTAACTGTTACTGTGATTATATTGATTAAAACATGAATTTAATATTCCTTGGATTTGTAAATATTTCACTTACTGTAGTGTGAAGGGAGGCTGATCTGCCATCTTGAGAAAAACAAATGCATGGGCATGTACGTGAACCTGGATGACGTCAGGCGCAAAATCACTGGGCTAAAAGATAGTTAAGTTGAGTTAGTGAAACTTTAAAGAGACATTTTGTCTAAATTAAACCGGCAAAATTGTTCACCTAACTTGAAAGATTAAATTTCTACAAACTCAAAAATAAGAAAAAGTTAAAAATACTCATCAAGGTTAATTAAGATAAAAAAATTGTAATGATTTAAGTTAATAGAACTCAATACAATTAATTAGTTACAGCATTAAGGTTTACAGTGTGGTTCAAACATGGCAGCCTCATGACATCTGATGACATCCACATTGTTAACTTTGCCAAAATTTGGGCAAGAAGACGTTCGCTTGTTGAATGTATAAAACTGACGTAGCCTAAATAGAACAGCATTTAAATGTTTATACCGATTTGCCTTCGGTCACACTTTATTTTGATGGTCCGTTTGTTGAATTTAAGCTACATTGCAACTAATTGTCATTAGATTATAAGTAGGCTGTTAGGTTGGGGTTAGGGGTAGGGTTAGTTGGCATGTACTTGTAAAGTTTCTTATAGTCAGTTAAATGTCTGTTGAATGTCAGTATCAACAGATATTAAGTATACAGTCTACTAATACTCAAATGAATTATCGAAATAAAGTGTTACCTTATCTTCTCCACTTGTCATACTGTACCATGTTACTTTAGTCTGACTAATCCATCAACATAATCGGAAGCAAGCATTATGAACTTGTATAAAGTTTATTTGATTATTGCTATCTGATCAATTACAAAATACTCAAAGGTTAGCTACTGTATCTGCTCAAAGTGTTGATTATTTGAAAATCTTTCATATTTAGCAATAAAACTTGTTCAAAAATATTACCAGTTGAACAAGAACAGACTGATTTAATTGACCTCATTGACTGCCAAATATCCATTAAAAGACAACTTAAGTTTCTTTAAAACAGAACTGAGAACTATTTTCAAAAAGCCCCCTTTATTTACAATGATATTAACTTGAGTTGACTTGACAGGTTCCAAATGATTCCAAAGATCATATTGCATTTTTGTTTCTTAAAATTGTTATTTTTTGCTGCTTCAGGTATAAATGTTTCTTACTGAAATCTTCCATCAGCTTTTTGACCATCAGACTCAAAAAAAATTATTTCCACCTAACTCTCTGTTCTACACAAAATCCAAACACTTGTGTTCCTCACCCCTTGAGGACAAACACATACATACAGATGTCTCTAGTTCAAAACATCCGTTTTACCACCGCAGGTGCCGCCGCGGCGGTATAAAGTGCGCCAACAGCTTTTGGCCGCTGGGTGGCGCTTTAACCATAGATTTTCAGCTTTGCCTTTCCACAGAGGACGACACTATACTGTAAGTGTACTGCACCTTATGTGAAAGGGTGTTCAATTAATTTATAATTTTGTTGGTTTGTTTTAGTTTTCTCACCAATATGATTTTACACTATAGAAAAGATACAATCCATGGTGAGAAGTATAGCCCTAGGCTGCAAAAATTAAGCAAATATAAGAATTAAGTCCTTTAGCCTTTATATTGCCCTATTAAATTGCGTTGGGGTGAAAAGAAGGTTTTGATTTGTTTGACCATCATGGTTTGTTTGACCATCATGCGCACAAGATATGAAAACCGCGGCACAGCACAAAATAATATTTATGTTATCCAGCCGATGGAGCGCGTGCCCTGATCGCAGTATAACTTAATTGCTTTATCAAGAATTATTATTTATTATAGGCTAGGTTACAAATATTTTACCAACTGCCACTACATGTAAAATACTTATGTGCACTCAAAATAGGTTCCCTTTTGCTATTAGTGGCGGTTATGAAGTTAAATGGGCATATCTGCACGCAAAGTTAGCCGCATGTTCATTCTCTCCTCATTTCTCTTTCACACGCATGCAGAGCGAACAGCCTGCATAAAAAAAAAATCTGCTTGTTTAAAAGAGCGCATTATATCCACGAAAGTTAAATATTAAGCTAACAATATTTCTAACATGATGCCCTGTTTTTCTAGGTTTATGGTGATAATGGTCAGGAATGTTGGACCATTATTGCCTTTTTAGCATATGTAGAGGACAGAAACTAGCCAGAGAGTATGTGTGAAATGTGGAGCGGGCTAAATCTAAAAAAAAAAAAAACATTTGTATTATTTAGTGAGTGTACTTTTTTGCCTTTATTCTTGCCATAATAAAACATTTATTTGTAGAGCAACCCATGTTCTGTTGTCTTTAATATTTTAATAAATTAACTGTTCCTCGGGGACAGCGGCCAGTCTTTTTCGGCCCGCCGATTACCTTGGGCCAAAGAGGGCCAGCTGGAGCTTCGGGGCAGAGTGAAAAGAGAGCCGGACTTTGCCAAAGTCTGGTATAAAGATGGCAAGCTCTGTTGATGCCGCGAGCGGCTGGTTTTCTTTATTTATTTTGGAGATAACACAAAATATGAAAACAACAGAAAGACATAAATCTTTACTAATTACGTCCACTTTTGTAGGCTCAACACAAGAGTGTCATAGCCAAACAGCCCATGAAAATCATTAAACGATCATTTGAAATAATTTAAAGGATTATCGGAAATATCGGATATAATAAAATCAAACTTAATAAATTAATCAATAAAACAAACCAAAGCTAAAACAATTTTATATATTTTTTATTTTATTTCTTTACACACACACATATATATATATATATATATATATATATATATATATATATATATATATTAACTGCTATTAAAATATATTATTCATACAATTTATTAAGTTAAATTACGTAGTCTGGCCAAGGGGGTTCGCGTGATTCAAAAGACCAAAAGTTGTATTATTATTATGTTTGAGTTTTTCTTATTCAAATGGCCAAATTCTGAAAGGAAAGTTAAAATTGACTAGTTTGTTATTTGCCCGTAGGCTTCAGTTTTTAATTTAAAACAAGTTTTAACAGATAAAAAAAAAGAAAAAAAGTAGCCTAATGATATGATAATAAATTTGTATTATAAAAATAAGTACCTTTTCATATTTCTTTATTCTAACTTTTCATTATTTATAAAACTGTAATATAAAACTTACAGAAATAAACACAAAATAGTATGGTAAGCATTTTTTGGTACATCAAAAAGTGTGGTGATGATAACCATCCGACAAGTTAATTCATCAAAAAAAAGTTCTTAAAATGTTACTTAAATGCAATAATTATACCTCATAATAAAATAGAAAATCAGGCGAATAACAAAAAAGGTTAAGTTTTTCAGAAAAATAACCCCTTTCAATAAGCTGGCCACGGGCCTGATAGTGTAATGATAAAAGAATGTTTATTAACTGATAAAGAGAGAGTTTGATAAAGACTTCCATTTATTTTAGCCATCGTGCAAATGAAACATGTTTCATATATCAGTATTAATAAAACATGGAGAAGAGGCAGGTTTTCTGACAAAATGTTTCAATCGAAATTGGATATGTTACCCTGAGAGATTAGGAGAACTGGCAGGGATCATATACTTTCACATTTAGCTGTTTATTCTGCAGTTAGTTTTCAGGGCATATAATTCACAGACTATATCATGCTATAATGACGGACTGTGCGTTAAAGCGGGGGAAACACGAGCATTAACGGCATTCTCATGATGGACTTAATCAGTAGCGAACTTTTAGTACAGTAGCGAACAGTAGTTTGTGACACATTTTTCGTTGAAAAAAGCCCCTTATGTCCACCTTTTTTGCTGCCATCATCCTCACTCCCATGTCATACACCTTACACACCTTCTTGCATGGGAAATTCACCTGCAGTTTTGGCGCTGCTACTGCTACAGCTGAACGCAGCTACAGACAGCCTCTCACATGACAGCAGCGAAAGGCTCACCCAATCACAATGTTCATATGTGTTTGTGGGCGGTGCGACTCGAGGAGAGACAAGACTTAACATTTCTACATGTCTAGCACGATTTATTTAAGTCAATTAACTTATTGGTGGGGACATTTCCATAGCTGACAGATATTGGTGGAGGCGTCCCCTCTGTCCATGCTAAATCTACGCCCGTGGGTTTAAATATGTTAGTATTATTAGGCTGGCTTGTCAAAGCCAGACTACTGAAATCCTTTCTAAACTTAATATTATTATTCTTCTTCTTCTGAGACTAAAAAACAAAACGCATCTCCTCCTAGAGCTTAAACTATGACCACCAAACTCACACCAGACCTCCAAACTATTCTGACTCGGGTTGCTATATCTCCTCAGACTGATCCGACTTTCGGTTTTCCGAAAAACGTCCCGGGACCGTCGTAAAAATCCCATAGACTTAACATTGAACCAAACTTTGTGACCTCATAACTCTGCATCAGACTGTCATACAGACTTCTAAATGGGCTCATTTAACTCACACTACCTACCTGCCAATAACTGATCACCTTTTAACTTTCTAGCCACACCCTAGCAACCACTTTTAGGACCCTAGAAACTGTCCCATAGACTTCCATTCAAAAGACTCTCATTGACTTTACATTGGATCAAACTTTGTGAGCTCATAACTCTGCATCAGACTGTCATACAGACTAATGGCTGAGCTCGTTCAACTCAGACCACCAAACTACCAATAACTGATGAGATTTTAACTTTCTAGCCACACCCTAACAACCACATACTGCACCCTAGCAACTGTCCCATAGACTTCCATTGCAAGGGACTGCCATTGACTTAACATTGAATCAAACTTTGTGACCTCAAAGCTGTCATCAGACTGTCATAGAGACTTATGGCTGAGCTTTAACTCTATCTATCTATCTATCTATCTATCTATCTATCTATCTATCTATCTATCTATCTATCTATCTATCTATCTATCTATCTATC
>CAIGQQ010034671.1:4172967-4210525 GCA_903798035.1 Danio albolineatus
TCTATCTATCTATCTATCTATCTATCTATCTATCTATCTATCTATCTTTCTATCTATCTATACTTTTTCAAACTGTTTTAAACTAAATAAACTATTGCCAACAGGCTTTGTCAAGCCAGCCTCAAAGTTTGTCTCGACGAACTTTACTGTCTAGTTATTATTGTTATTTCCCCTCCCTCTGCGTACCACTAGAGGAATGCTCACATACCACTAGTGGTACGCGTACCACAGTTTGAGAACCACTGGTATAGGCTAATAGCTCCATTAAACACATAGTCAAAACCCACACAGAATTTGTTATATTTAATGAAAATTAAAAAGGCAGTTATGTTAATTATTAGACTCCGTTTTGTTACAGTATATAGCCTGCATGTGACAGCTAAGGTTCTGTCTTATGAAGTCTGAATGAAATCGTCCTCTTCAGCGTTTTTCAAAACTCTGTTTCCATGGTCGAAAAGGAGGATTTCATTTTTTATTTCTGAATGAAGTGGGAATCTATCTCATTCTAATTATTATTTTTAATGTTTACCCTACACACTGTGAAATAGTCTAATCCAATTCAATCTTTTATTTTAAGATTTTAGTGAATTGTTTTAATTTCGAGATTAATAACATTTTAGAATTGCATATCAAGCTGTCGGGATCTCCTCATGGTTGAAATAGGTGGTTATCTTAAAAAGAACAACACATATCACTGCTCAGTAGTTGCTTTTAGATGTAATTTAGGCCTTTATTCAGCTGACAGCAGAGCACTGCCGCGATACCGAAAGAAAAATTTAATAATATATTAATTAATATAAACAACTCAGGCGCGCGCATTGAACCGCGAGTGACAAAAACAGAAATGAATCAAAATAATACAGCCCACTGTGCAGCTTTCTTTTAAATATAGCCTAGTAGGCCTATATAAAATAGCAGACAGAATGATTTGATGAGCTGTTTTATTTTTTTATACCTCGGATGTATTTTAATATAATTTTGATGAGCTATGACTGCCTTTTCCTTTTTCATGCTGTTATGCCACATTATTTCACACGCATATGCAAGGGGACTGAAATTGAAATTAAAACACAAAAGTTACTGAGCCATTAACAGTTTTAAGAAGTTAAAAAGCAATTATAATTGGGTATAACGAGAACAGTGCCGTTTTGAAAACTGAACTAAAACTAAATTATTAAAAATAAACGTGCGGTACTTGGGCTAATTTATGTCCTGCCGCAAAATTATTTTATCATAATTTTAGTGATCTGCCTGAGGTACATTATAGGTCCGTTTATTTTTATGCTTTTGATGAAGTTGCATTCGAGCTCTTTAGACCATGCGCCGGACGTTTTTCCATGTTTCACTTGTAATGTCTTTAAGTAAATAAACATTTAGGCCTATTTAATTATTCAATTAACATTTATGAACAATAATTGAGACATAAAGTTAGATAGTGAAATACATCAAAAATGTAAATGAAAACGTAAATGAAAAAGCTTATTGGGTAACTGTCTTAGTCACTTTAACATATCAAACATTGTACATCTCTCTATTTTTAGGCTAAAACACTGCATTATATATTTATTTAGTTTTATGTTTGTACCTACTTTCATTTTAGTTGTCGTTTATTTTAGCGGTCTTTTATTTCTTTAATTTTACTTTTTCCAAAATGAATCTTCATTTCATTTAACACATTTACAATTATAATAAAGCTGTTAACAAGTTTTTAATGATTAATGAAGCAATTATAATGTTTTGTCCTATTATTTTATCTTCAGAAGTAGCGGGGTATTTAAAGCTATTGTATATTTCTGTCCGTTCGCATCCCGTCCCCTTGTGCCCCCTGGCGGCAAAGTCGCAAATTGCGGTCATACCTTAAAACACTTTATCCCGCGGCGGCGGTACAAGCCGTGGCGGTAATGTCCATAATTAAGTAGTACCTACTGTAGAGAGTGACCAACTGTTGCATTTGCCTTCAACACAAATTACTTAAACTCAATTCTCTGCTTATTTTTATTGTGCTAAAGTGAGGATGCCCTCTGGACAATTTGGTTAGTGACTTTATATTGCGCTTTTCTCAGACTTAAAGCGCTAACAATAATAATACATAATCTTATCTTCTAAAACAAAACATAAGCTTTTCTTTATCTCATAAAATGTTACTGTGCTTGCAGTTTTTGCTATAGAAACTCAATAGATTTTAGCCTTCAGTCACAATCAACTGCCAAAGAAAGAATAATCTTTCTTAAAATCACTTCTAAGACCATTTTAACCTCAGAGCTTAGCTGAGCCATTTAATGCATTCTGCTATTTTCTATTTCACGATTTCTACGCCAACTGAGCATGCTACTTAATTTTCCAGAGTTTAACACCAAAAGGCAGCAATCTTACCAACATTGCTTGGCATCCACTTGATGAATCTGCAAACCATCCCCAAGATATGCAATGTGTCCAGACTGGTTCAATCCATGCAGTTAGGATCATATTTTTCTCGGGATTGTTCTGGTGCATTGATTAATCAACCTCGCCCTAAGTATTGTATCTGACTTCTTGTGACCACAACTATCTAATGGATACCTACTATAATATAATAATTATTATAATTATTTCCCTAATAAACTGAACTACTCTATTCTAAATGAGATCATGCCAATGGCTCGTGAAGCAATAAGATAGTGGTGGAACCATAACACTGAGTTGATGTAGTCACTACTAAATGCAAAAACCAGTCCAAGTTTTATCTCCAAGAAGATTTCCAAGCCTCTTACACCCCCGTCAACTTAACTCTGGGTGGAGAAGGTACACATTTCAATTACAGTTATCCATATCTGTATTGTTACTGGTGTACCGTAAAAACACCCCAGCTATTTTATGGGATTCCACTCAAATCTACCACAAATTTGGTGAATTCACTGGTGTCTTTCATCCACGTCTGAATGAGATCCCCAACATGTTTCATTACTAATACTACTTCACAGAAATTCCCTAGTCTATAATATATAAAATCTTCTCACAGTTTTGCTGATTGATCAAAGGTGTCACCAGTAAACAAATGCCCGCATCCTCCACCAAAAACCTAAAATTTCATAGGGCTTTCATAAGGATTTACCTATTACCTCTTTACCTATAGATTTAGCTGTTTGCATCAGTTTCAATATATATTTATATATATGTATATATATATATTCATCATGATATTACAAAGCACTGGGCTGCATAAACTGTCCTGAGGAATCCCGATTTTTCACCATATATTTCTGATTATTTAGTACCTAGTCTAACTTTGATGGTCCTATCAAGAAGAAAATCCAAAACTCAGTTGTACAGTTGACCTCCCACACCTAATTTTAACTTAATAAGCAACCATTTTTCCCATATTATGTCGTGAGTCTTTTCTATATTGAAAAATACTGCTACCACTATTTGCTTATTTACCTGTTGCTTTCTTATTTCTGATTCCAAGATACTGGATCGATGGTATTTCTCCCTTTTCAAAATCCGTTATGATAAGGTTATATGAAGTTTCTTTTTTCTAATATTTTAGTCTTTCAGTTATAATTTTTTCCATCATTTTCCCTAGTTGCAACATTAGTGCTATAGTGGTTTATAGTTTGTGGGATCTGAAGTATCTTTCCCAAGTTTAAGTAGGTACTATAATATATAGGTAATATAATAGACTGTTTTCATTCTATTGGGATTTTTCCAAAGTCGCAAATTTTATTGAATAACTTGAGAACAAGCCATATTGACAAACATGTGCCACTTACCCATGAAGTAATAGGCATATGCCTATTCATCCTCCATCTTTATCTCTCAGCAATTACAGCTAGGACGCTAGATGCTTTTTTCATTCTTGCTTTTTTCGAATTCCTCAGATGCTCAGAGTTTACCTGCAGTACAATATTTTATGCTCAAATCCATCCAACTTTCTCCAACCTCCAAATCCTGGACAATGATAACATTCGTTTCAACATTGAAACAAGCAAAACAGATCAGTCAAGAAGAGGCCACACAGATTATATTTTTAATCTAAACACCCCCCTTCAATTTTATCAGTCGATCGCATTGTTTTTAGCCTACTGAAAGACTTGGGTCCTCCTCCCCACCGAGCCCTTTTTCGTTGACTATAATAACTTTTCAGTTTCCAGGCATTGGCTTTAAAAACATCTCAAACTAGTCCTACACAAATCCAGCATTCCCGCAAAACTCCCTCCAGACATTTCTTTCGCATAGGTGCGGCTACGTCAGCCGCAGAAAAAGTTATCCCCGAAGTTCAAATTAAAACTTTAGGCAGATAGTCCTCTAACACTTTCCATACACCAGGTCAAACATTTCCCAAATTACACTCTTAAAACAAACGGTTCTATATAGAACCAAAAACGGTTCTATCAAGCGATTCATATATGGAACCCCAAAAAGGTTCTAAATAGAACCATTTTAAGGGTTCATTAAATAGAACCCCAAATGGTTCTTTGAATTCAAGTTAGATGGTTCTATTTAGAACCATTAAAGGGTTCTTTTTATTTATTATTGAATTATTGTTACTTATTAATGAATAAAAAATAAAACCAATCCAGACAATTCAAATTGTTTAAATTTATTCAATTCATTATACAAAATATTTTTTTAAATATTTACAATTGCACCTCTGCATACTTTGCATTGGACAGCAGATCTACCTTAACAGTTTAATGGCATTCAACACTGTAATTGTAATGATTTCACTTTTATAAGCTTTTTTACTGTTTGAACAAATACACTTAACTTTCACACATCTCTAAACGGAAGAGAAATATATCACAATGCAGATAGAAACAATACACAAACAATCAAAACATCTATTAAATAACACTACAATTTCAAAAAGTTGATGGTACCAGCATGTATTGGTCATCACAACATCCATTTTTATATATAATTTAATAAAAAACATTACTAAAACATTGCAGAATGATTAGACAAAACACTGCAAACAGCCATTCCACAACCTGTAGCATGTCCATGTCTGTCAGCCTCTCTTATAAGGTAAATAGTTTTGTCCATGGGTGGCACAGTGGCTCACTGGTTAGAACTGTCACCTAACAGCAAGCAGGTCACTGGTTCGAGTCCCAACTGGGCCAGTTGTCATTTCTGTGTGGAGTTTGCAAGTTCTCCCAGTGTTCATGCGGGTTTCCTCTGGGTGCTCCGGTTGACCCCACAGTCCAAAAGCATGTGTACAGTATAGGTGAATTAGCCATAGTGAGTGAATGTGTGTAGATCTATGAGAGAGTATATGGGTGTTTCCAAGTGCTGGGTTGTGGCTGGAAAGGGCAGATTAGTTGGTGATTCACTCCACTGTGGTGCCTCTGATAAATGAGGAAGTTGAAGGATAGCGAGTGAGTGTTGTCCATTGTAATGCTGACACTTCAAGCCTTGGTGGAATCAGGAGAGCTGCTGAATCCTGGTTGGTGTAGGACCTTTGGATTTCTGTAAAACAATATTTTAATGTTGAGTACTTTTAACCAATTAACATAAGTCATCAAATAGAATTACAGTTATAATTAATACAATTAAAGTGTGTGTGAGTGTGTGTGTGTTTGGGGCAAATAGTATGTAGTATAGGGTGTAGTTACCTTCTGCGGTTTCCTCTGCTGGTCCAATGAGACTGTCATGGAGCACTCCTTCTTTCCGTCCCTTTTTGGGCCATTTCTTTTAAAGATGTTTCTGTGTTCTTCACCAAGTTTTCTATGCAGCATCCTAAATGCAAAAAACATTTTGGTTACTTCATGTGTAAGTTTCCAAATGACACATTTTCAGCAATACAAGTTTCTTAAAGTCATCATGGACGCAAAACTATTTGGCACACAATGTAACAGTGTTTACTCACAAGCTGTGGCACTCCAAGAAGAAGAAACTGGTCCATTAGTTCTGCAAACCCCTCCATAATCTGTACTCTGGAAAAGGGTGTTCATTCAGTTCTTGACTTATGAGTATCTGGTGTCGCATTCCAGGTCCATCACAATCTGAGGTAGGAATACAGCATTTTAGAGTGTGGAAATATGAATTTATAATACAGAATGAATCTACCTTTGACATAAAATGTATTGAACTGAACTTGCCTTTTGTTAAGTTCCTCAGAGTACAGTTCACTTCCTTTTCATCCCATTATTTTGTTTCATTTGCGAGATGATAAATGAGCTCACCACTGAAATCCTTTCATTTTTAAATTTGTTTTGCAGACGTTCCAACAAGGTATCCTGTAGGCAAATTTACACTTTTTTTTAAACATATTTTCTTTGCAGGACTTTTTAACAAGCAATGACCTTAATATTCTCACTGTACAAACAGCAGCAATAAGTAATAGAACATTTTTGTGATAAATATATTATTTCAGTACACAACAACCAAGTCTGATAAATGCATGTTACAAAATACAATATTTACCAGGTGTCCTTGTTGATGATAATTGTGTCACAATTATGGATGTAATGCATGTCCTTCTTTAAGCTGGGATCTTTCCTCTTCAAAGCTATTTGTGTCCTGCAGCCCAGGTTACAATACAATGTTAAAGTCTTTTATAATATTAATTTCATAATACTTAATACAGTTTGTTTAGAATTAAAAGCAATAATACATACCGAGCACAAGATTTACAATGCAGTTCAGTGTCCAGGCTGTTTGAAGAAAAGAAAGATATACATTAAAATATGAATTTTAAACTTATTTAGCACAATATATACATATATGTAGCCTATATTTAACAAGGTTGAACATTTCACAATACATTTAGCCTGCATGTTTTATGTCCTTCATAAATAACCCCTGATCTTTCATCTATGGATTATTAAAATATGTTTTGGCTTTAAAAGGTTTCAATAATACACTTAGCAATCATCTCTATAGCGCGTGCATAGACTCGGGCGGGCGGGCGCGTGCATAGACTCGGGCGGGCACGAGCGTGGCATGTTCCCTTGCGGTTTTAATGCAGACTAGACTGCGTGTACACTGCTTTACAGAGTTTAGCCCGAGTTAAACTCGGCTAAACTCACACACGAACAAGCTGGAAGTACACGTTTGTTCAAGGTTGGAGATAAAAACTGCACGAAAGCGGAAATCGGCTAATATGAAGTTACCTTTAAAAGAACGTGCACGCGCTTCACGCTCCCTCTCGGAGCTCGCCATCAGATAACGCACCTGTTTTATTGTTATTGATGTTTTAATTAATACTGACAAACAAATAAAGCGAAACTGTAACTTATTTCGAACAAAAAGCAGAGCAAAGTCAGCTTGACACAGACTCCTGAACCGAAGGCTGTCGACAGAGACCATCAGAAACTTACAAGCACAGTATTAATCCATATTAACGTTACCCCTTAATCAGTCTGTCACCATATAAGACAAGGGAAGAGAAACATTACCCCATAATACAAAATATTTAATTATTATAATTTTAAAAGAGTAAAACGTACCTGGACGATGGAGCTGAAACAGAGGAGTTCTCCTTTTCAAAAATTAACCGTCACTCTCCAGGCTCGTCACCACCAGTCAGTCCACCAATGAATGACGTCACCAGAGGGCTTTTTCATGATTATTAGTTTAAAATAATTTATTAAACCATAACAACACACTGTACAGTCTGAATAAACTGGTTATTTAATTAATTTCACAAAATAATTCGTCAAAAATTTTAAATATTAAGCATATATAAAATATTAGTTATATGGTAATGTACAAACCTGCATGAAACAAAAATCCCATCATACATTGATTAGATTTTTGACCATAGCAGTAATTTTTATTAGGTTTTGACTCAAAAAGCTTTGTCTCTCTGTGTTATAGCTTATAATTATTTATAATCTTTACTATATAATTATGTCATAAATCTCACATTTTAGAACCATTTTAATCAAAAAGGTTCTTTGCACTCAAAGGGTTCTAAATAGAACCATTTTTTGGGTAAAAGGTTCTACTGGCCAAGTATAGAACCCCGGGGTTCTATATAGAACCTCAAGGAACCTTTTTTTTTAAGAGTGTAGACAAGTGCATCAATATCTCATTCAATAACAGCGTCACTAGCACCTGTTCCGAATCAATCAGTAAACCCAACCCACTTCTTTTTCTCCTTAATAACAGCTATTTCACATTTGGGCAAAGCGTTTCCTCCCATACATTTAAACTGATAGGCTACTAACACTAGTATTGATATTAATTCAGACGTTTTAAATAGGCTATTACTCTTCCAACAGCCATCCTTGTCTTTGGGATATTTCCTTCTTTCCGTAACCGGATTTTATATTTAAAAATATTAACCTTGTTATGGCCGCAGTATTCGGCATTTCTGTGTGGAGTTTGCATGTTCTCCCCGTGGTTGCGTGGGTTTCCTCCGGGTGCTCCGGTTTCCCCCACAAGTCCAAAGACATGTGGCATAGGTGAATTGGGTAGGCTAAATTGTCCGTATAGTGTATGAATGTGAATGTGTGTGTGTGTGGATGTTTCCCAGGGATGGGTTGCGGCTGGAAGGGCATCCGCTGCGTAAAAATATGCTGGATAAGTTGTCGGTTGATTCCGCTGTGGCAACCCCGGATTAATAAAGGGACTAAGCCGACAAGAAAATGAATGAATGAATGGCCGCAGTATTAACTTATTTTATTTTTTATTTATTCATTTTATTATTATTATTTTTGGCTGCAGTCTCTCTCTCTCTCTTTAAATCTTTATTTTCATTTTCAGGCCTAAATTAATAATAATGTTACTGCAACTGCAGTGAGTTTATGCATTTTTAATAATCACTAATACTACAGCTGCCGCAGCAGTCTCGTTTTCTATACTTTATTACTTACTTGATTATTTTAGTCTCTTTCCTGTTCTATACTTTCTTACTTCATTATTTTTTATTTTTACATTACTTCTGCAGAAGTAACTTCACTCATTTCAAATAATTAATATACGCTGCGTAAATCATGCTGAATAAGCGGTTCATTCTGCTGTGATGACCCCAGATTAATAAAGTGACTAAGCTGAAAAGAAAATGAATAAATGAGTTAATATTTCTCTTTAAAACAAAAGTTTCGTCCATAGCAGTACCTTTACTCAATTAATGATAATCATTATTATTATTTTTCTTTATTGGCTGCCACTGCAGTCACTCTCTTCTTCTTCTTCTTCTTCAAAAAAACAACATTATCTTTTTAGATTTTAATCAGTAGCAATGTTACTGCTGCAGACTCCTTTTTTGGGAAAATCAAATATCTTTTTATTTTTCAGTCAATAACAACTGAATACTGGGAGAAAGGTTAACCAAAATGCCAAAAAAAATATTTTGCCCGGTTTGTTGTCCTCATCCATTAGCTATTTTTTTGGGGAACCCACCGCTTCAGGACAGCAATGCCAAAATCGTTTACAATGTTGATGCAACTGATTGAGCAGGTGAACTTGTGAAATGAAGTTCCTAACATAAGTTTGGCATGAGCCTGATCAGTCAGTTGGATCAGTCCATCATCACATGTGTATGTAAGTAACGGTTTTAGTTTGCTTTTGCTCCAGCATCCCTCCACCTCCCCATCTTCTCTTTTTAAGTTTTTAAAAGGGGAGTAGGGGTGGGGGGTACTCATACTTGGAGCTCAAGTCAAGCCTCAAGCCTCCCTCAAGGGTGGGAGGTCCAAGCTCTCTTCAGGGGTCGATAGCTCAGGCCCCCACTTCAGGACAGCAATACCAAAATTGTTTACCATGTTGACGCAATTGAGTGGGTGAATTCGTGAAAAAAAGTGGTGTGATTGGGGCCTTAATGGAATTCCACACCTGACTTTTTTCATGAATTAAATATAAAGCATCTATTGGAGGGGGGTGCTCAAATTGTTTTCACATTTTAATGTGAATGTGGATAATTTGGCCACACAAGTTGACATGTACTTGCAAAGTTTCTTATAGTCAGTTAAATGTCAGTTGAATGTCAGTATTAACAGATATTAAGTAGACAGTCTACTAATACTCAAATGGACCATCGAAATAAAGTGTTACAGATAATTTAACCAAGTGTAATCTGGATCTTTTAAAGAACTAGGAGACATTTGCAAAAAGGATTTTACACTAGCTTACATTAGAGCACGTTTACAGGGAGACTGCATTATGCATAATAAAATGGAGAGTAGGTAGGAGCATTATTTGATTAAATAAACTTTAGACTAGAGTTCACAGTTCATCGCATTTCTTTCATTATTTTATGTTTTATTAGTATCTTCTAGTCTGCCATTTTGTGTGAATGCACATTCATTCATTGCTATGCCTTACTCCCTGATTATCAGGGGTTGCCACAATGGATTAAATTGCCTACTACTCTGGCACGGATGCTCCTCCAGTCACAACCAAACACAATGCTAGGAAACACCCATATACTCTATCATTCTTCTGGGACAGCAGCCTTCTTGTTGTGCGGCGAAAGTGCTAACCACTGACTCACCGTGCCACCCCTGTGAATGCACATGTGTATGGTAATTTCTCTAGTGTACATTTAACAAAATACAATCTAATTTTGCTTTTTTTTAACCACCAGGGGTGCCACATCTGTCGTGCTTCGTTGTGAAGAGAAGCAGACCGAGAAACCTTATGCTGTGAAGGTCTTGAAGAAAACTGTAAGTTGATTGTTGATTTTATAGGAAGATTTATAATTCACAGATCTCTAAGAATGACTGTTTGAGATTGTTAATTGTTTCATCAAATCAGATTGACAAGAAAATTGTGAGGACAGAGATTGGAGTTCTGCTGCGTCTGTCTCATCCAAATATTGTAAGAAATTTATGTTTCTTGCAATTCATTGTGAAATTCTCTTCACAGTGTTATGAAGTATTTCATATTCATTGTCGTTCATGTTAATAGGAATAGACTTGCTGTAATATGACATGCACTTTGTTTTCCTCCAGATCCGTTTGAAGGAAATTTTTGAGACGGAAACAGAGATTTTTCTCATACTAGAACTGGTAACAGGTGGAGAGCTCTTTGACAGGTATGATGAAAATCAAGTGACATGAAAAAGAGTATTGATGACCTTCATTGACAGCCTAAAAATGTGGGCAAATATTCAGATGGTCAGATGGTTTGTGTGATTTTTCAGAATTGTGGAGAGGGGCTACTATAGCGAAAGAGATGCGGCTCATGTTATCAAACAAATCCTGGAGGCTGTGGCGGTAAGACCAATGGATAAGACCAATTGGATATAATAATGTACAGACACATTTTTTATTTATTTTTTTGAGAGGAAGTGATGGTAATGTGGATGTTTAGCTTTGAATGAGGAACACACATTCTACAGGTTTTTTAAAGCAAGCAAGTTTGATGCTTTGGAAAGACTTTTGCATATCGTTTGCATATCGGCGGCACGGTGGCTCAACTTAGCATTTCTGTGTGGAGTTTGCATGTTCTCCCTGTGTTCACATGGGTTTTTACCTGTTCCAGGTTTACCAGAGTCCAACGACATGCAGTATAGGTGAATTGGTAGAATGAAATTGGCCATAGTGTATGAGTGTGTGTGAATGCAATGCAAGAGTGTGTGTTTCCCAGTACTAGGTTGCGGCTGGAAGTAATACACATGTGGGAATAATTGGTGGTACATTCCACTGTGGCAGCCCCTGATAAATAAGAATAAATAAGTCGAAGAAAAAAGAATAATTGTTAAAATCTTGATTTCAATAACATAGCTCTCAAAATAAATTTTCAAATTAAAGAGACCACTATAAAATTTATTGCATTGTAATCTTTTTTATATATATATACAGTCAAGCTTATTGAAAAATTATTCCGACTTTAGACATACTTTTTGTAAATGTATTACTAGTAAGTGTGGATAGAAGAATAAATTAACTGTGACATAATTTAAAATTCCTCATGCAGTGGACTAAAAAGACAAAGGTGTAGCTTGAGAAGTGTTGTCCCAAGGTGTAGGCAGAGTGGCGATAAAGGGGCCAACTCAACTGGTGTGTGCTGGCAACTTGAAGTTCCTGTCACATCCCCTGCTCGTTCCCTGAGTTCACATCATCACTCTCAATCACCAGCCACCACACACCACAGCCGTGAGCAATCCCCAGATTATTAAGTCCCCACACCTGCGAGCACTTCCCTCTGCACTCATAAATACTCCCCGCATTCAGTCCCTCACCGTCAGGTATCACGTTCACACGTCCAACCCTACCTGCTCTCCTTGACGTCCTGTGCTCCCAACGACTCAGCCTTGCCTTCTTCGGATCCTTCTAAAGGGAAGTGACTTTGATTATACACTCAGACTTGTGTGCACTCTATATTCACCTACCTGGATCTCCAGCGCCTTTCAGTTCAATCCTCCTGGCATTGATCCCTCGTCTATCCTTATTTGTATCCTTATTTGAAGATTGTTCAATAAAAGTATCACTTTTGTATCCCTGACTCTCCTCTCCTTGTTGTGACCGTGACAGTTCCATAGTGAACAATTACCAATTGAGTGATTTGCATTGACTGAGGGTGTGCTGGGGGGTTGTACATTAGTTGCTAGTGGTGACTGGGCTGGAGGACTGGCAAAAAACTAGACAGGTGGCAGGAGAGGGAGATATTATTAGGCCTGGAGATTACATAACGATGGCTGGCTGATAAAGATGGGGACCTGGGTGGAATCAGCCGGGCCCCTGGGAAGTCAGAGCTGGACAGAACCAGTGTAGTTGTAATTGCTTTGGCTTAACTCAAGTATTAACATTAATAATAGTATTAGTACAATGAAACTCTATGCACACACAAGTTGATTTGACACCTAAGCTGCTCCTGTATCATTAACAACATGGCACATGGTTACTGTCACCTCGGCAGCCAATATGCTTGGTTTTCAGCATTTTAAATGCTCTGTGTTGTTCTATGCTGTTCTGCATCAGTGTGTTTTTGGAGACACTGAAAACACCACAAGACAAATAAAAACTAAAAAATAAGTGACAATGATTTTTTTTTTTTATTAATGTGCTGGTCCACTTATGCCTTGCATATTTTGTTGTACATTGTGCTAGCAACTGGGCGTGATCTCATTGCATTTTTTTCTTGGAAACTAAAATACCATCTTAGGTATCATACATTATTGACACTTCCAGTGACTTCTATCGCGGTGTAGCAAGACCACAAGTATATGAAGCTGTCTATATCATATTATTTTAACTCACGTTAATGTCGTGGGTCAATGAGAACTGATCTCATAAAGAAAGTACATTGCTACTGGGGTTTCCATGCTCAGGACAAGGTTTTTTGAACAGTGGATCACATCTGCCCTGGGTTCAGGAGCAATGCAAGGTTTTTGAATGAATTATATCTGTTTTCAGTAAATGACTCCATATAAACCGCTTTCATAGAACAAAAAAATTATCCATTATGTTTTGCATGTATGCATAAGGCATATAGAGGATGACTTTCGATCGGTGTGATGCTGATAAAAAGTCACATTTGGACAGCTTTGAAACTATAGTTTAAATCTATTTTACTTATTTTACTTTTAACGTCTCATGCCTAATACTGCTGCTGATCAGCGCCACCTACTGACCTGATCATTTAAAAAACACAGTGTTATGGGAATGAAAATCAAGTGCTTCAAGTCATTTTACCCTCATTGTCAGATAGCATCTTGTGCCGTTCAAATGTAGTATCATCATCGCTTTTCAGTTTATTATTTTTTATTATTATTTTTTTTTATATATATATATATAACCAACCCAAACAAATGTAATTCACCAAAATTTTTGGCACACATACGTACTGTCCCTCTAACACATTACAAAGTAAACAAAGTGGCATTTTTAAATTACAGAAAAATCACTACAGTCGCTATGGCACCCTTCATGCAGCAACAAAGAAAAAGGTCAATAGGGAAATCGGCTTCTCTAATAGCACAAGGGGGATGAAATAAGTTCCTGAAATCTGGAAGCTTGAATCATGCAAACCGTGCCAGTTGGTAGCATGCTGTAAGGACCAGAATAAAGCTGAGTGAGGGAAAGATAGAGGACCAACAGAAAGAAAAGAAACAAAATAAAAGGCAGAGAGCTGAGACAAGGCCTACAGAAGCAGTTACAGGCTTCACATATAGCAAATGCAATATATCCTGTTGCAAAAATATATGATATAAAACAAGTTGATCTCCTATGAAAATTGCATAGATATTCAGGTACTTTATTGAAGTTGTAAATTGAATGAGCATTTTCTCATTGTATACAAAGACTTTACATGAAACATTATGTCATGAAGTTTACTTGAAAGTCACAAATATTTGTGGGAAATGTGTACAAACCCAGTGCAGTAAACTTCAGTGATATAACCATAATTTTATTATACTCCTCTGGTGGTCATCTTGCTACATGTTTTTTTTTATTTATTTTTTTTTTGCAAAAATGTGTGTTTTATGCTGGGCAAGATAACCAAGGCTCACACAAAATGTAGTTCACTAGGTTTAAGCTGGTCGGTGAGGTAGCCAGGTACATATAGATAAAAAAGCATCCCATAGCCCATGAGTGTCAGGGTTCTGCCACTCCTGTCTTGTTAATTCTGGTTTCGGTGGCAGAGTCCGGACACTAGCTCTGTCTAGTCCTGTGTGTTGTCATTGTGTCTCTGTATGAGTGCCAATTGTGGGCGCGCTCGGACCTTGCGCGCTCCCGCGTGATGCGTGGGGTCTGGGCGTGTTCGCGATTTGTGATTGTTTGTCTGTGGCGTGCGTTTCATTCCCAGCGCCTTTAAGTCTGGTCGGGTTCTGTTTTGGGTGGCGCTGGGTTGAAACATGCACGCTGCGTGTGTGAGCGCACAATACTATGTTTTCATTTTATCGTGTGCTTGTGTCTTGCGTTCAGTCCTCTGTTGTTGTGTTTAGCACGTGGTGTGTGTGTGTTTACATACACCGCGTGCTTGTGTCGTCATGTGAGCACGCAGTTAGTGAGTTCTCTCATTGGCTGCATGTTCTAGTCTTTTTGTGAGTGCATGGCTTTTGTTGTCATGCGCTCTCCTGTCTATTGTCTAGCCCCACTCTCCTTGTTAACCCATTATTAGTCTATTATGTTCACCTGTTTGTTTGTTAATCATGTCTGCTTTAAATTCTCCTCATGTCTGCTGTCCTGTGCCAGTTCGTCGTCAGTGATATCCCAGTCTTGTTCTCCTGTCTTGATCCCGATCCTTGCCAGCCCAGTCTAGTTGGTTGGTTTGTTTGTTTGTTTATTTATTTTGTTAATGTTTTTCCCCTCGGGGGTTGTTTGTTTTGCCTTTTATTTTATTTTATTTTATTATTAATAAAGTCTCATTTGAATCTGCAATTGGGTCCTCGCTCCTTTTCCCTAACCCCAACCCTGACAATGATGGCGAAGAAAAATAAATAAATAAGTAAAGACGTATGGGTGATAGATCTGCTCTGCTTGTTTTGGGGGTGTTATCTCATTGTCCATTCTTTTCTACTTGCGACAATGCATATTGCATAATGTCATGTTTGTTTATATATAATCAGTTACATTTGGTTTGTTTGTCTTCATGTTTTCCTGCTTGTTTTGGGTGTTACATTGGGTATATATTGTGTTTGCAGTAGCAGCGTGTTATATTGTCAGACAGCATGTCTGTAAATATACTGGCAGTAGCAGGTCTCAGTACTTGCTCTGCCATAATAATTAAAGCTGCAGCATAGCAGATCTATGCCACCAAGACCAAACACATCAAAATTGGCGTATACATTTTCATTACCATATAAATCCCGAGAGTGGTCATGACAGAAGCACAATTTCTGCCATGAAGCTCTATGTGCACACAGGCTGACCGGTCACCTAATCTGCTGCTGTGTCATTAACTACATGGCACAAGAGATTAGTTGCTGATGATTGATTGCTGCATATCCAGAATATATTCCATATATCTTCAGGGTTTCCATCAACAAAGGCACTCCTAAGCCTGGGTCACCAAAACATTATCTGCATACAAATAGATTTTGTACTCTATTCCTCCTATTACTATCCCATGTAAATCACCATCCTGTCTTATCTTTTGAGCCCAAGGTTCAATAAAGTATTTGAAAAGACAAGGACTGATGAGAAAGCCCTGTCTATATACCTTTTGTTAATAAAAGTAAGAAAAAATGCCATTAATTTTTGTCATAGCTGTTGTTGATGATCATATCATCTTTACACAATTCATATTTTCTTACTAAACCCAATTTTTCACATTACATAATAAAAAACTCCCAGCCAACAGAATCAAAAGCTTTCTTGGCATCTAAGCTGATAAGGATTGGATACTTGTTTATTTTTTAATATAGTGAATACAGTAATATGAAGGGATTTTCGAATATTGTCATGGGTTTCCATATCTTTGACAAACCTAATTTGATTTATGTAAACAATGTATAATCTGAATTTAAAACACTTATTGTCCTATGATTTGCAGTCAAGCTTGTCCTTAACCTCCTGTAGTATTACAGAGATAAAGACGTCCCTCCAAACATAATATGATTAAAACAAGTTGTAAGCAGCAGAAGTAATGGTTCTCTTAAAGACTTGAACAATTCAGCAAATCTGGCGACTTACAGATTTAAGCTAATTGCAGATTTAAAGCTAACTCTTTTGCTGAGATCTTTGATGTAAGTTCACCATTGTGTTCTTTATCTACAGTGGGGAGATTATCATCATGGACTGATTAGCTGGACATTATATTCACCCCTCACACACGCAGGTTGCAGAGTCTTGTTTTCCCTGTGAAACACTGCAAAAGCCTATTTCCCTGTTTGTCTTATCGTGTTTTTGATCTTTGTCTGGTTCACCGTTTGTTGATTCTTTTCTGCTTGTTCTGCCCATTTGCCTGTATCTAACATTGCTCTTTGGATTACCCTTATGCTCCCTATTTGTTCCTGTTCTATGCCTGTCTGACCAAGCTTTAAATAATCTGCACGTGGATCCCTCTTCTTCGTTGTCCAGCATCCTTCATTACAGAAGACTCTGCCACAACATGGATCCAGCAGATCAACTGTGTCAACTTAGACAAGGAACAAACACCCTAAAGGACCATATCTGTAAGTTTTTGGACATTTCAAATGAATCAGACCTCCCAGACTGTATACTTATATATTCCTCCCGAATCCCTCAAATGGCCAGAGCCGCCACCTGAGTCCCACGATTAGCTACCAGAGCCGCGTGACTTTCCAGTGCCGCCAGAGCCATGTGACTTTCCAATGCCACCAAAGCTATGTGAACCACCAGTGCCTCCTGACCCACTGGAGTTATCTGAACTGCCAGTACCTCCTGAACCTAAGCTGCCTGATCCACTGGGGTTATCTGAATTGTCAATGCTCCAGACCCTCTGCAGCTCCACAGCTCCTCACTCCAGGTCCTCCTCAGCCTCTGCTCAACCTCCCTCCTGGATTTATTGGCCCATTTCCACTGAGTGGCAAGGTACGTTACAGTATGATTAGGTACGCTTTTATAGCCGTTTACACTGTCAAAAGGTACCTAAAAGCGAACCGTACCATACAACTTTTTCGGTAACCTTTGCAAAGGGTACCTAGCACAACATAAGGGTACCAAAAGGCGGAGCTAGACGCGCAGCTGAGTGCTATTGGTTTACAGAGAAATGTTGTGTGAGCCACATACACAAGCAGAAGAATGAAAACAAAGGAACCACCATTTTTAAATACACAGCCGAGACATCACAAGAAGGGGTGTTGGAAAGTACCTGGCGAGGAAAGTAAATTTGAGAGGACTGAATGGAAATATTAACTTCATTCCTCAGATGCTGAGACTGATAATTTGCCATACTGTACATACCCAATGCATTCATTCTTACTTTAAATAATGAAAAGTGATTTTAAAGGTATAGTTCACCCAAAAAATGAAAATTATATCATATTTACTCACCCTTTACTTGTTTTAAACCTTTTTGACTTTTCCTTATTTTTGTTGAACACAAAATAAGATATTTTGAGGCAAGCTAGAAAACTGCTACAATTTACTTCCATAGTTTTTGTTTTTCCTATTATGGAAGTCAATATTTACAGGTTTCCAGCATTCTTTTTCCGGCATTCTTTTGTATATAATAGAAGAAAGAAATGACATGAGGGAGAGTAAAGGATGAGGTAATTATCATTTTCTGTCAATTATCCCTTTAAAAGGGCAGACCAAAAAAGAAAATACCTAATGTTTGCCCAAAGGTCCTGGATTCAGTTTTTGTGGTACTGTTGTATTTTATCCAATAGCCAGCCAATGCAGAAAACCTGTTTATTCAAAAGTTAATTACATTCTATGGGTGCTTGTTTTTCACCTGTTGTTGGGAATAATAATCTGACATCTAAGGATGCCTATAAAAGCTGGCTATATCTGGTGATAGCAAAGAATGTAACGGTTGGTGTGACGATGACAACGGAGGCGGAGGCAGCTCTGGCGGTGGCGTCGACTCTGGCAGCTCTGGCCGCGGCGTAGACTCTGGCATCGACTCTGGCATCGACTCTGGTGGCGGCGTCGACT
This sequence comes from Danio albolineatus, assembly GCA_903798035.1. Classification (NCBI taxonomy): domain Eukaryota; kingdom Metazoa; phylum Chordata; class Actinopteri; order Cypriniformes; family Danionidae; genus Danio; species Danio albolineatus. Next base: position 4,191,402 of record CAIGQQ010034671.1, read on the forward strand.
CTGGCAGCTCTGGTGATGGCATTTCAAGAACAGGAACAATGACAGGAACTATGGTTAGAACAGACTTGGAACATGAAACCATCTTGTGAGCTAGAGTCAGACTGACGCTTATCCTTGTGTGAGCTGGAGGGCTGTGAGAAGCTGGCAGCGTGAAACGTCTGGGTGGTGCCGGCAGGGCAAAGAGCTTGGCTGGGGCCGGCAGGGCAAAACGTCTGGGTGGTGTCGGTAGGGCCAAGAGCTTGACTGGGGCTGGCAGTGCAAGGAGTTGGACTGGAGCTGGAAGGGCAAGGAGCCTGGCTGGGCTCGGTAGTGCAAGGACCCGACACTGGCGGGTGCACTGGGGCTGGAGCCGACACTGGCGGGCGCACTGGGGCTGGAGCCAACACTGGCGGGCGCACTGGGGCTGGAGCCAACACTGGCGGGCGCACTGGGGCTGGAGCCGACACTGGTGGGCGCACTGGGGCTGGAGCCAACACTGGCGGGCGCACTGGGGCTGGTGCCGACACTGGCGGGCGCACTGGGGCTGGAGCAGACACTGGCGGGCGCACTGGGGCTGGAGCAGACACTGGCGGGCGCACTGGGGCTGGAGCAGACACTGGCGGGCGCACTGGGGCTGGAGCAGACCCTGGCGGGCGCACTGGGGCTGGAGCAGACACTGGCGGGCACTCTGGAGCTGGAGCCGACACAGGTGAAGAGGCCTTTTGGGTGCGAGTTAACCCTTGGGGGTTGGGCATGGACTGGGAGGTGGTGTTGGTGGTGAAGAGAGGGGTCCATTCCCCCTGCAGGTACTCCCTCTCCTTCTTCAGACAAACATATTCCACCACCTCCCAATAAGTCCATTTACCAATATCGCCCAGCTCCTCCCAATCAAAAGGTTCATCCAATCCAGTCAGAAAGATGTGGATGAGGTTGCTCTCAGTAAACTCAAACCCCCGGACTGCCTCAAAGAGACCCTCGGTGAAAATGCCGAAGGGGCGATGATTTTGCCGGTGAGGCAGTCCACTGGCTAGGGGTTGGTCTTGGGGTCCTCTATGCTGGGAGAGAGCTGGGCGATGAAAATAAGCCATACCGCAATCTGCTGGATCCTCTTGTGGCTGTAGTATTCTGTAACGATTGGTGTGACGATGACAACGGAGGCGAGGATCCAATTGCAGATTTTAATATTAAAAGTCAGTATAGCAATGAAAACAGGGCAAACAAATAATCAAAATCATGGTCGTGAACAGGCATAAGGTCAAAAGGCTGGCGGCAGGCAAGGATAATCAAATAACGAGGCTAAGGTCAAAAAAACGGACAAACAGGAACAAAGAAAACGTGTTGTAAAGTCACTTGACAGAAAACAATACTACAGCGGTGACTGAGAGTGTGTGCTGCTTTTGTAGTGTGTGTAATCAGTCATGACGGTCTTCCTGTGGTGTGTATGCAATCAGTCGTGATATGGAACAGGAGTGTTGCGTGTGCTGCATGACAGGAGTTGTAGTTCTTAAACCGGCTGATCTAGTTGACAGATTTGAGGAATAGATTTCTGTCCAGAGAGACTTGTTCATTTATAGAATCAAGAACATTTCAGTCATTTGAACAGTGAATCTTATTCCTGAACATAAATGTGGATGTTGAACTGTTATATGAAAAGTGATTGACTAGAAATTGATGACTAGTTTTTGACATTTTATAGAGGAATTGTTCATAAAACAAAATTTCAGCAGTCAATACTTTAAAGGGCACATATTTGACCCATTTTTTAATATTTAATATAAGTCTTTTGTGTCAGCAGAATTTGTCTGTAAAGTTTCAGCTCAAAATACCCATCAGATTATTAGTTATAGCTGTATCAAGTCAAATATTGTAGCTCTAATCAGCTTTTTGCTGTTTTTGGTACTGGGCTTTTAAGGGTAGTCCTCCCCGTCCACCGTTCCCACGTGCCTCAATTTCCGCCCTCGGCTGCGTCAGATAGACAGACACAACAGGAACAGAGGTAATGGAAGCAGATCTCACTACGTTTGTGAAAAAATACAACAGTAAGAACGTTACCAAATACTGTTTGATGTGTTTGTTGAGGAGTTGCAATGATGAGTCACACACAATGTATTTACAAAGTTCGTTCATGCATGCACGCACACACACACACATACAGACAGACAGACAGCGCGCTCGTTGAGCTTTGCACTGCTTTTGCAAGCAAATGTGAAAGAATACAGGTTAATATCCACTGCTGTATGGATATCTGTTACGTTAATGTACACAATAAACCTGATTTAATGTCAAGAAAACGAGATTGAAGCGTCTTTTTTGCTCACACAGCTGTGGTGATGAAGTGAAGCTGAAGTGAATCGCTGTAGTTCATTACAAACCTGCACTGTTTTAAACACATGTTAAACTTGTAAAACTCACTCTTGATCACATTTGATGGTGATTGATGACCTTCGTGAACTGAACAGACCTTTTATTTCCGGTTGCTTTGCGCACGTCCTGTCTTGTTGATATGATTATACGCGTTACTACGAAGACATGTTAATATGCAACTGTCAATCAATTTGGTGGGCGGGGGGACCGCACTCCTACGTAAAGTTGCGGTCGGTCTCAAAACTGGTCCAATTGGTCTACCGTTTTTATGCTGTTAGATTGAAAAAAAAGGACTGGGTGTGTTTATATCACCCCAAAATGACGGTCTATACACTATATTTTTGGTCCCAAAAATCTCACACGCAAAAACTTAGAACACTGTCTAACCCTTGATGGATTCTTAGTTCAGTCTTCATCTTCAGTCAAAAATTTGGGGGTGATTTTTGATAGCAGCCTGTCATTTGAAGGCCAGATTTCAAGCATCTGTAAAACAGCTTTTTTTCATCTTAAAAATATTGCCAAACTTCGACACACGATCAATGTCTGATGCGGAAAAGCTCATTCATGCTTTCATGACGTCTCGATTAGATTACTGTAATGCATTACTAGGCGGCTGCCCTGTTGGCCTGATTAACAAACTTCAGCTAGTTCAAAATGCAGCTGCTAGAGTGCTTTCTAGAACAAAGAAATATGATCATATTACTCCAGTTCTTTCAGCATTGCATTGGCTCCCTATTAAATATCGTATAAATTTTAAAATCTTACTGACTACCTACAAAGCCCTGAACGGCTTGGCTCCCCAGTATTTGCAGGAGCTCCTGATTTATTATAGCCCATCACGTCCGCTACGCTCAATTAATTCTGGACAATTAATTATTCCCAAAATATCAAAATCAACTGTAGGTGGTAGATCTTTCTCTTATCTGGCACCTAAACTCTGGAACACTTCCCAAAACACATTATAATTTGAATGGCATCTCTGCTCATGTTAGTCTGTTTTTTATTATTCCCGAGGTTTCCATAATCCTGGACCATGCCGTATCCTGAGCAGCTGCTGTGGTGGTTATGGAGGAATGGAGAGCATGAGACAGTTTCCTGTAAGACGATCCCTGTGACAGACGAGTCCTCGCATTGTTCCCGAAGGGCCAGCCTGATGACCAGCCGGTGACCCGCCTGTGGTCTCTCCATGATGGATGTCCAGCGTTCTCCAGCCCCGGCGCCATAGACTGCAGCTCTGCACAAGACGTCTGGCCATAGGAGAAATGGTCGTGCCCAACTGAGCCTGGTTTCTCTCGAGGTTTTTTAATTCTTCACTTTCGCCAATTGGTGAAGTTTTTTCCTCGCCGCTGTCGCCTCTGGCTTGCATGGTTCGGGACTTGTAAGGCTGCGCATCGATGGAATAATCTTCAGTGTTTGGACTCTCAGCAGTGATTATTAAACCACGCTGAAATGAACTAAACTGAACTTCAACACTGAAAACTGGACTGACACTGTTTCAATTTTTTATAATGCATGTGAAGCTGCTTTGACACAATCTACATTGTAAAAGCGCTATACAAATAAAGATGAATTGAATTGAATTGAATATACCTACACATATGTGTCACAGATTGGTCAGGCTCTCCCGGCACTCATTCACCTAGAGCACTTTCACCTGAGTTTTAATCAACACACAGCTGTCTCCCATCACCGAACATCCTCCTCTCGTCTGTCATCCACTCTGAAGAAGTTAAGGACTGTGATCTACCACCATATCCCATATCCTCCTGGCACTTCCATTTGTGTTACATGTTGTCAAAATAAACCACTTTACGTTTCACTTTCCCCTTCTCTCCGTCTGCTTCATAACAGAAGCCCGGACCGAACAACAGTGACAACATGAGCACCCCCGATCACTTCCAAGAGCTGGTGGATCAGTTAAAAAGGATTCTGATGCCATCAGCTCCACTTCCCGATGCACTGCCAGCACCGAGCACTTCCGCATCAACGTCTTCTTCATCCACCACCTTTTCCAGTCACATGGCTCGACCAGCGCCCTACTCAGGCGGGGCAGAGAAGTGCAATGGATTTCTTCTTCAATGTTCCCTTGTGTTTGATATGCAACCCTCTCTATATCCCACAGATCGATCCAAGATTGCCTATATCGTCTCCCTTCTCTCTGGACCTGCACTCAGCTGGGCTGAGATCATCTGGAACCAAGCCGGGCCGGTCATGAATTCCATTAAATCATTCACGGAGTACTTCAAAGAGGTTTTTGGCCGTTCCGACAGAGTAGTTGCCGCCGGAGAACAATTATATAATCTCAAACAAGGTACGATGTCCACACAGGATTATGCTCTCCGTTTTCGAACCTTGGCGGCTGCCAGTGGATGGAATGAGCGATCTCTTCTCACGACCTACCGGCTCGGCTTGGAACCCACACTTCGAGTACAACTAGCCGCCTTGGACGACACGATGGGGTTAGAAAAATTTATCCAACGCTCACTTCGATGCTCTGATCGTCTCAGAACCTATCAACTAGATCCTGGACCCCTTCCACAAGCACTCCTCCGGTCGCCTGAGCCTGTCGCCCCTCCAGAACCCGAGCCTATGATCATCGAATCTGGTAGACTAACAGCTTCAGAGCGGCAGAGGAGGCTGACCCAGGGTCTGTGTCTGTACTGTGGCGCCAACGGACATGTCCGGCTTGACTGTCCACTCCGTCCCACACGGTCCTCAGTGAGTGTATTTAGTTTGAAAATAGAACAGATACATCCTCTCACCACTACTGTTCAATTAACTACTCCTTTTGTCTCCATTCTAGTCACAGCGCTTATTGACTCCGGGTCAGCTGGGAATTTCATCTCCAATTCCCTCTGTCGCCAGCTCCAACTCCGCACGGAAGCTTCAACACACGTCTACCAGATCCAACCCATAACTCAAAACATTCATTCATTGGCAAGTATTCACCGCAAATGTGAACCTGTACATCTCCAAGTTGGTCTATTACATCAAGAAATATCCAATTCCTGGTTCTGGAGGGAGCTAATATGGAAGTCATCTTAGGGCACCCGTGGCTGGTGAAGCATGATCCCATCATCTCTTGGGGCACCGGAGAAATCAAGAAATGGGGTGATGGCTGTTCACCAACCTGTTTTCCCGATCTTCCTCTCCAAGTTTGTAAACCCCTGTCTGTGTATGTCACGTCCGTCAAAAGTCCAGTCGACAAGCAATCTGTCAATATCCCTGAGATCTACTCTTCTTATCTGGACATATTCTGCCCCAAGAGAGCTTCCCAGCTACCTCCACATCAGCCATGGGACTGTGCTATTGACCTAGTTCCAAATGCCCAGTTGCCTAGAGGGAGGATCTACCTGCTATTGCTTCCGGAGACGAAGGCCATGGAGGAGTACATACAAGAGGCTCTGAGTCAGGGGTATATACGCCACTCCAAGTCACCCGCAGCTTCAAGCTTTTTCTTTGTGGCCAAGAAAGATGGAGGGCTGCGGCCATGCATTGATTACTGAGTTCTAAATAAAAGCACCGTCAAGTTCCGTTATCCACTTCCCCTTGTACCAGCGGCCCTAGAGCAGTTGAGAGCAGCCAGGATCTTCACCAAGCTGGACCTCCGCAGCGCTTACAATCTGGTGAGAATACGTGAGGGGGACCAGTGGAAGACGGCTTTCGTGACCCCTACTGGTCACTATGAATACCAGGTCATGCCCTATGGCCTGGTCAACGCCCCCTCCATATTCCAACACTTCATCCATGAAGTACTCCGGGAGTTTCTCCACCGATTTGTCATCGTTTATATAGATGATATCCTCATCTACTCCCGGAGTGAGGCCGAACATCGCCACCACGTTGCGGAAGTCCTCCAAACCCTCAGAGAAAACCATCTCTTTCTGAAGGCTGAAAAATGTTCCTTTCATCAATTGTCTGTCCAGTTCCTATGATATATTATCGATGAATCAGGTGTCCGTATGGACATGGGGAAGGTCCACTCCGTAGTTTCCTGGCCCGAACCCACCTCCATAAAAGAACTCCAAAGATTTCTCGGATTCGCCAATTTCTACAGATGATTCATCAAGAACTATAGTATCACCTCCACTCACCAACCTGCTGAAAAATAAATCCAAGAAAATCATATGGTCCTACGAAGCAGTCGCAGCCTTCCGTCACCTCAAGGAGGCGTTCACCAAGGCTCCACTCCTGACTCATCCTGATCCAGATCTCCCATTTATGCTGGAAGTTGATGCGTCCACTACTGGAGTAGAAGCGGTACTCTCCCAGCATCATGGCACTCCACCCTTACTCCATCCATGCGCCTACTTCTCCCGGAAGCTGAGCCCGGCGGAGCAGAACTATAACATCGGCGATCGAGAGCTCCTCGCCATCAAGCTCGCATTAGAGGAGTGGCGGCATTGGTTGGAGGGAGCCCGACACCCTTTCCATGTCATCACCGACCATAAAAACCTTCAATACTTGAAAGGAGCTAAGAGATTGTGTCCTCGTCAGGCCCGCTGGTCTCTCTTCTTTTCACGGTTTAATTTCTCCATCTCCTATCGCACTGGATCAAAGAACCTTCGAGCAGACGCACTATCACGGATGCATGAACAACAAGATACCGTGGAAACGCCAGCCAGAATTCTCCCTGACCATATCTCAATATGTCCTATTACCTGGACTGCGCCTCCAGCCGTCGTCACTCCTGAAGACCAACCTCCGCCGGGTTGCCCACCACATCGGCAGTTCATTCCATCTGAACAACGGTTAGAGATCATTCACTCTGTCCACACCTCCCTAGGCACTGGGCATCCCGGAACCAACTATACCCTCTCGCTACTGTCCCAACGCTTCTGGTGGCCGAACATGGCAAGGGATGTGAGGAGGTACATCCAGGGATGCAAGGAGTGTGCACAATCCAAGAGCCCTCGTCACCTGCCTGCCGGTAAACTTCATCCCTTGCCAGTCCCGAATCGTCCCTGGTCACACCTGGGAGTAGACTTCTTGACTGATTTACCTTCATCTGATGGGAACACATGTATTCTGGTAATCGTCGATCGATTTTCAAAGTTCGTAAGATTAATTCCGTTAAAGGGGCTTCCCACAGCCCTAGAGACAGCGGAACAGATCTTTAATCAAGTCTTTAGATCATTTGGACTTCCTGAGGATATAGTATCAGATAGAGGCCCTCAGTTCATTTCTAGGCTTTTTCAAACTCCTGGGTGTGACCGTCAGTCTCTCATCTGGATACCACCCGCAGACAAATGGCCAGACCGAGAGAAAAATCCAGGAGGTGGGACGATTCCTGAGGACCTTCTGTAACGGTCATCAGAACTCCTGGAACCAGTTTCTGGGCTGGGCGGAGTATGCCCAGAATTCACTGCGGCAACCCACCACCGGACTCACGCCATTCCAGTGCGTTCTAGGTTTCCAACCCCCACTATTTCCCTGGGATGGCGAACCATCTGATGTCCCCGCAGTGGATCACTGGTTCCGGGAGAGCGAGAGAGTCTGGAACGAGGCTCATCAACATCTCCAGAGGGCAGTCCGCAGAAACAAGGGGATGGCCGTCAGGAGAAGAACGGATGGACCCGTCTACAATCCGGGGCAGAAGGTGTGGCTCTCCACAAGGGATATCCGCCTGCGACTGCCCTCCCGGAAGCTTAGTCCCAGATTCGTTGGTCCCTTCACCATCCTGGATCAGGTCAACCCCGTCACTTATAAACTTCAACTCCCTGCACAGTACCGCATCCACCCCACTTTCCATGCCTCACTCCTCAAACCCTATCACGACCCTGTTCTTCCCTCCACAGAGCCTGGCCACGAAGAGGAACCCCCTCCCCCACTGATGTTGGAGGAAGGAGCCGTATACGCCGTAAAGGACATCCTGCGGTCCCGGCGTCGTGGTGGTCAGTTGGAATACCTCGTTGACTGGGAGGGGTACGGCCCAGAAGAAAAATCATGGGTTCCCAGAGCCGATATTCTAGATCCCGCACTCATGAATGAATTCCACTCCAATCACCCCGAGTTCCTGGCACCTCGTGGAAGAGGTAGACCACCACGACGTCGGAGGTCTAGGCCCTCAGGAGCGGGCCCTGGGGAGGGGGGTAATGTCACGGATTGGTCAGGCTCTCCCGGCACTCATTCACCTAGAGCACTTTCACCTAAGTTTTAATCAACACACAGCTGTCTCCCATCACCGAACACCCCATAAATACCCAGTCCTCACAACACTCAGTGTCCGGGCTCGATTTTACGAAAGCGGACTCTGAGTGTTCACTCTGCAAAGGCAAACACTCACAATCTCTGAAAACTGTACTTACCGTCTCTCTGTTTCCTCCTAGTCATTCCGGTTCCCCGAGTCTCCAGTCTATGGTCCGTTCGTCATCTGTGTGTCCTTCGTCTAAAGTATTTGGTGTGTGTTGTCCATCCTCTCGTCTGTCATCCACTCTGAAGAAGTTAAGGACTGTGATCTACCACCATATCCCATATCCTCCTGGCACTTCCATTTGTGTTACATGTTGTCAAAATAAACCACTTTACGTTTCACTTACCCCTTCTCTCCGTCTGCTTCATAACAATATGACTGTCCAAACAGCTTAAAAAGTAGATTTTTAAAAATAGGTGTCCTTTAATAATAATTTAACATGCTATTTCAGAATACTGTCGTTGTTGTGACTTAATTTGGCAATGGATTAGTTTGGCTGCAGGTTTAGTTCACCTGTGGAACAGGCTCAGGTGTGGCTCAGTTGTGGTCCACATAGCAAAATTTATGTGGCCCACACAATCAGGTTTTGCGCAGCATGGCACAGCGAAAGTGGTACATCACTGGACCAGATATGGCTTTCAATCAGTTCAATCAAATAATTAAAAAATTCCAAATATGTCCTCCACTGTTGAAAAAAGTAGTGCCAACTTGCTTGTAATGCTGCATTCAAAATGCCATAAACACATGTCAGAATGGAGCATTTGCATTAAATGGTAAACACTTCTTTAATAATAGTAAATGTTTGGGTACACAATGTAAACACTGTTGTTCTAAATCTAAAGCTCTTTGATCTTTCATGAGCTTATATCTACATTTCAGTACAATGTTCTACAGTGACAATAATCTGCTGAGAGGAGTAACATGTACACTGTAAACACCAATGACATGAAGAAACAGAAAATATTTATTAGGCCAAACATTACTGTCCTATACAGTAGCATATAACGAAAACATAATCACACTGTATGTAAAGATGTAAAACAAAACATGTGTAAAGCAAAAGTATGTTCTTTAGAATACAATAAAGTGTGTGGTCTCGGAGGGAGAAGCATCCCTTTCCTGGACAAGCATCACGCAGGCATACTGTAGGGTTGGCCTTCATACACTTTCCAGCGTCAGGCGGAGAAGAATTTCTCTATACTTTTTTAGAGGAATTTAGAATTTAAGATTTCGAAAAGGGGGGATAAGGGGGTAGATACAAAACTACAAATTGTGGATGGGTGGCAAACCAGTTTTTTTTTTTTTTTTGGACCAGAATAAACTTTGGCCTATACAACTATAAAGCAGGGATTGAAGAAACTTTTATAATTGTACTGACATCCAGCTGTGAAGGGGAATTACAGTGATTTTACTGTCTTTATTACAAACATGCACTGTTTTAAAAACGTTGTAGGGCCCTATCGTACACCTGATGCAATAAGGTGCAAGACATGTTCAGCGTAATTTGTTGCTATTTTTAGACCAGTGCTACCCTAATTTTCACATTTTGTGCCACGTTGTTTAAATAGCAAATCCATTTCCACCACTCTATCGACTCATGGGTGTGCCGGTCTAATAAGGAGGTGTGTTAAGGCGCATTGTTGGCATGTTGCTCTTTTGAAGAACTGAAATAGACTGCACCATTAATCATCTAGAACATGGTCTAAAGTCCAGATTTGGATACTCTCATTTAAAAAAACGCACGACCATCATCTCACAATGCTTCTGAGTTTCTCTTCTGACAGAGTTCGTTTTTTAGATTAGATTAGATTAGATTAGATTAGATTCAACTTTATCGTCATTACACATGTACAAGTACAAAGCAACGAAATGCAGTTTAGGTCTAACCAGAAGTGCAATAGCAGCAAGTGCAGAATACAGGTATAAATTATAAGGTGCAGTTATAGAAAAACTATGGTGATATTTACAGATGGATGTACTATGAACATTATATACAGGTTGCCTTAGTTATGAGCCCGGATTTACAGTAAATGATTATACGTACAGGTTCATATTGATAATAAGTGTGCAGATAGATAAACAATTACAAATGAACATGTACAGTGGGTGTGTACAGTTCAAATAAATGAATCAGTGCAATGTAGGTTGTTTATTAATAATTAAAATTGCAGATAAAAATAATTACAAATGTATATGTACAAGTGGGTGTGTACATAATTACAAATGTATATGTAGAGTGGGTATGTACAGTTCACATAAATGAATCAGTGCAATGTAGGTTGCTTATTAATAATCAAAAGTGTGCAGATAGATAAACAATTACAAATGTATATGTACAGTGGGTATGTACAGTTCAGATAAATGACTCAGTGCAATGAATATGTGCAATTTTTAAATGTGCAAATGTTCAGTAGTGCAGTGACTGTGAGGAGTATGAGTTATGAGGAGAGTGGGGGGTGTGTGTGGGGGTCAAAAGAGTCAGTGGGGGGCAGAGTTCAAAAGGGAGACAGCTCTGGGGAAAAAGCTGTTCCTCAGTCTGCTGGTTTTTTTCCGAGGAAGCCTGAAGCGCCTGTCGGAAGGCAGGAGAGAAAACAGTCTGTGAGCAGGGTGAGAGGGGTCCTTGAGAATACTGTGTGTTCTGCACAGAGAGTGTTTATTCTGAATGTCCTCTATAGCAGGAAGTGGAGTCCCTGTGATGCGTTGGGCAGTTTTCACCACCCGCTGTCGGGCCTTACGCTCAGCAACAGAACAGTTTCCATACCAGACTGTAATACTGTTGGTCAGGATGCTCTCTATTGTGCAGCGGTAGAAGTTCACCAAGACGGCTGATGACAACTGGTGAGCCTTTTTGATCAGACTGGAGGTGTTGGTGGTCCAGGAGAGGTCCCTTGAGATGTGGGTCCCCAGGAACTTGAAGGATGAGACAGACTCAACGGCCATCCCATTGATGTAGATAGGATCATGTGAGCCTGTTCGTCCCTTTCTGAAGTCCACAATGAGCTCCTTGGTCTTGGTGGTGTTAAGGAGCAGATTATTGTTGGTGCACCAAGTGGCCAGATGCTGTATCTCCTCCCTGTAGGCAGTCTCATCATTGTTGCTGATTAGACCAATCACTGTGGTGTCATCTGCAAATTTGATGATGGTGTTGGATCTGTTCATGGGCCTACAGTCGATGGTAAAAAGGGAGTAGAGGAAGGGGCTCAGCACACAGCCCTGAGGTACACCAGTGTTGAGTGTGACGGTGGTGGAGCAGATGTGGCCTGATCTAACATTCTGAGGTCTGTTAGTCAGAAAGTCCATAACCCAGTTACAGAGAGACGTGTCGATATCCAGCTCTCTAAGTTTGATCAGCAACTTAGAGGGTATGACAGTGTTGAATGCTGAGCTGAAGTCAACAAACAGCATTCGTGCATAAGTGTTTTTATTGTCCAGGTGTGTGAGTACAGAGTGCAGTGCTATGGAGACTGCATCTTCTGTGCTCCTGTTGCCACGGTAGGCAAACTGATGTGGGTCCAGTGTGGATGGGAGAGAGTCTTTCAGATGCACCTGGACCAACCACTCAAAACACTTCATGATGATGGGTGTGAGTGCTACAGGGCGGTAGTCATTCAGGCATGTTGGGCTAGAGTGTTTCGGCACTGGCACGATGGAGGTGGTTTTAAAGCATGTTGGTACAGCTGCTAGGTTAAGAGACAGGTTTAAAATGTCTGTGAATACCCCAGCGAGCTGTTCTGCACATGCTTTGAGGACGCACCCAGGAATACCATCTGGTCCAGCAGCCTTACGCACATTGATCCGACTCAGTGCGGTGCAGACTTCTGAAGAGGTGAATGTGATAGGCGAGTGGTCAGTTGAGGAAGTGATCCTGGTGTTGGGTTCTTTATTGTCTCTTTCAAAGCGGGCATAAAAGTCAATTAGCTCGTTCAGGAAGGAGACATCTGTGGCTGTGGGTGTGGAATGGCTGGGTTAGTAGTTGCTGATGGCCTGGATGCCCTGCCACATGCGTCGAGCATCAGAATTGGAAAAGTGCTTCTCTAGCTTTAGCTTGTAGCAGTGCTTGGCCTTTTTGATGCCCCTATTCAGATTAGCCCTGGAAGTGCTGTAGGCCTGTGCATCACCTGATCTGAAAGCAGTGTTGCCTGCCTTCAGCAGGAGGCGCACCTCCTTGTTCATCCATGGCTTTTGATTTGGGTATGTGGCGATCTGCTTCTGGGTAGTAACACTGTCTATGGTGGAGTTGATGTGTTCCAGAACAGAGGAAGTGTAGCTGTCTATGTCTGTGTGAGAGCCGCGGGTGGCCTGGGAAGCAAACATACTCCAGTCTGTGTGTTGAAACCTGTCCTGGAGTGTTGAGTCTACCCCCGCTGGCCACACTTTGATGGTCTTCACTGATGACTTCACACGGTTGATGAGGGGTGAGTACTTGGGGGTGAGGAACAAAGAAAGGTGATCTGATTGACCCAAGTGGGGGAGGGGGTCGCCGCGTAGGTGTCAGCCATGTTTGTGTACACCTGGTCTAAAGTTTTGTTTCCCCTTGTGTGACACAAAATGTTTTGATGGAATTTGGGGAGCACTGTCTTTAAGTTTGAGTGATTAAAATCCCCCGCAACAATAAAGGCAGCCTCTGTATGAGCAGTCTGTTGTTTGCTGATGGCCGCATGAAGTTCGTTCATTGCAAACTTAGCATTAGCATTGGGAGGGATATAAGCGGCAGTTATATTGGTGGAGGTGAACTTCCGCGGCAGCTAAAACGGTCTGCATTTAACCATTAGAAATTCCAGGTTAACAGAGCAATGTCTCCCAACGATGACAGAGTTTGTGCACCAAGATTTGTTAACATAAATGCATAATCCTCCGCCTCTGGTCTTACCGGAGTCATTCACCATTATGTCTGCTCGGATATGTGTGGTGCTCAGTTAGTGATACAACTTTGTCTGGTATCCCGCCGTTTAGCCATGTTTCTGTGAAAATCATGACATTACAGTTCCGTAAACTTTTGCTCTGGGTGATGCGTAGTCGAATCTCATCCATTTTGTTCACCAGAGGCCGTACATTGGTGAGAAAAATGTTGGGTTAAGAGAGCCGGTGTGATGTTAGCTTTAGCTTAGCTCTTAGCCCGCCACGCTTCCCTCATCTTTGTTTACGTTCTCGACGCCGCCTTTGAGCACTTCCGCCCGGCCGGGCAGAGTGCTGAGCCTCGGCTGATCTAGCGATCTCAGGAATGAGTCGAAGATTGCTGATAAAACTGTCTGGAATGCACAAACCCATATCCAAAATCTCCTGTCGGGTGTACGATGTAAAGGCACAACTGTTCTGCACGAACAGACCCGAAATTAGCCGGAAAAATACTGCAAAAACTGGAGAGACGCCGAGCCTCGCGTTGTGTACGCGCCACCATCTTGGTCACAATTTGTCCACCTATTGGGTTTTAAGACGTATTCATCACCAAATGGGGCATAAGTACAGGATGTGTGTTTGGATATAACTCAATATTTTGACCACACTTCATTGTTATTGTTCATTTATTTGTTTGCCGGAAAATAGAACTGAATTTAGAAATAGTTTAAAATTAAATCTTTGCACTTAACAAAGTTAAATGTGTAGGCTAATGGATGTCTTCAGTAGAGTGCGAACAACACTTTTTCTTTATCCACGAAAGTAAAGTAAAAAGAAATTAAAGTGGCTGAATGGAAAAGGGTGACTCATTCTTTACCCTTGTGCAGATGGTCTGTTTAACTGTTTTCCCGCTAGTGAAGTGTTCAGTTTTGACCACTTACACCAAGTCCACCATGTAAATAGAAAATGCGCCATGGCGCAACACAACTGACTCTTAAAGGGAATGTGAGATTAGACTATGATTGGATTAATGCACGTTATGCTCAAAACACACCCATAGCTCACACTGATACCCTCTTAGGCCCTGTGTACACTGTCAGGTCTTGATGCCCAGTTCCGATTTGTTGCATATATCTGATTTTTTGTTCTTTTAATTGTGACCCATATCCGATTCATGTGTTTACACTTGGTATATAATTTACAATGTTGCGCATGCATAACAGTGGGTTCTAGTATCTGTGCCACACTAGCCACGACGGAAGAAATTGTCTTGGTTTTAGCTCTGTGAAATATGCGAAGTTCTCCCAACTTTAAAAAGATTTTGAGGTGGAGGAGGAGGGAAAGGGCCGTCATCACAGCTTGTGCATATGGTTTATATATGGTGTCCTCCACTGACTCATCTCCCCACAGGGCAAGAAGGCAGGTAACTTCTGCCGTCGACCACTGACTACTTCCTCCTTCATGTTTCCTCTGTTGTTGTTATTTTCTAGGTCGGCGTCTTCACACACACTCTTTTTTTCAGTCATAGAACAGATCCGGTCTGTGTCACATATGAGCAAAAAAGCTGAATTGGGTCACATTTAACTGGCAGTGTAAACGGGGCCTTAGACCATGTGCCGTGACGCAGAGCGTATTTTTCTGTCCTTAAAATAGCAAAAGTGGATTCAGACATGCCCTTAATATTTTTGTGCCATGCGCTTTAGACTGTGCCTAGATCATTAAAATAGAGCCCTAAACTTAACCCATTCTTGATCACATTTGATAACGATAACAGCAAGCTGAGCAGATCTTTCAATCCCTGTTGCTGTGCACACGTCCTATCTTGTTGATATGATTACATGTTATTATGGAGACATGTTAATACATGGCTGTCAATCAATTTGGTGGGCGGGGAAAACTACACTCCTACGTCATGTTGCAGTGGGCCTCAAAATGGGAGGGATTTAGATGCTATTTTAATTTAAGGAAATAAAAAAAGAGCCTTGTTGTCTTTATATCACCCCAGGATGACTATGGACACACTACAGTATACCTACACACATTTCTGTCCAAACAGCTTCCAAAAGTTGATTTTCATCATAGGTGCCCTTTAACACATTTTTTGAGAGTGTATCGCAGCAGCCTAATAAATCTGCTGTATTAAAATTACTACAACAAAACTTCAGCAATTTAAATTTAAATTAATTACATTACGTGAATAGGGTGCCACGGTGGTGTAGTGAGTAGCACGTTCACGTGTGGAGTTTGCATGTTCTCCCCGTGGTTGCATGGGTTTCCTCCGGGTGCTCCGGTTTCCCCCACAAGTCCAAAGATATGTGGTACAGGTGAATTGGGTACGCTAAATTGTCCGTAGTGTATGTGTGCGAATGAGAATGTATGGATGTTTCCCAGAGATGGGTTGCAGCTGGAAGGGCATCCACTGCGTAAAACAAATGCTAGATAAGTTGGCGGTTCATTCCACTGTGGCGACCCCGGATTAATAAAGGGACTAAGCCGAAAAGGAAATGAATAAATGAATTATGTGAATAAATTAGTTTTAATTTATTAATAAATATTGTTAAAATAAATTATTTGTGTTTTTCTGTATTTTTAACTTGTATATTTCTTTAAAATTAAGCCTCATCCCACCTCACAACTTAACACCCCAGTGCACACAAATGCACACACTGAAAGAGAATAAGCATGAAGTCCATATGTTGATATGTAAATATGTTTTTGTCATGTTGTGAGGCATGTTGTGAAATAATTTAGTTTAATGCCGCTTTTTGTTGTTTTTAGCAAAATCTCAGAAAAAAAAATTAATTACAGATATAATTAACCGTTTTTTTTTCTTTTTTTAATGCATGAGCAGAATCTGCTCATTTTATTCTGTCACATAATTTTGAAAATATATAAGGTTTTATCAAAAATATATTTAAAAATTAATTATTTATATTATTTTTATTTTTATTAATTATTTAAATAAACTAACATACTATATATACTATATATATATAGTAATGTTAAAATAAAAATACATTTTATTTCAGAGTCTCAAGTAACTGTACATGGCTGTTTATGATCAATTTTAAAAGAAATGTCACAGTGAATTAGTTTTTTTAACAAAGTTGATTTTGCTGACTGTTGCATTAATTTGTTTTTTACAACTTATTTTGAAAATTATATTAAAAAATGTGGTAAACATTAAGTAAAATGTTGTTTTATATTTAGTTTTTGTTTATATTACTTGTTAGAATTTAGTTCTATTTATTTAAAGATGGATTAGAAGACTTAAAAGTATGTCAAATAGAAAATGTAATAAATATTGGAGTAACATTAAGTGACTTTAGAGAAAAAAAAGTATAATTTGGTCCTTATTATCTGAGGTAAAAAAAATTATAATAATAATAGCAAAGTGTGATGAATCTTGGGGGACTGCAATAGTTTAAATGTATTCTCAACAAGAGGATTATTGTGTATGTGCTGGCAAGGCTAAACACATGTCCATGGATGGGCTAACAGTAATGTGGTTGGTTCAGTTATGTCGTCACTTCAAAATGAATGGTGGAGTAAGCGGTTTGTGCAGAGCTGCTCGTGAAAAAAATAATCTTCTCAGAAAAACGTAATCTCCCTGAGCAGGAGGAATGTGGGCTGTCGTTACGTAACATCTTGGCAATCTAACAATGAAAAAACAACATGAAGGCCACATGTGCCGCTTTACGTGTGTACAATGTTTGTGTGTATGGATCAAATCTGTTTAATCCAAGTTGTCATATATTTTCAGTAAAAAGTGTCTGATTTCTTATTTTTTTCATGTTTGTCAAACTTTAATGTTTCAGATCATCAAACAAATGTAAATATTAGTGAAAGATAACCAGTGTTGGGGAAATATACTTTTGAAAGTAATGCATTACAACACTGAGTTTCCCCCATAAATAACTAACTTTTTAATATTTTACCTAAAAGTAATTAATACTTTTTTATGGAAAGTAATGCTTAATATCACTCTTGAGTTACATTTGCCTTACTTATCCCTTAACCTGGCTGAGGCTTGATCTCTTTCAGAACTTGCAGTTGTTTTTTGTCCATTTCTATAGAGGAGCTCTCCAACGATGGGTAGCAGGGGTTAGCACTGTTGCCTTACACCAAGAAGGTCACAGGTTTGAGTCCCAGCTGGGCCATTTGGCATTTCTGTATGGAGTTTGCATGTTCTCTCTGTGTTCGCATTGATTTCCTAAAGGTGCTCCAGTCCAAAGACAGGCAGTATAAGTGAATAAATTGGCCATAGTGAATGAGTGAGTGAGTGTGTCCATGTGTGTGTGTGTGTGTGTGTGTGTATGAATGAGAGAGTGTTTGGTTGTTTCCCAACATGGTGCTGGGTTATGGCTGTAAGGGCATCTGCTGTGTAAAACATGTGTCAGAGGAGTAGGTATTCTGCTGTGGCAACTACTGATAAAGCAGGGACAAAGCAAAGGGAAAATTATTTGACATTCCAGCTTACGAAATCTATGGGTCTACTTATTGAACTAAAATTTAGATTAATTTAGATTAATTATTGAAAATAAATAGAGACATTTTAAAACTTAACAGACAGCATGAGTTGTAAAGTACAAGTAGCCACAACATGAAAAAAAAGGGAAAAAAAGTATTAAAATAAAATAAACAAAACAAAATTCTGAACTGGGGTGTCACGGTGGCTCAGTGAGTAGCACAATCACCTCACAGCAAGAAGGTTGCTGGTTTGAGCCTCGGCCTGGTCAGTTGGCATTTCTGTGTGAAGTTTGCATGTTCTCCCCATGTTCGCGAGGGTTTCCTCTGGGTGCTCCGGTTTCCCCCACAACTCCAAAGTGTATGTATATATGAATATATATGTGAGCAGTATAAGACAAGTAGCAGCGCAATATGGCTGTTTATCGGGACTGCTGGAAGGTGTGCATTGGCTTGAGGCCGCAGGCCGAGTGCAATAGTGCCCCTGCAGTGCTGATCTACAGCCATATCACACTGCAACAAGAGTGAAATTGTGTTTGTACAACAGTTCGACTGCTTAAACGTGTATACAAAAAACAAAGCCAAACACAAAGAGTCTTGAAAACCCTTTTGTACGAGAAACTACTTTCTTCTGCCATTCTTATCTGCAGCTGGTCAGAACATTAGAAACTGCTGCTAATTTACAAACATTACTTTAGAACTAATATTTGAATAACTATCTAACATAATGTCTAATGACAAAACTGGTAATTTTGTTCACATTTTAAGATTATAAGGCTAAACGGCATGAAATATCATCAGTCTACAGAGATTTCTCAGTAATTTTCTGTTGCAATCGGGATTTAGTAAAAATTAACCCCGGAAAAGGCAAAGCAAACACTACAAGATTACTGTTGTGTTTGCGATAAGGAAAAAGTGCTAAACACATCTTTTGGTTCGACAATGTCAACCGTCTTTGCTATATATATATATATATATATATATATATATATATATATAGTTGCCATTTCTGTGTGGAGTTTGCATGTTCTCCCCGTGTTCTCGTAGGTTTCCTCCAGGTGCTCTGGTTGCCCCCACAGTCCATGGCCGTAGTGTATCTACAGTATGTGTGTGAATGAGTGTATATGGATGTTTCCGAGTACTGGGTTGGAAGGGCATCCGCTGTGTAAAACATATGCTGGACAAGTTGGCGGTTTATTCTGCTGTGGTGACTAAGCCAAGGGAAAAATGAATAAATGAATATATATATATATATATATATATATATATATATATATATATATAT
>CAIGQQ010034671.1:4210925-4232343 GCA_903798035.1 Danio albolineatus
ATATATATATATATATATATATATATATATATATATAGCTGACTGATATGGAGACATATATAGAATCACAGAGACACACCAAGCCCCAAAACGTGGGTGGGCAAAGTCAATGGGCACATCAGTCAATGTAATGGATCAAGCATGCGGCTTCTCCACTTATTACACAGATACTTGCCACAAAATATATAAATTAGACATTGTTCAGAGGTCTTAGTAGGTTATTAGTTATTTAATTAAAAGCAATCCTGACAGAAATAAAAACAGCTGATGGATTTTAAATTAACCTATGTATTGTATTATTCAGTCACAAGATGGTGCTAAACAGTCAGAAACTCAAAGCTGACAGAAATGAAACTGGCTAAATAAACCATAAACTAACTCACATACTATTAATTCACAAGATGGCACCAGACAGTTTTACAGTTTTACACCACAGTGTTACAGATAAGCAAATACAAACGAATGTGCATATAAGTACATTCACTGATGCTCAAATTGATTCGAAGATCCTGGATGAGCCTGTGTTATTTCAAGGTTGTTATCTCAGCATAAAATACCTTGGAATGTATAACTGACCAATGAAGTATTCCAGACAGCTGTGTAATAAGATGGAATAATTATATGAGTGTATAATTATAAGATAATAATTATAAGATGGTCTAATACTCACTACCCACTATTCCTGAGTAGGCTTCATTCAGAAGGGTTAATTTTTAAACACACTTTAAGTTGTATTTACATCAAGAACTTTTATTCTATCTGCACTACATTTTTTGAAAATTGATGATGCTTGAGTGTTGTTCAGTACCAGTGGGTTTTGTTTTTGTTGTTGTTGTTGTTTACATCTGCTGATTCCTCTCTTCTTTTTCTGTTGTAGTACTTGCATGAGAATGGAGTTGTTCACAGAGACCTCAAACCAGAAAATCTTCTCTATGCTGATTTATCAATAGATGCACCACTTAAGATAGGTAACAACCTCTATACTCAAAATTGAATGAGTTACATTTTTAATATGGTGATAAAAGATTGAACAGATAAATGTTTCACTAATAGATATGTTTTGTGTTTTTTATGTCTACAGCTGACTTTGGCCTTTCCAAAATAATTGATGAGCAAGTGACAATGAAGACTGTGTGTGGAACTCCCGGCTACTGTGGTGAGTGTGAATTTAAGACAATGATTTAAGCGGCTAACTACGAATATACTTAATTTCATACATATCTCTAAGACAAAAGACCTTTAGGTAGTGCACATTTCAATAAATATTCTTTGGTCAGGCTTTTTGCAATTCTTTGCATCTATTTTTTTTCATATCTACTTAGCTCCTGAAATTCTCAGAGGAAATGCTTATGGTCCTGAGGTTGACATGTGGTCAGTGGGAGTCATCCTTTATATTTTGTGAGTAATACATTTGCTGTTGTTTATTCATTTCACAGAAAACCGTGATCATTATGTTTCTGTAAAGAATTTTTATTCAGCAATGTGTTGAATTAATTGATAGTAATTTATGTTGCAAAAACTTTGTCTTTCAGATAAGTGCTGTTCTTTTGAACTTTCTATTCATCAAAGAAATATATGTCTTTCTTTAGCAGCAAATTAGCATATGTAAACACTGTCTGAAGGATTAGAAAACTGATGTCTAAAATTGAGCTTTTTAAAAGATCTTCCCAAGTGAAAATATGTATACTTAAGGTAAATTTATATTTATGTACTTTTTTGGCATGCTGTATATTGGTATACTTCAAGTCTGCTAAATTGGAACAACAAATTTTGTATTTAATTCAATTTAGTTGTCTGAAAGTGCTGGGACCCAACTGAAGTTGTGTTAAGTTTGTGATGCTAAATTATTCCAAGTATGCTTAAAGGTGCAGTAGGTGATTGTCTTCAGAAACATTTTTTGTTGTGCTGGTTGAAAGTCCCTTCACATTCTAATAGTACTGATTAAAGTAAATGATCTAAATGCATATGTATTTTTATATTCTGGGTAAGCCATAAGGCTAAAAATGTTTATCCAATTAAAATAGTGTCAGGCCAACATCTCCCATAATTCCGACAAGTAGCTCAAACTGTCTGTCAGCAAATGCAGATTTGAGCTACTGCGTACCTCTGTTCACGCAAATCCTCCATTTGTGCATACACGTGCTGCATGTTCATAAGAGAGAGAGAGAAAGAGCAAACAAGAGCGAGTGGTAAAAACATGCTGAATCAAAACTTTTTAAAGTCCTGAATCAATATTGGAGTTACTTTTGCATGCTGGAGGAAGGATGACACCATGGCTGAAGTACTTCTCTTAGACAGGTAATGTTGTTTAAAAACTATTTTAGTTACGCAAAGCTGATGTAGATGTTGTTGTTACAAATAGGTTATATCTGCACAGAAGTGTTGTTCAGACACTGAAATCTTCCGGCAATAGATCGATGTGACTAGTTTCGTAAGGGATCCTTACTGCATCGATAATGTAGATTTTTATTTAGTTTAACAACAAAACATCAGTAAATAGGGCTATTCTGCCCTTTTTAATATTCTGTCAAAAATAGCATGTAAGTATGGCTTAGTAATGAGTGTAATTGCACGTCGCCGGCCAAGCTTTAGCTTTAGCTCAACACTTGAGAGAGGGTTCTTCTGTAACCTTTAAGGTGTGTGCACTCATGTTTTCAGATATTGTGGCTTTGGATGGCAGGGGAGGGACTGTATTTCAGAGATTTATGCTAACAGGTTAGCATTATGACAGATCAGCTACTGCACCTTTAAGTATCTAACCTAATTTAATTTAAATATACAGAACAGAAAATTCAATATGGGCTTTAAGGTTCCAGTAAAGTACATTGAAATAGGCATATTTTATATGATGTGATCTCAACTGAATCATGAATAGAGGGTGGGAAATATAGTTGCTCCTCCCCTTTAGAATAACGGTCATGAATGTTTTCTTTTTATCACAGCTCTGCCAGTGATAGTGGTTAAGCTCAAGCACATCAAATGAAAAGCAAATGAGAATCATCTTGAATGAGCGGGACATATAAGATACTAGAGAGCATTTGATTGGTCAGAGGATTTGATGAAAAACTGAAGAATGTGGTGGTCAAACAAATTGTCAACTCATTTAGCTGGAAGTGACAAACTTGAAGCTTTTTGTTGTGTATATCTTTTAGTATGTCCTGGCCCTATTCCCTCCATTGGTCCCTAACCATCATGGCCACCCAATCATCCCCATCCACCGAATTGGCTCTATGACTGTCTCTCCACTCCCCCTAGAGCTGTTGTCCTGTGGATGCTGCACACTGGTTGTGGTGTGGAGAGACCAACAGAGCATACTATCTTATAGATATGCTTAACTAACACACTGATACTAACATCTGTAAGACTGCATGGATCAATTCTATCAGCTCAACAGAATCTGGTAAAGGCTAAATGCATGTAAGCTTTTTCTAATGCTTCTGAATAAAATTCTCTTTCAATTCAATTCATCTTCATTTCTATAGATGAAGTTTTAGTAAATTGAAACAGTTTCAGGGCAGTTTTAACAGTTCAGTTCAGTGCAATTTAAATGTCACTGCTGAAAGCCCAAACACAGAAGAGCAAATCCAAAGGTACCAAGTTAGTGATGACAATGAAGTGGAACAAACTTCACCAATTGACGAAAGTGAAGGAGAAAAAAAAAACAGTTCTTCCCTGGCTAAACATCATGTGCAAAGCCGCAGTCTAGGTGCAGGAGGCTTGAGAACGATAGACATCCATTGTGGAGAAGCTGCAGATTGAAGTAGGTCACCGGCTGGTGTGAAATAAATACAGAGTCTTATGCTTTCCACTCCTCCATGACCACCACAGAATCTGCTCAGGATACGGGTCGAGTCCAGGATTATGGAGACTTCAGGATAAACAGAAACAGACTAAAATAAGAATAGATGCCATTCAAACTATAATGTCTTTTTTTGGCAGTGTTCCCAGCTCTGGTTGCCCTAATTAGTTCAGCCTAACAATTTTTTAGAGGATTTGGATTTGAAAAGTTATCTGTTTGTGTTTTATGTGTATACTATTTCAAAGAGATGTGTCTTCAGTCTTGTTTTAAACTGAAAAAGTTTGTCTGCCTCTCGAATTGTGCTAGGATGGCTGTCCCAGAGTTTAGTGACAGAGATGGCAGTACTTTACGTGGTTTGTTTATATTAAGCATCTGTAACTTTGTTAGTCAGAGGAAGAATCAACAAGTCAAGACTTACATAGGAAGCTTGGTTTTGATTTGTGAGTGGAAGCCTTGGTTTGGATAAATAGGAGCACGTGTAGCTCCCTCACCAGGGTAAGCGTCAGAGGTAGCATTCAGTGGCAGTGTCCATCCTCCACTCGTGAAGACCGATGAGAGGAAAAATGATCGACTTGAACTGCGTGACTATGACCAACTAGAGTAAAGACAATTGACTCAACCTGCATGACTAAGGCCGACTAGAGTAAAGTCAATCGACTCGACCAGTGCTTCCAAGACTGGCTTGTGTAAAGATGATCAACTTGACCTGCGTGACTAAGACCAATGAGAGTAAAGACGATTGACTCAACCTGCGTGATTAAGGCAGACAAGTGTAAAAATGACCAACTCGGCCTGCACAACAAAGACTGTTGAAGACTGAAACTAAGACTGACAGATGTAAGCCAAAAGGCGGTCCCCTTGGCAAGACCTGATAGCTTTTTGGTGATGTGTAATCACACAGAAAAGACAATGAATGCATGTAGGCCAAATTAACTTTTTCTTTGATATACATTACATTTCATTCATTCATTCATTCATTTTCTTTTCGGCTTTGTCTTTTTATTAATTTGGGGTCGCCACAGTGAAATGAACAGCCAACTTATCTAGCATATGTTTTACGCAGCAGTTGCCCTGGGAAACACTGGGAAACATACATACACTCTCATTCACACACACATACTATACAAAATTTTGCTTATCCAATTCACCTATTGGCTTTGGAGTAAACCCACACAAACACGGAGAGAAACATACAAACTCCACACAGAAATGCCAACTGACCCAGCAGAGGCTCGAACCAGCGACCTTCTTGCTGTGTGGCGATTATGCTACCCACTGTCGCATATACAATAAGTATAATAGTGAAAATCCCAGTAGATCAGCAGTTTCTGAAATACTCAGTTCAGTTCAATTCAATTTATCTTTATTTGTATAGGGCTTTTACAATGTAGATTGTGTCAAAGCAGCTTTGCATGGATTATAGTAAATTGAAAAGGTGTCAGTCCAGTTTTCAATGATAAAGTTCAGTTTAGTTCAGTTCAGTGTGGTTTAATATTCACTGCTGAAAGTTCAAACACTGAAGAGTAATCTATCGATGCGCAGCGAACCATGCAAGCCAGTGGCGACAACAGCGGGGAAAAAACTTCACCGATAGGCGAAAGTGAAGGATTAAAAAACCTTGAGAGAAACCAGGCTCAGTTGGGCATGACCATTTCTCCAATGGCCAAACATCTTGGGATGACTGGGGTCTTACAAGGATCAGTCTCATGCTCTCCACTCCTCCATGACCACCACAGCAGCTGCTCAGGATATGGCCTGGTCCAGGATTATGAAAACCTCAGGAATAATAAAAAACAGACTAGCATAAGCGCAGATGCCGAAAACTTCACCTATAGGCAAAAGTGAAGGATTAAAAAACCTTGAGAGAAACCAGGCTCAGTTGGGCACAACCATTTCTCCTGTGGCCAAACGTCTTGTGGTGACTGGTGTCTTACAAGGATTGGTCTCATGCTCTCCACTCCTCCATGACCACCACAGCAGCTGCTCAGGAAATGGCCTGATCCAGGATTATAAAAACCTTGGGAATGCTAAAAAATAAACTAACATAAGCGCAGATGCCGTTCAAATTATAATGTCTTTTGGGAAGTGTTCCTGGCTTTGGTTGCCCTAGATAATGCAGACTAACAATCATTTAGAGCAGAGGTGTCCAAACTCGGTCCTGGAGAGTTTAGCTCCAACCCTAATCAAACACACCTGAACAAGCTAATCAAGCTCTTACTAGATGTACTAGAAAATTCCTGGCAGGTGTGTTGGAGCAAGTTGGCTGTGAAATGTCCACTCTGGTTTCATCTTCATCATCCAGATAATGTAGATGTTGGACTGAAACAGCTAATATTAATTTACAACGATGAAGGGCAGAGGGTTGCTGAATAACTTCTGAGAGATTTGAGCTGCTGTCTGGGCTTTCATTGTCTTTTCACTTCCGTTTCTTCATGTGTTCAATACTTTTTTCAAACTGTGTTGTTTTATTTTATTACACATAACTTAATTGGCATACTAATTAGATTAGTTTTCTTTTCATAGAAGTATTTGGTTGTTTTCAACATCTGGTGAAAAATTCAGATCAACAGTACCTTTAGAAATATGTTTTCTGGAAAAAATGGTGACATGTATACGCTGTTTGGTTGCTGTGTTTACATATCATGTAATTTATACTTTCATTTTCCTAGAGATGTTTTTCCACATGGCAAAGTTAGTTAGAATTATTAATGGTAGTTTTTGAAGACATAACTTAGTCAAAGTGATTTTAGTTGATAGGTTTACAGTAACAATATCAGCTTGCAAGGCTTTACGGATCTACCTATGTGGGTTCAGGGTGTTTGGGGTATGGGCAATGGGATCAATTTGCCCTCTGCCAGTCTCCAAGGTGTAGTTGCGATGGAGCAAATGGAGCATCCTCTGACATATTGTGCGACATCCTGTTGCATGTTTGAGTTGTGAGAGTTTGCTTACTACCTGGATGCCCTGATGCCAGTACCATATGAACAGAATCCAGAAGTTGAAAAGGCAAAGGAGTGGGTAAGTAGGTTTTATCAGTTAGACACTCCAGCAGAGCAGGTTCCTCCTGGGTAACGAGTTCAATCTCTGAATAGAACGAGTTCAACCTGTTGGATAAGGTCCACAAAGACAGCTGGAGGAAGCACAAATTTGGATTCCTCATTGACATGATTTGGAGAATGGATATGTGACAGTGTATCAGCCTTGGTGATCTTGGGATCTGGCCAATAGGAAAGTTTATCTTGTGAATCTTGTGAAGAACAATGCATCAAGTTTGTTGGGCATTACGTCTTCTAACTTCTTTGAGGTGTTGCAGGTTTTTGTGATCTGTGAATACTTCAAAAGGATGTTTTGTCCCCTCTGACCAGTCAGGCTTATAAAGGAAAAGGATGAGCTCCTTTAAAGTATTTTTTTTCTCTAACCCCTAAAGTTAAGTCTGCCATTCTGAAGAAATATGACATCAATGTTGAAACGTATTGACAGAGGTTTCGTTCTCTGGCAGTAAATCCATCTGAAAGTTCAAAGGAGCTTTATAGCTGCCGTAAAGAGCTGATTACAAATACGACCTAAGGGGAAGACTGTGGAAGAGGTGAGTGAAGCTATTATACTCAAACAATACCTCAGAATGCTCTTCCCTGAACTACAGATGTGGATAAGGGAAAGTGACCCTGGATCTGCTTCAGAGGCAGCGTCATGAGCAGTTGTTTTTGTGGCAGCTAGAGGAAGGAATATGCCTTGGACACTGAAGTCTAGTGGTGAGAATCGCTTTCTTGGTACGGGGCAGGGCCAACAGAGGAGTAAAGGACAGGGTAAACCTTATTGGGTAAAGCACCTGACACCTTGAGTCTGACTTCAAAATGGCCTCCAATATGTCACATGTGAGGGCAAGAAGGATACATCATACCAAATTGTCAGAAGAATTCTGTTTAGTTCATGCACTTGTGTTTTGTCCCAAAGAGAGCTGTGCCAGCTTATTCAAACACTCTGAAGATGACTACTGTAGAGACGGACGGTAAACTCTTGTCTGCTTTAATAGATACGGGCAGTGATCAGACACTGATGGACAAAAGGTTTGTGTCACAGGCTTTGATCGACCAGAGAAATCAGCTGCCGGTTCATGTTGGTCATAAGGGATTATGTCACAAGATACCCAGAAGTATTTCCCCTGAGGTCTGTGAAAGCGAAATCTGTTGCTACGTCACTAGTCCAGTTATTCTGCAGAGTCGATTTTCCCATGGAAATCTTAACTGACCAGGGTACCAACCTTATGCTGACACTAGCACGACACTAGACAGGGAGGATCCAATTGCAAGTATTTAATGAAATAATAAGGAACAAAGGATACGACTGGAATTACTGGAGAAGAGCGTACAAAAACTAAAGAGAGTCACTGGCCCAAAATAATACGTAACCCGACGAACAGACTGCGAAGACACCTGAGAGACAACAGACAGGAACAAGGACAAACAACGGACTGATAACGGGTAGTAACTGCATGCTGAAATATATACCCAGGATAACAGGAATCAGCTGGAGGATAATTAAGTCAGCCGATAAAGTCAGCTGATTGGAAAGCACACTGTCAATACAAAAAGGTAAACAAACACAGACCCTCGTACATGACAGCACACAAGGCATGACACATAACATACAGAAAGAACACACAAACCCATAAACCGTGACAGACATTGTTGAAACAGATTTACCAGCTTCTGGGCATCAAGAGTTTACAAACTACCCCTTATCATCCTCAAACTGATGGGTTAACAGAGCAATTTAATCAGACATTGAAACAGATGCTCAGGAAGTTTGTGACTGAGACAGGTCAGGATTGGGACCACTGGCTACCCTATCTTCTATTTGCCTATAGAGAAGTTCCCAAGTCTTCTACGGGCTTCTCTCTGTTTGAGCTGTTATATAGTCATGATGTTCGGGGCCCACTGGCTCTGCTCAAGGAGTTATGGGAAGGCAGTCCTGAACATAAAGAGCCCAATAATGTTGTCTCCTATGTTTTACAGATAAGGGAATGCTTTGAGAAAATGGCCAGTTTAGCCCAAACCAACTTGACCAAAGCTAAAGAACAGCAACGTATTTGGTATGATCCAACAGCTCGAGAGAAGAATTTATGAGCTGGCCAGAAGGTGCTAGTAATGTTGGCTAAATGGCAAGGCCCTTATGAGGTTAAGAGCAAACTCTGTCTTACAACTCATGAGATCTCTACTCCTTGTCAAGCACGGGCCAGTTCGAGTTCTACATGTCAATCTTTTGAAAGAGTGGACACCTCGAGTTGAAGAAGAGTTGCAGTCTCTGATGGTCTGCCGAGTCAGAGAGGAGGAATCATATGACCAGTATTTACCTGAGCCAAATGTAGAAGATCTTGAATTGGATCATCTGTCTGTGGTACAACAGCTGCAATTGAGAGAAATTTGCACTTCTGATGTGTTTTTTTAGAATTCACAGGCTGTACCAAACTAATCCCGCATGATGTAGCATTAAAACCTGAGGCTGCTGTGAGACGTCGAAGTTACATAGTGCCTGAGCCACTCCAGGGGAAGTTGAAGGAAGAAGTGGAGATGATGTTACATCTGGGTAAAATTGAGCCATCTCACAGTGAGTGGTGTCATCCAATTGTCCTTGTGCCCAAGAAAGATGGGAGTATTAGATTTTGTATCGACGTCAGGTACCTGAATTCAGTCTCTCAATTTGACTTTTATCCTACCCCTCGCATTAGTGATTTGATTGACTGATTGGGACAAGCTCAATATATAACAACAACGGATCTTTCTAAGGGCTTCTGGCAGATTCCCCTGACCTTGTCTTCTAGGCCGATGACTGCCCGTAGAACACCATGGGGCCTATTTCATTTTAAGGTCTTACCTTTTGGATTGCATGGAGCTGGTACAACATTCCAGAGATTAATGGATAAGGTATTGCATGGATTGACTTTTGCTGCTGCATATATTGATGATATTGTTGTGTAAAGCAACACCTGGGATGAACATGTGCAGAATCTTCAAGAGGTGATGAGACGTCTTCAGAGTGCAGGCCTGACTGTTAATCTGAAGAAATTTGCTGTGGCCAAGAAAGAAACTGAATTCTTGGGTATGTCATAGGTCAAGGGATGGTGCGACCACAAATAGAGAAGATCCAGGCACTGAAGAAGTGTCCTGTGACACAAACATGCAAGGATTTGCGATCTTTCTTAGGTATGGCAGGATTTTACCATCGCATTATGCCCGAATCAGTTGCAATGGACACAGGAAAAATTAAGGGCTTTCCGAGACATCCAGGGAGCTCTAACAAACAATGCTGTACTTTATAATCCTGACTTAAACCAGCCATTTGTTGTGCAGACTGATGCCTCAGAGAGGGGCCTGGGGGCTGTCCTTTTGCAGGGTATGCCTGAAGCTAGACGACCGGTTGCCTTCATCAGCCAAAAGTTGTTCCCAAGAGAGATGTGTTACTCTACAATTGAAAAAGAGTGCTTGGCTGTAAAGTGGGCTTTGGATTCTTCTGTTGGGTGGAGAGTTCATCTTGGAGACGGATCACAAGGCACTGCAGTGGTTAGAGAAAATGAAGGACACAAATGGGCAGATTACAAGATGATATCTAGCAATGCAGCCAATCTGTTTCAAGTTATAACATGTGCCAGGGAAAACCAATGTTACTGCTGACTACCTGTCCCGCTGTTCTAGTGTAGTCTTGGAAGAGGGGGAGAGTGTGACGGCCTGAGAGGTTGGCCGCACAGACAGTTATGTGCAACAGTGTGCGTATATTCTCTCTCTCTCTCACACACACACACACACATGCAACTACACACATACACGCAAACATACACACAACCTTGCAGTCATGACATATTTCAACATTCTTATAGTTTCATTCTGTGTTATTCATTATAATAAATCACAATACACTGGTTTCTTTCCTGTTCTTTATTGGTATAAAACGTACTTTTTTGGTTTCTTCGTTATTAATTTGGAGTGCACACAAATTAGTTTCATTGTATAACTAATGTTTGTTTCTTTTTGAGTTACCGAGCGGTGCGCTGGAGTGCATAGAAGTGGTGACCGGGCGGCTTCTGGGGTGACAAAGATTGGCGTACAGGCAGGAACATAAGCTGCGTCTCAAATGACACACTATACACTATGCACTATGTACTTATGCACTTACACACTCAACATCATACTATATGTATGTAGTGTTGTCCCAAATGGAACACTAATGGCTTTTTTAGTAAGCAAAAGTTCAAATCGTTTCCCAGATGACATTTGACGGTTGCCAAATTCATGAAGTAAATTACCAAAATACCTAATAATACCTGGCATGAGTATAACTGCATTCACCATCGTGGGGCGCTATAATCCCTCTCGTAGGAATAAGTGCTTTCACAGTCCAAAATAAATAAAAGTTATCTAACATGTGTGCTTGATAGCTCCGCCCATTCCGCTATGTGCGCAAAGCTGTGGTCGTTCAGTGCGTGAAGTGTCCATCATTACACACTTCACATTACCGGTGGAATGAGTGCATCATCCGGGTAATTAAAGTGCACTTATTATTTTTAGAGTTTTCAGTGTGAACGCACTACTTACACTATTTATACTTCAAAATGGCGTAGAATAGTGCACAAGTATGCGGTTTGGGACGCAGCTATAGAATTTATCCAAAATGGTTCTGCCTGGGCAAACCAACAGTTTTAGTGATGTAGGAGGGGAAGAGACTTTTTTAGATATTCTTCTTGTTTAAATATTTCTATATTGATTTATGAATTTGTTTTTTTATTAGTTAATGTTTAATTATTTGCTCTTTTTGTGGTTATGTTATTGTATTTACCCTATTTTTGTGATATATGTTGTAATGTAAATTTTGTTTTCTCCCTTTGTAATTTAAATGAGCTCATCCTTTTCCTTTATTAGCCTGGCTGTTTTCTATTGTGGTAGTTTATTTTGTGTTGGCTGGTTGTGTTGGTCTCAAGTTTATTTTTATTTTGTTATCATGTGTCCAATTTTTTTTTTTTTTTTTTGAGAAATAAATGTTAAATGAAGGATTTTTTGGCTTGTGTTCTATTTTCTTTGACTCTCTGTCCCTTACAGTTCTATAAATGTTATATGTGTTTGTATGTTTCTCCTCCAGTATTAATCTGTGCTGTCTGTCTGTCTGTCTTCATCCTCAGACTGTGTGGGTTTGAACCATTTTTTGATCAAAGGGGGGACCAATATATGTACAGTCGCATTCTGAACTGTGATTATGAATTTGTCTCCCCCTGGTGGGATGAAGTCTCTCTCAATGCAAAGGACCTGGTAAGTAGCTTAAACTGTTGTGCGGATTCACTTTATGTTCATGCAATGCAATTTTTTTTAGATGAACATCATAACTATAAAAACTTAAACAGTCAGCTCAAATGCTAACTTAATTTGTTAGTCAGAGCTTTCATATCTGAGATTTCTCACTTTTTGATTAATCACCATTAGTTGTTGGTTGGTTTTTATCCCCTTTGATTATAGGTTAATAAGCTCATAGTCTTAGATCCTCATAAACGTCTAACAGTGAAGCAAGCTCTTGAACACCCATGGGTTCTTGGAAAAGCAGCACGATTCTCCCACATGGACACAACTCAAAGGAAACTACAGGAATTTAATGCTAGGCGCAAATTAAAGGTCAGCCACCAATCCCCTTCTGTTTTGGCAATGTCAAATAAAATAAAATCATTTGTCAAATTTATTATATTGTTAAATATTATTTTAAAAGGTATTTTTGTTTGAAATTAGTAATTCATTTATAATCAAATAAAAAAATAAATAATTTTAATTATTATAAAAAATAATTGTATTTTACCTAAAAAAGTAGCTTTTGCTTGACTCCCTTAGGCTTTTGTCTTCGTAATATCAAGACAATTGTATGACACTGGTATATAGACATTAAGGCTTACAATCTTACAACTTGTGTGCATGAATTTTATTTTTATTACATCAATCACTAAATATATTAATTCTTTGTGTTTTTGTGATTAATGTGATTTTGTACAATCAGATACACAATATATTAATACATAAAGAATATATATTTATTATGTATTATTCTTTGTACAGGCTGCTATGAAAGCTGTGGTTGCCACAAGCCGCATGCACGAGGGTTCACGACG
Source organism: Danio albolineatus (assembly GCA_903798035.1). Classification (NCBI taxonomy): domain Eukaryota; kingdom Metazoa; phylum Chordata; class Actinopteri; order Cypriniformes; family Danionidae; genus Danio; species Danio albolineatus. The sequence goes on from CAIGQQ010034671.1 coordinate 4,223,864, forward strand.
GCGCACAGATAGCTGCGAGATTCCTCACACGGAAAAGACGTCATGCCAGAGCAGCATACAGAAAGAAAACAGTATGAATTCTCAAAGAGAGCCCTTTTCCATCAAAGAGGGATCTGGGCAAGTTACAGATGGGGCCCTGGGGTCCTCGAATCCTACCCCTCACTCAACCCCTAAATCTAAACCTTCTACCCAGTCTGGGCCCATGCCTACTCGTCCACCCCTGATAGCAGAAGGACACAGGCAGACCTCTGTCATACCAAAAGCTCCAGTGGTACGGCCCAGGGAACCCAAAAAGAGCGTCTCAGTGGAACCCGGAGGCAAACATGGGGTTTCATAAGTGAACACCACACCACTCTGTCCTAATAACTTCAGCAATGTTTTCTTCATGAGTGTGAAGGTAGGCAGCAATACAGCGGAATGACCTAAATGATTTGGATTCTTACTAAAGATGGATGTCTTATGCAAGGACAAAGAAAAAAATAATAGACAGTTTATTCTCCTTCCATTTTTGCCATGTGATATTTTGATACTGGACTGGCACGTAATGAGCTGTGGTTTTTTTTTAAAGCTTGTGAATGGATGTGGCTTTAATTACAACTTTAGGTTAGCAGCAACACACATAATAGTTATTTTTTTTAACAAGTATTGTTGGGATCATGTATCGATAATGTTGTGGTAGTATATTTGTTTAGCAATTATTACTCAAAGACCCAAATTTGTACTTCAGGGTGTATTCACACTAGGCACAGTTGCCTTGAACCGAGCATGGGTGCGATTGCAACCCCCCACACACACCCCTTTCCTTCTCTCCTGGCAGCCCACATTCCAATTTTTATACCGCATTGCTTAAGTTATAATATATTATTTTGAGTCATTTGGAATGTAGTGACTGCCAAATGTTTTTGGAGGTGGAATACAATGAGGGGTATGCATCTTTGATAAATTGCTCGGGTGCTCTTTGCACTCGCACTACAAGCGTACCGTGCCCCAGCCCAACTGAACCACTCTCTGGGCCACCTCTTCCAGTCAAGGCCAGCCAACCAAACTATGCCCAAGCATGACACACAGCACTTGTCAATCGAATCGGTATATGGGGATCAAAATGCCTAGGAAAAGTTTGGATAGCCTACTCTCAGATAATGGAAGGATAAGAAGTAATGCCACAATCAAGTTTTATGTTTTTTTCTGGCTCATCATAGGCAGTTCACCATCTATCAAATCAAACTAATCTAATTCCTTGTTACCTTGATGTTGTCACCTTCAGTCACCTCCTTTTCTGTAATCATCTTGACCCACTCCAACATCGGAGGAAGTTTTACAGAATGCCACATCTAAACTAACATCATACTTAAATATCTGTTTGAGGTGGAATTAGCACAACTAACATCCTTCAGCCACACTATCTACCTCCTCTACTGTACAGAGGCTTCCAACTTCTCAAACAGAATTTTCTGTAGAAATCTTGTATTAGTATGGAAGGAATAATGGAACCTTATTTTTTAAGGTTTGTTGTTAAGGGCTGTTTTTGTGAACCATGTGAAGGCTAAATTCAACTGTCTCTATTAACATGTAACAATATTACAAAATGTTTCAGTATAATGTAGTTGCTTCTGTTTTACTATATTTCTTTATACTTTATATCTTTGCAAAAATAAATGCTTTTAAAAGCATGCTGACATAAACAGTAGCCTGTTTAGACATCACTGAAATGTGATAGTTCTGTATGAATTACCTAATAGCCTACTAATACTTGGCAGTTAAGATTATTCACTTAATTATTTGTTCAATTGCAAGCCATTGTAGATAATGTTTATGTTTAAGTAGGACTATCCATGTTTGCAAGATTAATAGTCCATGTTTGCAAGATTAATAAAGTGTGCTATTAGAGGCTTTCTGCTTTTTTCAAAGTGAGTTTATTTTTGGTAGCTCATTTGCAGGCTTGCCAGTTTGTAAATTTGTCATGTTACTGTAATGGTAAGTGCCACTGGAGACAGATTTTTCTTCAAATCAAAAAGTCACCTTTATTGAACAATAGACAGTATATGATGAGCAGAAATGACTGGAGACAGGCAGATGAGATTCCAAAGACCATAGATGAGTCTAAACAGATCCATAGATGAGACTGGTCATTTCTCAGTATGTATCACTAAGTCATTTTGCATCCTTGTGTTCTTATTCAATGTCATCATCAACAGCAAAAGTTCAAATACAGGAGGAGTGAGGTACTGGTAGTTATTCTTTTTCACTCACAAATCTCACTTGTTTTTCAAAGTTTTGTTTTTGCTGAATTTTCCGAAATGGTTCTGGTTTACAGGGTTCACTGACACGTCTGGCTGCCGCTCCTTTGTCCGAGTGTTATTTGTGTTTTTAATAAATTTTATAGTCTTGGACTTGTCAGCAATAAGGTTTCCCATGAAACAAGTGACAGCTTTGAAAAAAAAAATCACCATATATGGAGTGTTTTTATCATAGTAGGCTGTTTTAAGGCAGTTCACCCTATGTATGCAGAAGGTTTGCAGAAAAGAGAAAGCATGCCTGGGGTGTAGTCACCAGAGTATGAGCATTCCACCAAGCTCCACCTTTCAACATCATTTGTTCATAAATATTGGGGTCTGAGATTAGGTAAGCAGTCAGACCGCCCATACGTAACATTACATTGTGCATAGCATTGTGTAACTGTTAGGGTTTAGCTGTGCGACCCAGAGCTCTGTATTGAATAATTCATTTGCATTTAATAAATTACTAATACTTTTTGGCATTAAAGAAGCCTCTCTTGACTTTTTAATTGAACAAGCATGGAATCGAATGAGCATCAATTTCAACAATCGGTGACCCTGACGTTGAAGTGGGGAGAAGGACTGTCATCTCACATTGACATCAACGACACTTAAATAAAAGGTAATAAGAAGCCTGTTTCATCAAATTTCTGTTATTGACAAAACTAAATTCATTGATGTGATGTGATATGTAGGATAGATGTAATTAAAATATAACCATCAGAATAATTCAATAATTTGATGATTTTTTTTAATGTATTTATGATTTAAGTGTTACATATATTACTATTATAGTAAAAGAAGAAAATGGGATAGTTTAGAGAGAAGAGGACACAGAAGACCAGTTCTTAGTGACATGGAAGATTATTTAAGGTTTTGCCATATGAAATTCACTCAATGAACTTAACTTAATACAATTTGACTGTTTACTTATTCGGTGGAACAAAAGACCAGTTAAGAGAACTCTAATTGTACATTGAGTTGAATAACACAGCATAAGGGTGTAATAGTCAAGTGAATGGTTATACAGGCAAATACTGAGAGTGTGACTGTGCAAGACAGTGATGACTGTCTAAATTGGGCCATAAGGACTGGGATCCAGACATTGTTGACCGACCATTTCAAACTACCTTGGGCAACTGCCTGAGCCTGGCTGTTGAAGATAGCAATAGAGATAGTGGATCGAATTTTAGGGACAGTAAATAAGATGAATAATTAGGATTTGGGATTAAATTAAATGTCATTTCAAAATTCTGTGATTCTCAGAAGTTCATTAAGTATATATAAAAATATATCATGCGCATTTATTGTAGGACATAAACAAGTGAGAGTGCAAAACGGAGGAAGAATTCAATAGAGAATGAGAGGAGTATAGAGGGTGTGCTGAAACAACATTAAAAACAAAATGGAAGAAGTGGTGAGTCAGTTAATGACTGGGACTGAGAGAAAGAAAAGACAGAAATTGAAGAAAAAATTAGGGATAATTTACGGGTCCTTGAGGTTATGAAAGTAAAATTGGCAAGAGTTTTGAAAAACAGACAATTCGAGTCTTATCCGCAAGTGAAACAACAGAGAGAGAAAAAAACGCAAGGGTCTTGTGGTGGTAGAAAATGGAAGAGAACTGAAAAAAAGACTAAGACTTTTTCAGTGTAGCATAATCTGTCTCTAGCTGCCACAGATGGTGGGAAACACAACCAAGTGGTTAGCCTAAGTAATTTCATTAATGCAGGAGCATGGCTTAGTTAGCTTAGCAGTTAGCTTGGCTTAGCAAGGGGAACTGAGACAGCTTGAACAGGAAGCTGGTACTCGTAAACTGGGACACATTCTTGTGCCAATCTAATACACAAACGGGTTATTAGAGCAGCAGTGGTAGAGTATAACCCAAGCTATGTCAAAGCGGCTTTAAAAGCAAACCCATACATACCAGGAAGTGCCTCGACCACCTGAGAAAAATATTTAATGCATCACATAAACAGAGCACAAGAAAAAGCTGATGAGAGTCAGTCTGAGCTTAAGGAGCTACAAAACCAATTTGTAAAAATGCAACTGAACAGACTTAGACAAGAAGCTAGTGATTAAAAGAAAAAAAGATAAAGAAAGTGGTCAAATCACAAACATGCCAAACATGTCAACTTTAGTTTAGGGGACATAATAGGGGAGGCATGAGGGCTCAATGGGGTCCCAGGGGGCAGGGTTGTGGAGAAAGCTGCTTCAGGTGTGGGCAGCCTGGCAACCAGTCACGTGACTGTCAGACTCCAGTTAAATGCTACATGTGTAACCAGCTGGGACATATCTCAACCAGCTATGCCCAAGGCCAGAACCAACATGCCCAAAGAGGGGGTGTGGATGGAGGCTGAGGCTTTGTCGAGGGCTGGTTCCAAACTGTCAGACAAAATTCAGGTCAATTTGGAACACAATATCCAGTCTGGGATACAAGAGGAACAATACCGAGGAGCACCACAGAGAGACCAAAGCTGGGGTGAAAAGGGGCCACATATTCAACATTGGTTACCCCAGTTGATCAGGATTTAATTTCACAAAAAAACTATGGAGGTGATGAGTTTCTCTGCAGAACTGTGGAGTCTGTGGCTGGACAACAACTGAAACATTGCTTTCTATTATCAGACAGAGCCCCTACAAATGTATTGAGCAGAGACTTGTTGGCATTTGGGTGGGAAAATAGGGTCGCCACTCAAACACCAAAGGAATTCTCACCATCTGAGAAAGCATATCACATAGATACCATGACAGACGACAGCATTGTGATGAAACGTGTGGGTCACGAGGTGTATGGAAAGGAAAGGATGGATCATGAGTTGGCAGCACCAATGCTAGACAGTTTACCAAACCAATTATGGTTTACGGCACCAACAGTTGCAATTTTTTGCTCCTCATTATCAGACATCACTTTTGAACTGATGGAAGATAAGCCAATTTGGCAGCCACAGTACCTTCGCAAGCCACATGCTAAAGCAGGCATTGCAGACACAATAAAAGTAGGTGTATTAAAGCCATCAACCTCACAATGGAGCACATAAATTTTACCTATAAAGAAACATTACAGAATGACTCATGGTTTGAGAAATGGTACCACTGTAGTTTAAACAGCCACATTGCCAGTGCCAAGTCCATACACTGCACTATCAGTGTTGATTCAGTTCAACACTGGGGGGGCAGGGGGCTGCCAGTACAGGTCCACTAGAGTACCACAAGGGTTCATATTATCCCCAGGGTTGTTTAACCATGCCCCGAGAACCCTCAGTATGTTGTTCAGTATGAACAATTCAGTATGTTGATGTCATTTTACTAGCTGCAAAAACAGTGGACACCTGTTTGATTGTGACTAAGCAGGCGTTATAATACTTATATAAAACTGGCTGTAAAGTAAGTAAATTACAGGTGTGTAGACCATGTGTCACATTCCCGGGATGAGTGATATCTGGGCTAGGCCTAAACCGTGACTGTGAAGGACATGTTGTCATTTTTGGGCCTGGCTGGATTCAGCAGACACTTTTTAGAGTGCTAACAAATCTCTATATTCTAACACACAGCTTTCCTATAAAAATTGAATCAGATAATGGTAAACACATCAAAAATGAGCATCTGAAATCAGTGACATGCTTTTGGGTCTGTGTGAGATTGAAAGTCTCAGGGAAAGGTCAAGAGAATGAATCAGAATTTTAAAACAAAATTGCAAAAAATCTGTGCACAAAACCAAACTGAACTTGGTTGAGGCCGGAAGCAGCTGTTACATGCACTGAAGTGCACCACTTATGTACAAACCATATTATGCCAAATTAACTGCTTTAATCTCAGATTTTTCTAAACAGGTTGCAGAGGAATGCCTGGAAAGGGCCAAGAACGGAGTGGTCCATTTATCTGAGTGGGTGTTGCTGACAGCGATTAAATGGAAGTGGAAGGAGCCAAAGTGGTCTGGTCCATAAAGAGTGACAGAAAGAACATCACACAGACTGAGATAAAGGGGAAATGTGATACATGGTATCATTTGAATTGTTTGTGTTTCTGCAGATCCACCTGACAGGCAACTGAGAAGTGCAACAGTGTAACTGGGTATTGATTTTTTTATTCGATAGAACAATTCAAGTCCAAGTCGGTTGTGAAGTTTCACAAATTTTGAGTGTAGAAAATGGAACACCACAGGGAAGTGTGATTAGTCCCATACTTTTTAACATCATGATTAATGATATTTTAAAAAATAATGAATGCTTCAGGAATTAAAACAGCATTATATGCAGATGATGGAATAATGTGGAAAAGAGAAAGGAATATAGCATTTAATATGGATAAAAGTTAAGAAGCAATAGATATAGTAGAGAAATGATCATTAGATTTTAGAGATTCAAATTTTCATTATCAAAAACATGGTATCAAAATTGAAAAAAGAAAATAACAGGGGAAAACCAATGACTGTATAAAATATGGACGACGCGACAGCCCCTTTTCCCATTAAACGCATTGAAGGAAAAAACACCTCGTGACGGGCACAAACTGTCGCAAAACACTGCTGAAATTGGAGCCTGGGCATGCGCGGAAGGATTGGCTGACGGAGCCAGAGGCGGAGCCGCGAAATCAAGCTTCCAACCAAACGCTTATACATCAAATGAACCATGCCCCCCGAACTTCTCAATTGACTGCCGGTGTCTGCACCTGCACTATAACAAAGGCTCGCTAATGTAAATATAAGAACTTACATTTAAAAACAAGTAATAATATATGATTTAAAAACGGTGTGATTTAAGCGGTTATAAAATTAATCAAAGCAATCTATGTTATACTGCAGAAAGAAACGATCTTTCATACACTCTAGCCTGAGTCAGACTAATATGAGCACAAAAAATATTCTTCTTGTAACAGGGTTGCTGGTATTGTTATCTTTACAGAACTAACACTTGTAAAATATGAACAATAACATATAAACAACACATACATTTATTATTAATCAACAGGACCCAAAATATACACACCATAGACAGCTATTTACCATGCGGGAAAAATTGTGTGTTTAAAAGATAAATACAGCAAGATTTACACCTCCCATCCCTGCACTAGCTATATAAAATAATTAAACTTAGCAGTATTAATACATGTCGATCAGCTGCTGAACATCGCTTGTAATATCATTTTTTGCCTCCGTTATCATTTGGTTTATTCGATGCCTTCATTATATCTGGCAAAGAGGAATTTACATTTATTTTAATGTTTATTAGGAGTTTTTAAATAAGCCAATAGTAAATGATGTATAGAAATAATATATCACATTTACAGCTCTATTTGTTATATAAGATAATGTTTCTAGAACATTAATATTTTACGAAAGCAAACTCAGTAGATTAACTCAATAACATGCAGAAACTCAAAACGGAAGAGACTTTAAATCAAGTTCAAATAACGTTAGATCAATGTGGAGATCGGCTAACATTAGTTTTGTCTTCCTAATTATTATTACAAACCCATAAAGAGAATTAATGCTAGATAGCGATCACCTGCATTTCCCCCGTCATGGCTAGGCGTGTATCAGCGAACTAATAAAGCCCGATAAAGCCCTGACCTTGACGAATAAACAGTGATCCGTCAGATTCTGTTGGTCAGACAGTGTAGTTTACTGCTGAACTCATTTTATCATGGTAAAGTAACGCAGAAATGGAATAATGACACTTCAATCTCCTCCCGAGGCTCCGAAGGTGTGCTTTGAGAAGCTGTCAATCAGAACTGTCAATCACGATGACACGCCCAGCGTTAAATTACTGGCTAAAACACACTCTTTACAAAAATGAAGATCTGCACCTATACCAGCATTATAACCAGCGCCTTAATTGACCAGAACCATCTTTCGGGACATTTTATTGCAAGTGTAATGATTTTTTTTATGTGGGCTCAAGTCTCGTTCGTTAACATGGAGGAGGCGGGCTTTACGACTTGTACTGTAGCCAGCCCCCAGGGGGCGATCTAACGGCCGAAACCCTCACTCGAAAGCAGGCGTGCGGCACACTTGGGGAAAACAGTTTACAGTACATTATATAGGTCATGTTTAGAGAAAGTAGAACATTTTAAGTATCTAAGATTATGGTTTGATAAAAAGTTAACCTGGAAGTATCATATAGATTATCATATACACTCCTTCCTTGAGGTTCTATATAGAACCCTAGGGTTCTATACTTGGCCAGTAGAACCTTTTACCCAAAA
>CAIGQQ010034671.1:4237343-4262098 GCA_903798035.1 Danio albolineatus
ACTTAAAGATCCGAGTCAGTAAAATGATCCGAACTTCCCATCACTAAAAGGAAGTCGAGGAACAAATTACAGTTACTCTAACACTTCTACACCGAGCTCTTGCAACTGCTCATAGACGGAAAGGAAACATGGAGAAAACTATTCACAGTTGGCATGGAGCATGACCAATTTTAAATATAATATATTACAAGCAACATCCCTGATTCATCAGAAAGAAGTGTACATTCATTATGGGTAAATGAATAATGTCTTTCACTTTTAATATATAATAGTAAATATTTAAATAAATAAAATGTTTTTGTCATTTTTTAATGTCATTGAACAGATAAAACTCAGACTGGCACCACAAATAGATTGCTGACACTGCTGGAAGAAAATACAATCCTGAAAAAACACGAAGAGACAAAGACGCTGTTTATTTCCTTAAATAGGTTATTGATAAAGTTGCTGTCAATGACCTTGTAAAGAAACATGTGAGTATGTTTTTTTTTTTTAAGTCAATGTAAGCTGTATTTGTTTGCAAATTATTACATTAATTTAAATAGGAAATGATTGTTTTTTGAAGGTAGACATTGAATTTTCCAAGCTTGCAGATGGGAAAGAGGATTTGTCTATACAGAAACGGGAAAGGAACATAATTCCAAATCTCAAGGGAATAGTGTCCTTGGAGAGGAAAAATGCATCAGATACTTGCTGGAGAAGTCTGACAATCAGCATGATGGTATGAACTTCAGCCAAAATGTCTGTTGCCTGTGCACACTTTTGTAAACATAGTTTAAATAAGAAAACTTAATGTAAATTTTAATTTTCAATTTATGATAAAGTAATTATTACAAATACATATTAATTCATTTGAATAAGTTTAATTATTATTTTGCATGTGACCTGCATCTTCACTTCTTCAAGATGAGCTGTGTTACTCTATGCTGAAGATCCTCATTCATCTTCCTCCACCCACGGCATCTGGGAGAACTGTTGCTAGAAGTAAGTGCTGTGTGAAATCTGCTGTACTGTATCATACCTATGGTATGGTTTTTACTGTGTTATCTTGTGATAAACAAAATTGTTTCTAATGCAGCAATTTTCTAATGGTTTTCATTGTTTCATTTCTAAAGGCTGGTACCAATGTTCCATCTTTGCTCACTGAATCCATGAAGGGGACCCTGAAGTCAGCTCAGCCACAGTTTGTTTCTATCAGTTCTTTAGGACATGGATGCCGGTATGTAATTGTCAAAGAATGACTCTTTTGCCTCTCTTTCTAATGTTGAAACCATGACCTCTGCTGTGGACAAACTTACATTTTCTGGCTGTGTAATTTTCAGTATCTATCCTCTGTTTGAAATGAAAGATCAGGTGTTATTTATGAAGCACATACAAACATGCAGGCTAAATGTATTGTGAAATATTGAACCTTGTTAAATATAGGCTACATATGTATATATTGTGCTAAATAAGTTTAAAATTCATATTTTAATGTATATCTTTTCTTCAAATAGCCTGGAAACAACTGCGTCATAAATCTTGTGCCTGGTATGTATCATTGTTTTTAAATCTAAACAAACTGTATTTATTAAGCATGATGAAATGAATATTATAAAAGACTTTAACATCGTATTCATGATTACAGAAAGAGTAATTGGACCCATATTAAGTTCCCAACCTTGGTCTGCAGGACACAAGTAGCTTTGAAGAGGAAGGATCCCAGCTTAAAGAAGGACATGCGTTACATCCATAATTGTGGCACAATTATCATCAACAAGGACACCTGGTAAATATTGTATTTTATAACATGCATATGTCAGACTTGGTTGTTGTGTACTGAAATAATATTTTTATCACAAAAATGTTCTATTACTTATTGCTGCTGTTTGTACAGTGAGAATATTAAGGTCATTGCTTATTTAAAAGTCCTGCAGAGAAAAAATATGTATTGAAATAAAGTGTAAATTTGCCTACAGGATTTGTTGCAATGTCTGCAAAACAAATTTAAAAATGAAAGGATTTCAGTGGTGAGCTCATGAATCATCTCGCAAATGAAACAAAATAATGGGATGAAAAGGAAGTGAACTGTACTCTGAGGAACTTAACACAAGGTAAGTTCAGTTCAATACAGTTTATGTCAAAGGTAGATTAATTCTGTGATATAAATTCATATTTACACACTCTAAAATGCTGTCTTCCTACCTCAGATTGTGATGAACTTGGAATGCGACACCAGATACTCATAAGTCAAGAACCGAATGAAACACCCTTTTCCAGAGTACAGATTATGGAGGGGTTTGCAGAACTAATGGAGCAGTTTTTCTTCTTCTTGGAGTGCCACAGCTTGTGAGTAAACACTGTTACATTGTGTGTTAAATAGTTTTGAGTTCAATTTTAATGAACAAGTTTAATGAACTTGTATTGCTGAAAATGTGTTATTTGGAAACTTACACATGAAGTAAACAAAATGTTTTTTTGCATTTAGGATGCTGAAAACTTGGTGAAGTACACAGAAACATCATTAAAACAAATGGCCTAAAAAAGGGAAGGAAAGAAGGAAGTGCTCCATGACAGTTTCATTGGACCAGCAGAGGAAACTGCAGAAGGTAACTACTCTCTATATTACATCCCATATCCTCCAAACACACTCACACACACTTTAATTTTATTGATTATAACTGTAATTCTATTTGATGACTTATGTTAATTGGTAAAAAGTACTCAACATTAAAATATTGTTTTACAGAAATCCAAAGGTCCTACACCATCCAGGATTCAACAGCTCTCCTGATTCCACCAAGGCTTGAAGTTTCACCATTACAATGGACAACACTCACTCGCTATCCTTCAACTTCCTCATTTATCAGAGGCACCACAGTGGAGTGAATCACCAATTCATCTGCCCTTTCCAGCCACAACCCAGCACTTGGAAACACCCATATTCTCATCTACACACATTCACTCACTATGGCCAATTCACCTATACCGTACACATGCTTTTGGACTGTGGGGTCAACCGAAGCACCCAGAAGAAACCCACAAGAAAACTGGGAGAACTTGGAAACTCCACACAGAAATGCCAACTGGCCCAGTCGGGACTCGAACCAGTGACCTGCTTGCTGTGAGGTTAAAAATTATGTATAAAAATGGATGTTGTGATGACTAATACATACATGTACCATCCACTTTTTGAAATTGTAGTGTTATTTAATAGATGCATTGATATTGTTTTGTGTATTGTTTCTATCTGCATTGTGATATATTTCTCTTCCGTTTAGAGATGTGTGAAAGTTAAGTACTGTATTTGCTCAAACAGTAAAAAAGCGTATAAAAGTGAAATAATTACAATTACATTGTTGAATGCCATTAAACTGTTAAGGTAGATCTGCTGTCCAATGCAAAGTATGCAGAGGTGCAATTTTAAGTATTATTTAAAAAATATTTTGTATAATGGATTGAATACATTTAAACAATTTGAATTGTCTGGATTGGTTTTATTTTTTATGCATTAATAAGTAGCAATAATTCATTAATAAATAAAAAGAACCCTTAAATGGTTCTAAATAGAACCATCTAACTTGAATTCAAAGAACCATTTGGGGTTCTATTTAATGAACCCTTAAAATGGTTCTATATAGAACCTTTTTGGGGTTCCATATATGAAGCGCTTGATAGAACCATTTTTGGTTCTATATAGAACCGTTTGTTTTAAGAGTGTATATTAAAGAAGTGCGAAAAGAAGAATTACATTTAATGAGAGCAATATGAGTACAAGACTGGGATGCTGACAGTCATTAAAGGAAATCATGATGGACTTCTGCCATCTATCATTGACTATGGAGTGTAGTGTTAAAAAGGATGGAAAATATGGATCTCAAATTGAATATGGAGAAATGCGTGTTCAGGAAAGCGGAAGTAAATTTCCTTGGACATGTATAGGATGCTCAAGATGTCAGAGCAGATCCTGAAATGGTGCACGCGATAAGTGACTTGCAAGAGCCAAACAAAGTAACTGAGTTGAGACAGGCATTAGGCCTCATAAACTATATAAGCAATTACCTGGCAACAACCGGATCGGAGAGCAACCATCACAAAAGTTCACCTCATGTAGACACTAACTTACTTGCTGAGAACATTGTAAGGAAGCCCAACATCACTAGATCAGCCAGAGTGATTAAGACTGTGGAGTGGTTAAACCTGGGAAAAAGGGAAAAAAAAATGTAGTAAAGTGGCTTTATTGAGTTGAGGGCAATTCTTCAACTATGGGCAATTTTAGCCTTGTGAAGTTGAGTAAAAAAGAACTTGTTCAAAAGTAACATAACAAAACCTTACAATGTTGGATTATTTAATCAATTCTCTATGTGTTCAATAAAAAAGGTAAGAGAGAAGGTTTTCTTCAATGTCAAAAGCATTAGTAATTTATTGGATACAAATGAATAATTCGATTGACAGAATTCTGGTATCCTAAATGTAATGAAAGAATTACATTCAGGAGGGGCGCAACAGTTTTCATTTCCTGACTCTTACAACTTTTATAGGAAGCTGATATTAACAGGTGGAGTTTAGTGAAAATCGTCACTTCAATCTTTCTGCAGTGTTCCATTGGCTGCACACATACATACGTTCTCTTTTTCTACTAATTTTCTGCACAACGTCAAAAGCACAAGATTTCTCAACTGCAAATTATGTGTGCAATACAAATACAATTGTTTAATGAAAACTAAGAAATAAATAATAATAAAAAATATATACTTTTTCCTCTACAATAAGTTTAAAGAATTTGTCTAGTTTTTAAAATCTGCAAGAGGACAAACATAAATAAGAAGATATTTTTTTATATTTAACATTTTTTCCCGTAAAATGAACAAATGACATTTCCACCACATCTCAAACAGCTTTTATTTCAAAATGAAATAAATTATGGCAGTCAAAAATTGTCTATGATCGTTTTTGTATTTAATTTAACCACAATACTTTCCACACTATACAATCATTTTACATTTGTCAATTAAATAAATTAGTCCCTTTGGACCAGATGCTGAATTGTACACCTGTCACAATCTAAAATTTATATTAATTTGGTTTAGAGATTATTAAAAAAATAAATAAATTGAAATTGTATATTAAATAGAGCATCAATGTGTGATAAGAACTTTTTAAATGATTTTTAAAAATGTGTGTGGTGAAGGAAATGACAGGGTGGTGGTGGAAATTACAGGTTATTGTGGAAATGACAATAAATTAGTGTTAATGTAGAGAAACATTAGATGTTTTTCAGAAAAAAAGATTAAACTCTTAAACTCACACTTATTAAACTCAATTTGCAAAATTATTTAAGCATAATCACACATTTTTTGCATGTGTAAGGCTGAGATTGATCTAAAAACCTGATTTATCTAGCAGTAACAGTGCATACTTTGAATAACTGATTATTATTCAAATATTAAATAAATTAATTTTAAAATAAAAAAAAATTACACATCTACAGGGGTTAGACAATGAAACTAAAAGGCCTGGTTTTTGTAACAAGAAGGCTGAGGCTTTGTTAGAATCCATATGTGGAAGTTTATTAGAGGGATGAGACAAAGACATCAACGAGTAAACAGGCAAATAGTCAGCAACATGAAAGCAGTCCAATCCAATCGACATACACAGAGGCAAATCCAGAAGACGTAGTGCAGGCAGAAGTTCAAGACAACAACAATCAGTCCAAATCAGATCCAGAGGTCAAAGACAGATGTGATCACGTATGTAAACAAGGCAGGCAGGGTCATACACAGGATAGCAGGCATGAAAGTCACTTGGACCAACGCTTGGTATAATCTCACTGTAATACTACCCAAACAGGAAGTGAGCGCAGAGGGCTCCCTCTGCTGGAGTGGCATTACAGTTTTAGAGCACAATAATTCATTAGTATGGTGTTGGGCCTCCTTTTGCAGACAATAGTTCATCAGTTCATCTCGGGAAAGACAGATACAAATCCTGCACAGTAGCCAGAGGGATTTTGAGCCATTCTTCTCACAGAATAGTGTTTAAGTCACGATGTGGTGCTGCTGGAGGAAAACATTTCCCAGTAGGGGTTCAATCTTCGACTGGCTGGCAGGAGCCACCAGTGGCGGCTCATGTGACCTGCCACTGGCTAGTGGCAGTGGCCAGTGTCCAACTGTCAGGTAGCATGACCTGCCAGTGGCAGCCGCATTTAACCCGGCAGTTGACAACCGGCAGGTGGGTCATGTGACCTACCAGTGGTTGGTTGGTGGCTGTTAGCAACTGGATGGTGGGTCATGTGACCTACCAGTGGCTGGTTGGTGGCTGTTAGCAACTGGATGGTGGGTCATGTGACCTACTAGTGGATGGTTGGTTGTTGTTAGCAACTGGATGGTGGGTCAGGTGCCCTACCAGTGACTAGTTGGTGGCTGCTGGGTCATGTGTCCTACCAGTGACTGGTTGATGGCATTTTGCAACTGGCTGGTGGGTCATGTGTCCTACCAATGGCTAGTTGGTAGCTGTTAAAAACTAGCTGGTGAATCAGGTGTCCTACCAGTGGCTGGTTGGTGGTAGTTCGCAACTGGCTGGTGGGTCATGTGTCCTACAAGGGGCTGACTAGTGGCAGTTAACAACTGGCTGGTGAATCATATGTCCTACAAGGTGCTGACTTGTGGCAGTTAACAACTGGCTGGTGGGCCAGGTGTCCTACCAGAGGCTGCTTGGTGGCCGTTAGCAACTGGCTGGTGGGTCAGGTGTCCTACCAGGGGCTGACTGGTGGAAGTTAACAACTGGCTGGTGGTGGGCCATGTATCAAACCAGTGGCTGGTTGGTGGCTGTCAGCAACTGGCTGGTGGGTCAGGTGTCCTACGAGTGGCAAGTTGGTAGCAGTTGGCAACTTATAGGTCATATGACCTTCCATAGCATCAATTGTTTTAACAATAAACAATATGAACACTTTTATGGATTTATTCTTTATCATGAGACATTTTCAGAATGTTTATCACAAATAAAGTGTGCTCAAATCTACAAAATATGGAATGGTCTGAGTTTAATTTGGTTGCTTTCAATTTCTCTGAAAATAATATAATGGAGGGCGCCACGGTGGTGTAGTGGTTAGCACGTTCGCCTCACAGCAAGAAGGTCGCTGGTTCGAGCCCCGGCTGGGTCAGTTGGCATTTCTGTGTGGAGTTTGCATGTTCTCCCCGTGGTTGCGTGGGTTTCCTCCGGGTGCTCCGGTTTCCCCCACAGTCCAAAGACATGCGGTATAGGGGAATTGGGTGAGCTAAATTGTCCATAGTGTATGAGTGTGAATGTGTGTACGGATGGTTGCAGCTAGAAGGGCATCCGCTGCGTTAAAATATGCTGGATAAGTTGGCGGTTGATTCTGCTGTGGCGACCCCAGATTAATAAAGGGACTAAGCCGACAAGAAAATGAATGAATGAATGACAATATAATGGAGCTTTTCTTTAAGACATTGGGTACATTAGTCAGGTTAATTCCAGATGGTGCTCAAATGACCGTGGATACAACTGGCTAGTTGCGGCTCTTCCAGAAACTCCGTCGGCGCTGTGACTCTCTTTGCACTTTCAATCCGAGCAATCAAAATTTAATTTATAATGTTTTTTATTCCTTAGGGTCTATTGCGTTACATCGGTGATATTTCCAGCAAATTTATACCAAACAAGGTCTTCAAACGACCCTTAAACTGACTGGTGGGTTAGCGACGCTAATCAGTTTGCAGTCAGCGGACAGGGAGGGAGCTCCGAGGTTACCGCGTTCGCTTCTACTTTTCTCTGCAGCTTTGTACATTAATTTTCCATCATCAGTATAATCTTTTGGACCTTTTCTATTATTACACGCTGGGTACAATAGTCAGGTTAATTCCAGATACGAGTGTGGCATTTGCATGTTCTCCCCGTGTTCGCGTGGGTCTCCTCTGGTTTTAAGTTCAAAGACAAGTGGTAAAGGTAAATTGGGTAAGCTAAAATGTCTGTAGTGTATGTGTGTGAATGGGAGTGTACCGGTCCTTCCCAGTGATGGGTTGCAGCTGGAATGGCATCCGCTGGGTAAAACATGTTGGATAAGTTGGTGGTTCATTCTGCTGTGGCGACCCCAGATTAATAAAGGGACTAAGCTGAATAGAAAATGAATAAATACATTTATTTAAATATTTTAAATATATATAAAATCAACCACATAGTGTCTTTAATTCTTGGGGGATGGGAGAAGGGGGATGTTTGGGGTGGTTTCGCTCAGGGTGTCATTTAAACTAGTTGCGGTTCTAATGAAAAAAAACATTTTTAAAGTTAGTAAATTGCTGCACACTCATCATATTAGCTGATACGATGAGTCTGTAGCAATTTACTAACCTTAAAAATATATTTTATATATTTATATATGTGTCTATATGTATGTATGTGTATATATTTATGTATGTGTATATATTTATGTGCCACACTAGCCATGATGGAACAAATTGTCTTGCTTTAAGCTCTGTGAAATATGTGAAGTTCGGCCAACTTTAAAAAGATTTTGAGGCGAAGGAGGAGGGAAAGGGCCATCATCCCAGCTTGCGCCTATGGTTTATAAATTATATCCTCCACTGACTCATCTCCCTACAGGGCAAAAAGGCAGGTAAGTTCTGCCGTCGACCACTATCTTCCTCCATGTTTCCTCTGTTGTTGTTTACCATGTCTGCACACATGCTCTTTTATCCATGTCATTAAACCACGGAGAAGTACCTTATTGTCGCAAGTTTGTCACAAAACAGAATGCCTCAATAAATCCGATCTGCCTGTTTACATGACAGTCGCATTGTCACATATCAGATTTATATCTGATTTATAGTGAACAAGAATTTAAATTTTTGAAAAATGAATATCCTAGAATTCCCATTCTATACACTCTTCCGAAAATCCATAAATCATTACAGGACCCTCCTATGCGACCTATAGTTTCAGGAAATGAATCATTGACAGAACCTGTATCAAAATTCATTGATTCATTAATTCAACCACTAGTAAAAGAACTGCCATCATATCTAAAAGATACCACCGAATTCTTAAATAAATTAAATCAAATTTCCAATATAGACACTACAGACTGGCTTGTAACACTTGATGTGACCTCTTTATACACGAATATACCGCATGAAGCAGGCTTGGAAGCATTAAAATTTTATTGTACTAACAATGATGAGAGATTACCAATACAATATATACTTGATCTCACAAAAATTATTTTAACCAAAAATTATTTTCTGTTTCAGAAAGACTTTTACCTGCAAGTACAAGGCACTGCCATGGGTACTCCATTGGCACCAAACTATGCAAATTTATTTATGGGAAAATTTGAACACGATTACATTTATAATGACAATCTATTCCAATCGAACATTAAAGCTTGGATGAGATATATAGATGATTGTTTTATGATATGGTCGGGCACAGAACAAGAATTAGACTCCTTCACAACTTTTATAAATTCAAAAATTCCTTCTATTAAATTCACGACAGAGAAGAGTACAGATTCAGTAAATTTTTTGGTTAAAGTGAGTAAAATAAATAAGACATTACAAACAACAATATATCGAAAGCCTATGAATAAAAACACAGTATTATCAATGGACAGTTACCATCCAGTTCACATAAAAGTCAGTTACATAGACTGAAACGTATTGGTAGTACTGCAGAAAAGTTTGATAAACAGAAAAATACATTATTTCAAAGATTTCGCTTGAGAGGATACCCACAAAGTTGGTTGAACGATGCGGTAAGGTAAATAAACTACAACGGCAAGATATTTTAAAAACGGTAAAACCTAACAAGAAACCAAAAGAGTTTTCAGTAAATTGCACATTAACATACAACAAACATAGCAAGTTTATTAAATTAATGATCCATAAACATTGGCATATATTATCTTCTGACGAATCTCTAAACAACAAATTTCAGTATAACCCATTATTTACCTTTAAGAGATCTCAAAATTTATCCGATAAGATAATTAATTCTGATACAGTGAGAAATAAGAAATCCACTTTCATACAAGGCTGCTTTCCGTGTAGAAATTGTGCCGCATGTGAGAATTTGATAAGATGTAAGGAATTCCTTAATCCAACAACAGGTAAAAATATTAAGATAAAAACATGTATTACCTGCTCTACTCGCAATATAGTCTACATGTTAAAATGTCCGTGCCAAAAAATATATATAGGTAAGTCTTCACGCCAGTTGAAGTTGCGCATCAACGAACACAAATCAAGTATACAACGACAAGACATAACTTCGGCATTAGCAAGACACTTTATAGAATCTGGACATGATGTTAAACAACTAGAATGCATTGAAGAAGTATTTGAATCACATAGAGGAGGTAATTTAAATAAAAGATTGTTACAAAGAGAAGCGTTCTGGATTCATAAATTAAAATCACTTACACCAACAGGCATGAATGAGGAGCTAGATATTTCTGTGTTTCTTTAACAGTGTGTTGTTTAGCTATAATATTAGGAATCATGAATATTAAAGTTGTAGGGACACAAATAATGAGAAGAAAATGGATTTTTAATGTTTTTGAATTGTCTAAATTACACGGTATTGACATGAATAAACGAGTGATGAAAATAGGCATGTAATTTTCCTATAATATAATGTTTTTTGAAGGTAAGGGTATTTTTTGTATGGTTGACTGATTATCGAAATGAAAAAGAGACTGTTGATATTCATCAAGCAGCTATCTAGATAATTAACACTATAACAAATGTATTTTTTAATGTTGTGTACTGTCAGAAATTCATTGTATTGATGTAAATATGCTATTTCTCTGTGAAATAATGTTTTTTGAAGGTGAGGGTAAATATCTCCTGTGTGGTTGGTTATGTGTGTTGAAGTAAAGGTAAGATTGTCTCTAATCATCGAATGACCGTTAAATGTATTTTTTAATGTTATGGGTTGTCGGATTTACACTGTATTGATGTACCTTTGGTAAATTGATAATAATTAATATGATGTTTCATTGTGGAGAATCCGTGTATCATTCGTTCAATTTTAAATTCAAAGCAAAAATTAAAAAACAAAAAAACAACTTGTTTTTCCATTATTTAATTCCTGAAAGGAAAGGAAAACATGAATAATGACTCTTTATCCGATTTTCCGATCCTGCGTTCAGATCAAAAAAAGATAAAAACAAATAACGCAGAGGACTTTTATTTTGAGTGCATCGTCACGAGCTCAGATTTGGTTGACCAATCAGAGGGAAATGGGCGTTTCAGCAGGCCTACATGTGTATAATGAATTTTATAGTCCTTTATCCGTTTTCCTTTCCTAAAATCAAAAAACGAAAATAAAGCCAAAAACTCGTTTTTTCGTTTTTTTTTTTTTTTTGTGAGCAAATGAAAAACCTAAAAACGGCCGTCTTCTTCAGTCATGGCAATTTGGAAAAATTAAAAAATTAAAATCTAATTAAAGTCTAATCTCGTGGAGTAGTGGAGTAGTGTTTTGAATATGGTGATTATTCATGAAATGATAAAAACGAAAATGAGATTGTTTGTCTAATTATGAAGTGATTGTCTAATGACACAATGTGATTGACTGTGAGATAAAAGGGGTGGAGGGAGAAAATTGTGTTACACACTGAGGAAGGCATTGTGCCGAAACGTTTGTCATTGAGTCTCCCAGAGAATGTAAAAATAAAAACTACAAGAAAGCAATTATCTGATGAGTGCAAATCATTACCTCTTTGAACGAAAGTATTGACTAGATTAACGCACCAAAAAGTTTCTTTAAAAACGCAAGCACGCAGGGCAAACTTCATTACTTTATATCTGATTTATTTCCACATATGCAGGAGACTTGAATCTGAAGGCCTGCGTTTTTTCATGTTTACATGGTCATAGAACAGATCCGATCTGTGTCACATATGAGCAAAAAATCAGAATTGGGACACATTTAACTGGCAAAAATTTTGTTTGTTTTTTAAAAACACCTTTGAAGGTACAGCATGTTTGGAAGTGACAGAATAAATACATTACCTTATCAAGCAATATTTATCTTGATTTTTCTTCATGTGTTGTTGATGAATATTTAAATTCCCTCCATCTTGAACGTGCTCTCATGTCAGTATTCATTTTCATAGAAACCATTAAAACAAACTTTCACACAAACTTTTTAAAGGGACATTACAGTGTTGTGATTGAAATTACTCTGATACTTTGTGACTGCTATATTTTGTATAATAATTTATAATGATAATAGTCTCACATTAATAACTATAAAATATTTAACTTATTTCACTAGTGCTTGATTAAAATACATTAATAGTTACGAAATAAATAATATTTTAAAAATATTGTTTTCATTGTTGAAATTTAAAAGGTGTGCGACAAGGCGAAACAGGGATTTTGACATCTAAGAGGAGCTTGTGAAAATATCTGAAAAAAAAGTAGAAAGGTAGTAATTTTTTTTAAAAGTTAGTTTTACTGTAGGCGCCACGGTGGCGTAGTGAGTAGCATGTTTGCCTCACAGCAAGAAGGTCGCTGGTTCGAGCCCCGGTTGGGTCAGTTGGCATTTCTGTGTGGAGTTTGCATTTTCTCCCTGTGTTTGCATGGGTTTCCTCTGGGTGCTCCGGTTTCCTCCACAAGTCCAAAGACATGTGGTATAGATGAATTGGGTATACTATTGTCTGTAGTGTATGGGTGTGAATGAGTGTGTATGAATGTTTCCCAGAGATGGGTTGCAGCTGGAAGGGCATCCGCTGCGTAAAACATATGCTGGATAAGTTGGCAGTTCATTCCGCTTTGGCGACCCCAGATTAATAAAGGGACTAAGCTGACAAGAAAATGAATGAATGAATGAAGTTTTATTGTTAGTTTGACAAGGAAAGAGGAAAGACTGAATGTATAATGTATATTTTTGTTGTGATGTCAAAAGTGCCTAAACAATATTGTTACAGGTTAAAATAACATCATTGTTCTAGTTTGAAAATAGTTTATTAGATATGAATGTTAAGTATTGACTTTAAAGGGAATGTGTCAGGTTATTATAAAGTAGAATGGCTCAAAATCCCTCTGGCTACTGTGTGTTCAATTCCAGATGAAAATTGTATTTTGCCTGACGAATGGTCCTTTAATAAAGCACTAAAAAGACAACAGCCTCCTGATAATTGTGCACATGACACGTACTGTAAGGCTGTTTTTTTCAACTACAGCGGTTCTGAACTGTAGTTCTGCCGAATGACTAAAAAGTTATCAGTATGATGGTAAAAAACTGTACATTCTAGTCAAAACCATCCTTCTGCAAACTTATACCAGAAGCGGAAATAAGGGCAGTATTAATAGCTTTAAATGTGGGAGAGCGTTGCTATTATGTGATTATATTGTATTGCAATATGGAGCCATTAAATGTTGATGTTAAATCAAAAGTAATTGACAAATAGTTTAAAATGAGATGATTTAATGACAATAATTATCTATGGTTACAACTGAATTAGTTACAAATAACTGTATGAAACAATAAAACATGAAATGATAAAAACATATGATAATAATTGTACCCAGCTTAAATGTAGATTAAAGTTACCTGAGAGAGGGAGAGAGAGAGGGGGAGGGAGAGAGAGAGAGAGAGAGAGAGAGAGAAAGAGCAGGAGATGCCAAGGGCCAGAGCAGGAGAAGAAAGAGAAAGAGCTTCGTATAACACCTTCTTTTGTACCCTTCTTGACCATGTGACCAAAGCCTAAAACCTGAGACATTCAAACTGACCAATCGACACGTGACTACATCATTAAACCCCCACAGTCCACAAAGCAGTTCCTGATTTTATCAGGAGTTTGTGTGAGCCCTCTTTGGGGAAAAAACACATGTTCTGCCATATAAACAAATGCATATAATAATTTTCATCCCTACAGTACTAATCAAACAAAATCGTTCTAAAAATATATTTTTAAAGATTTACAGTATCTGTGTAGTGCAGAGATGGACCCAGAAGTGTAGAAAGAGGAATTAGAGTACTTACACTGTATTTACAATTGCAAAAATAACATTAAGAAACCTGCATTTGAATTCAGTATTATTAGTTTATGAATTTATTTCAATTATTATAACTTATTATTGACTTATTATTATGTTAGGCTGTATCCAGTCCACTAGGTAGAGCTAGAAGAACACGGTATGATGAATTGGAGCAAGTGGGTCACTATGCTGTTTAAAAACCATCATCTCCCTCCTAAAAAAAGCTTTTATTTTCTGATCCGGCAGAGATGTTTGTAGGTAAAATTTGTTTTTCTAATAAAAAAGATTTTACAGAAAAGAAAAAACAAAATTAGAAAAAGTTCAAATCTAATATTGATGAAAAATGTTAATTTTGTCAATCTTTCTGTATGAAGTCTTTCATTTTGGGGGGGGGATTCTCAATATTCATTCATTTATTCATTTTCTTTTCGGCTTAGTCCCTTTATTAATCCAGGGTTGCCACAGCGGAATGAACCGCCAACTTGTCCAGCATTTGTTTTACGCACCGGATGCTCTTCCAGCCGCAACCCATCTCTGGGAAACATCCATACATTCTCATTCACACACATACACTATGGACAATTTAGCTCACCCAATTCACCTATAGCGCATGTCTTTGGACTGAGGGGGAAACCGGAGCACCCAGAGGAAACCCACGCAAACACAGGGAGAACATGCAAACTCCACACAGAAATGCCAACTGACCCAGCCAAGGCTCGAACCAGCGACCTTCTTGCTGTGATGCGACAGCACTACCTACTTCGTCACTGTGTCACCCGGATTCTCAATATGTTGTACAATTTTGGAAACATATTGGCTCATTTATTGATAACAGACAACAATTTATATTTGTTATATTTAAAGATATTAGTTTTGGTTATTATGAATCTACTAAAAGAAATGCTTATTTTGGTATAAATATATATATATATATATTTTTTGTAAATTCGGCTATCCACAAATGTAGATTTATATTTCTCTTTATTTATTTATTTTTTCAAAAATGTCCTTTTTTTAAATACAATATCATTATCTGAAAATAAGAAAGCAAACAGAATGTAATTACTTTAATTTATATACTGTAGTTGATTATTAAACGTTTTACCCTCAAGTTTATAATCATTTTCTTTGTTTCGCTTTCCTACTCTCTATTTGTATCTATTTTTCATTCACAATATAATTGACATTTTGTATATTATATACAAATATTGTTTACATGTCAACTGTATTTTTGCAAATAAAAAAAGCCTCCGGACGTCGCGCCATAGTAAATGGCTAATGGTCCATTTGAGAGATAGGAGGCGCTGTCATGAATCTATGGTGGATCGTCATTGATCACGTGACTCTTGGAAACTGTCGCATACGCAATACGCGAATCGAAGCTTCAGTGTCATACGTAACATCATTAGACTGGTGAGTTTAAATTTAAAAACATTTCGAAGATTCTGTAGTACAACAAACGTCTGGAATGTTTCTAGACTAAAACAAGGTTAACGCGATTTAAATCATTATTCAGTCTTTCTCTGTTTTGATGTTAAATTATATGAGCAAACGCAAGCTAATGCTAATGTAGTTGTGCACGCGTTTAATACCAATGGAAAATGCTAGTATGAGCCAACAGCTAGTATTTGCTGAAATATTTCACCTCATTATAACTTTGTTTTGACTCCGTGAAAGTATTCAAAGTTCTACGGTCATGTTTACAGCAATGCCTGCTCATCTTATTCTTTATTTGCAATGGTCTCCCATTTGCGGGACGTCGAAACGTTTAACGTGGCTTAATGTAATGTCAACAAGAGAAACTTAACTGAAATCAACACTAACTGTTGTTAAAAGAACGAGCCCCAATTCCACATATAAAGTTTAAATACCACATTAATATGGCAAGCCGTTTTGACTTATAATTATTCTCAGGATATGTATTCTTGATATCAACAATTTAATTCTTTATATCAAAAATGTTAGTTCTTGATATCAACAATTCAGTTCTTGATATCAAAAAAGGTAATTGTTGATATCAAAATTAACATTTTTGATATCAACAATTCAATTTTTGATATCAACAATTGAATTTTCACTAGTTAAATGTCACCATAGGCTGCCTTTCAAATTTAATTGTTGATATCAATAATTGATTTCTTACTAGTGAAAATGTTATTCTTGATATCAATAATTTAATTCGTTGATATGAAAAATGTAATTGTTGATATCAATAATTTAATTGTTGATATCAAGAATTAAATCGTTGATATCAAGAAATACTTTTCAACTAGTAGGGATGTTAATTCTTGATATCAACAATTGGTTTGTCACTAGTGACAATGTTAATTTCTGATATCATAAATATAATTGTTACTAGTGAAATTATTCATTTTAGATATAAAAAATTACTTGCCCTAATTGCTGATATCAGAAATACATTTTTAGAAATCAGAAATAACAAATGTAACATGTTGAAATATAATTGCAGATATCAAGAATTAACATTTCAACTAGAGGAATTAATTTCTTGATGTCAGAAATTGACATTTTTTTTCTAGTAACAATATAATTCTTGATATCAACAGTTTAATTTCTGATATCAGGAATGAGATTGTTAATATCAACAATTAACCTATTGAAATTTTAATTCAACATGCTACAATTGTTATTTCTGATATCTGAAAATGGATTTCTGATATGAATATAATTTATTATAGGAGTGGGCGATATGGAAAAAAATATCATATGATTTTTTCTGGGAAAATCCTGATTCACGATTTTTATCCCGATTCTTTTTCAAGTTATTTTTTTAAGACTATTTTGCAAATTACAAAGGTACAATAAAACCAAACGTCCCCATATGAAAATATACTCTTACCATGTATGTTTAAGAATATTTTAGTCATGTGAAAATGTAATAAATTTAGTTCAGTCGAAAAACTGCCGCTATGAAGTGATGTGCGTCTGTTCAATACAGCACAAGCTGCATTTGAAGGCTGCGCAGAGCTTGAGTCACCTGACATAAAGGGCGTACTCACACTATGCTATCCGACCCATGCTCAGGCCCGTTTCCCGGATAATTGAGTGCGCTGAACTGGACTCAGGCATGGAACAGTTGGCCGGCCCTGGCCGGTTGGAAGAGGTGTGTCTGAGCGCGGTTCACTTGAGCTTTGGCGCGGTACACTTGTAGTGCAAAGCGTGCCTGAGCCCGAAACTGAAGAGGAGACGTGGCTTTTGGGGACTGTTTCATACGGATTTATTAATCATTCTTACTGTTTAATGAATGCAAACTGTCGTAAAATATTAAAGACGCAAACCCCTCTCTGCACAACAGCTGCGCCTTTAGTAAACCTTCTAATTCCTGCAGCATGAGGATTTGATTGTTTATGAGCGTCAGGCTGATCTGTTCGGCGGAATATTTGACTGTGTCTCACTGCATATCAAACGACTAAAACGATATCATGAAAAAAGAAATCTCCACTGAAATCTCTAAGAGCGCTTCTCTCACACTGAACAGCGCATCATCGATGACGTAAGCGTGCTCAGGCCTGAATGCAATGTGATTGCAGGCCGTCGGGGGAGACGGAAGGGAGGACAAGTGTGCTTTGGCCTAGTTAAAGGGAACTGTACATAGTGTGAGTACACCCTAAGTGAGTGGTGCGAGCAGCAGAAAACATTTGTATGTCTGTAGAAAACGTCTTTTGTACAATGCACTGATATTGTTCATAGAGATGCAATGAATAGCCGATTGTACAATTAACCGCGCTTTAAATTCATATGGTTAATTAATCGTAAAGGCCGCGTTTCTGTTTCACGGAACAAAACTGCTGCATCTAAACAAATTTAACTGTGTGCTACTTTAAAGCTCCGAGCTTATACCGAGGCTAATATGTACGCGCATTGAATTACCTATAGCAGCAGGCCATTCATATATTATGTCTATTGTGCATGCAAGTTCATTATTCCCAATAGAGACATGCGCATATTGGGAGTGGTGAGCGCATGGCTCGCAAGCGGACCTCCAAGCGCACGCAGTAGAAATTATCTCCGGCTGCAGCAGTGAGAGTTGTACGTGGCTTTCAGTGCAAATGTAAACAAAAGACATGTTAGACGAATTATTACAAGTTATTAAAATGATTATATTAAGTATGAATGCAGATAATAATAACAGATCATTTAAATTCTTAGCTAATATATAGCTGAAATTAATATTAGACAAATACTGTTTTATTTATTCATATTTTTAATTGTATTCATTGCTTTGTCATTTATTTTGATTGTAAAATCCTCACTCGCGTTTAAATCAAAAACTTTCTAATTTATTTTTAAGCCCAAAGAGAGAAATGGACTATTGTTTTTCATTTATATTTTATGCTGTATTTGGTTACTGAGCAGCAATAAATAACACTTTAAAATATAAGCAGTTTTCTTGTGATTTTTCTAAACTAGTAGTGTTTTGAATTTAATAAATGCATAATAAATATGATAACCATAAAACCAGGATTATTCTTCAGACTATAATCGTACAACCAAAATCTATAACCTTGCATCCCTAATTATTATGCAGTTCAAAACAACATATGAATGTGTCTGAATGTATAAGAAGCCTACTTAAACAATACACTGCTTTTGTTGTGCTTTGAAATACAACATTTGAATGTTTGTAAAAAAAAAAGCCACATTGTACAATGCAGTGATGTTATGTAGTTTCAAAATACAACATATTAACATTTTAATGTAGAAAAAGCCAACGTGGGTGTCTTGAGTAAAAATACAGCATAAGGGCTCTTATATTGCTGCTCTCCGGCCCCTCATTTGGGATGCTCTTCATGAACTGGCCCCCTTGACAAACTAATTGAATAGCCTTGTTTTCCACAGATCTACCAATTACCTATGGCGTTATTTCTGTGACAACTGTCGTGAGTGCATTACCAGGCAAGATCGCATTTATGTGATATGAGCGCGCTTGTCTCTTGCTTGAGCGGCATTAATGCGTCCTGAAGTAAAGTGAAGCGGCAATAAACTCCAGCAAGATGAAGTCATTGTATGCAGAACCACAGACCTTTATCTATAAAGTATTTTTATGAAAACTGTTCATCTTAACTAAAAGCCGTGCCTGTATGCTGGCCTCAGGCATAATGCAGCCCTGTCAGTCAACATGTAACCTCAAAGGGTTAAACAAATGACACACAGCACTACAACGGTTACAGAAGAGTTCCCGCTGTTATAATTCACTTACCTTTTAATACGTTTTGGTGCGATTATAACCCACCATTAAAAAAAACAACAGACAACTGCATGAGGCCCCGTTTACACTAGTGCGTTTTTGTTTTAAAACGGCGTTTTAGCATGAAAACGATCCGCATCCACACTAGCGTTTCACCCAGCGTTTCTGAACACATCTCTGTACACACTACTCCACCAGAAACGTATATCACGTGACCATTTGCGCACTCTGGGCATGCGCATTTAAGTATAAACAGGAAGCATGTGTCTTGCTCGGCATTCAAAATGGGGCTTACGCTGCTTGAAACGTGACCAATTAGCGAGTGCTCGAACAGTAGCTTGCCTCTTGCAAATATATGCAGCTGTTGCAGTAAAAAAGGCAGAGTTTAACTCCACAATGGCGCCTAAAACGGACAATAGTGCAAACAACGCTCTCATTTCTGTCCATGTTGTTTACATAGAAGGCTGGTCTGTGGCGTTATAGTCACGTGATAGGGGCTTGACGAATAAGGGAAGGTTACGCAATGACCCAAAAGCGAATCTCTACAGCCATGCCTCCGTTTTCAAATGTCCCTGTTTTCCCCCATCTACACTGAAACGGAGCAGCAGCGTTTTAGAATGAAAACGCCCTCTCCAGCGTTTCCAAAACGCTCCGTTTTCGGGGCTCGAAAACTCCGGCGTAGTGTGGACGGATGGTGTAACCATAGCAAAACTTATGCGTTTTAAAACAAAAATGCATTAGTATAAACGGGGCCTGAATGTTTTGATTAAGAAGCAGTAATGTATCGTGGTGTGATGAATTTTGGTGTGGCGTCCCGCCATGGAAGAATGATTGTAGCGGAACTGCACTATATATAGCGATACAACGATTTTTCTGAAAAAGTGGATCATGCAGTAATTTTATCGTCCACGATCAAATATCGTTTTATCGCACAGCCCTAATTGATATCTAAACTGTCTTTCTTACTAGTAACAATCACATTCATGATATTAAAAATTAACATTGTCACTAGAGACAAACCTATTCTTGATATCAAATATAACAGTTTTTACTAGTAACAATTCAATAGTTGATATCAAGAATAGATGTTTGCACTAGTATCCATATGACAACTGATATCAAAAATAAAGGCTTTTACTAGTAAGAATTGCATTTATGATATGTAAAATTGAGATTTTAACTAGTAAGAAATAAATTCTTGATATCAACAATTAAATTTGAATGGCAGTCTATTGTGACATTTAACAAGTGAAAATACAATTACAGATATCAAGAACTATAATTCTTACTAGTTGAAATTTAGTTCCTGATATCAAGAATGAACATTTTTAACTAGTGATTTTGAATTGTTGATATCAAGGATTAACATTGTTACTAGTGGAAATACAATTCCTGGTATCAACAATTAGCATTCTGGATATTAACAATTAAGTTGTTGATATCAACAATTTAATACTTGATATCAACAATTTAATTCTTGAAATCAATAATTTATATCCTGTTAAGCAATAAAAGTAAAAACGGCTTGCCAGAATCGCCGTTTTGTCTTTTATTGCATAACAGGATATGAATTCTTGATATCAACATTTAAATTGTTGATATCAAGAATCCGAATTGTTGATATCAAGAATTGTATTTCTGCGAATGGTTACATCATTACTGATATCAATAATTAACATTGTTACTAGTTGAAATGTAATATTGATATCAACAATTACCTTTTTTGATATCAAGAACTGAATTGTTGATATCAAGAATTAACATTTTTGATATCAAGAATTGAATTGTTGATGAATAAAAGTCAAAACAATTTGCCATACATTAAGCATTTTCTCCTACTTTGAATTACATTATTGATTTAATGATGTCCATTTCCATTTACTGGTTATGATTTCCATTGTCCAAGAAAAAAGCTTAAGGTGGCTTACTGCATCTTAACAACAAGTGGGGAAAACCAATTTTTTTAGATTTGACTCATGACATACAATTTCTGACATCAAAAGAATGTGCTCTTATTTCAGTGAGTGGGAATTATCAAGTTGAGCGTTGAAGTACAATTATAAGGAAAAAAAGCTTAATGTGGCTTAATGTACCTTACCAGCATCCCGGCTAAACCAATATTCTATAAATTTGTGCTTGTAATTAACGCTAACTACTATCAAAAGAACGAGTTGTGCTAAAGTGAACAATTTAATGCTAAGAATATTATCCCTGTTGAAGTCCATGATTACAGCTTACTGTGATTAACAACAACTGAATATAAATTTTCTATATAAATCATTTCTGCTTTCAAGAGAACAAGCTGTTATTTTATTGTGTATAGTGAACAATATCACTTTAATCATTCTCCACATAGATGTCTATTATAAGGAAACCGCTTAACATTCCTTAACACAGACCAGGGAAAACCAAATTTCTGTCAGACTTGTTATTTACACTAAATGTCATCACATGAACCAGTCCTGATTCCATAGATAAAGTGAACAATATCACGTGAAGTGTTTTCTGCCTCATTGAAGTTCGAAAGGAATGGCTTAACATAACTAAACAACAATTGGGGAAAAACTTTAAAAAGGCTGTTCATATAAAATCTAATTTATTTATGATAGCTTAAACACTTTCTGCTGTCACGGCAAAATGTGCTCATATTCATACCGTTGATATCCCCAACAACATCATAGTGGAGAATGTTTAACATAATATTGTTCACCTTAGATGTGGAAACAGGGCTTTCATAAAGATCGATTAGGAAAGCAGGCATTTAAAGTCCAAATCCTGACAAGAATAAGCCGAACTAAACATCTACATTTAAATAGCCATAACAGCAAGTTGAAAATCATTTGATAGAGACTGATCTGCCCAACGGCATCTCCTGATTATTCCACTCATGGTTTCTGTCTGTTTTCTGCATTTTTAAGACATTAGGAAAAGTCCTGTCCCTGCACTCCAACAATCACTCACACCAAATAGGCATGGGACGATAACCGTTTTCAAGGTATACCACGGTATGAAAAAGTCGAGGTTTTCATACCGCCAAAATTTTCTGCTATACCGTTCCTAAGGTATAGGTGATATTTTTTATTTACATTTTTTGCTGTTGTTTTTTTAGGTGTAAATTGGAAACAAATTGGTGTTTTTGAAATAAATAAAGACAGCAGAAGTCAATGATTCACTTGAATTATTTAGCCTGACATGTTTACTACACCAAAATATTTTAAAAGTTTCTCAAAATAAAACATATTGTGTTCAAAGGGGAAAAAGGTTTTGTTTTTCACCCAGACATTTAAAAAGAATTGAGCTGTAAACACAATAACGTCATACCGTGAAACCGTGATATTTTTATCCAAGGTTATCATTCCATCAGAATCTTATACCGCCCCATGCCTAACATTAAATGCAATGTCCAAAAAAAAAAAAAGAATTACATTTATTTAAAAATTAACAAATAATAAATTACAAAAATAATGGTAAGCTTCAATAATCATGAGGGATTAATGCCAAAACAACAAATGAAAAATCTAACTGATGAAGAAAGCAACTTTTGAACTCTGTCAATTTTTTTTTTAAATGTATCAAACAAAAAAAGTGGCATCCACCTCCCAGGGCTGGACGATTTGGCCTAAAATCGAAATCTTGATTTTAAGTGGATCACAATTAATGAATGATTTTTATTTATTTTATTTTTTTTAATTGACCCACATCACTTGTCTTTCGTATAGCCATGAATGTATGCGTAGTAGGTTTTTATGTTCCTCTATGTCAAGTTTCTTTGCAGGGGTTTTGTTTTTTTCTGAATGCTGCTTTAAATATACAAGAAGTTAACACTTAATCATTAATGCTGAGTTCAGACTGCATGATTTGGCCCTGATTTTGACTTGCCGACAGGTTTTGAGAAATCGAAGACAAATGCCTGAAAATCACAGGCAAATTCGAGCTCGTTCACGTGAGTAACAATCACACAGTGTGAACTATCAGAGACAC
Source organism: Danio albolineatus (assembly GCA_903798035.1). Taxonomy (NCBI): domain Eukaryota; kingdom Metazoa; phylum Chordata; class Actinopteri; order Cypriniformes; family Danionidae; genus Danio; species Danio albolineatus. Next base: position 4,260,510 of record CAIGQQ010034671.1, read on the forward strand.
GATCTGAGAGAATCGCTGATGAGTCGCCGACACCCGTGAGATATTTGGCATGCTAAATATCTGGACCTGACGGCGATTCAAATCATGCCGTGTGAAATGTTTTAAAATAACGTGTGAAAATAACATTGGCCAGGGCTCGACAATAAGGACTGCCTGATGGCCCGGGGCCAGCTTGCGAGACACTCGGGATTTTTGAATGAAATAAAGTAAATATTGTGCAATTTGAATTAAACATTAAATACTTCTGAATATATATATATAGTAAGAAAATAACCATTTTAACCAATGTAGACATTACATCAGTTTACCTAAAAAGTTAAGCAAACTTAAAACAGTAATAAAAAAAAAAAACTACACTTTGTAGACCATCATGCAAACAAAGCATGTTGTTGATAAGTCACATGTAGCTGTTCTTTACAGGTTTCTTGAGAAAAAGACCAGTCTGTCTACTGTTTCAGGATTTAGAGATGCTCTGTGACAGGTTATAATGTTCCCACCTGCACTGAACACCCTCTCAGAAGGTGCACTGGTTGCAGGAATACAGAGGTATTTTTTTGCATCAGGAGACTTCAAATAGGCTGTCAGCTTGGCTTTGACTTTGTCTTCTTCTGATTGAATGACTGGTCCCGTTTTCTTAAAGCTTGCCAAGGTTTTCTTCCTCTTAGCCCCAGCCTCTGTTCTCTGCTCCATGTCCTGAGTCATCTGAACTGTTGTCTCAAGATTTTTGTCTGGCAACAAAGATGTTAGCTCTTTAACAACTTTTTGCTTGATTCCCTCCAACTTTTCATGTTCGATGTAAGTTGTACGGAACCTGGGATCCATCAGAAAAGCTATGTTGAGGAGTTCATCTTTGACAGGGTCACTGTATTTGCAGTTGAGGTACTGTAGTATTGTGCTTTTGATGCATTTTGTAAAATCTGTGTCATCGTCTTTTGCTCGTAGAATGCTACTGTTAAAGAGATAGAGCACTGGTTTGAGGAACGAGACACTCACATATGTTTCACCTGACAATGCATCAGCTTTATTTATGGATTCCATGACATCGATGTCTTGCCACATTGGAACAAGCTGCCGAGTTTTTTTTTATCAGAGCCAAGAACCTGAGCTATGGCTTTCTCCTGTTCTTAAACCCTCTCAATCATCTTTTGTCTTGAACCCCACCTGGTGGGGGTCTCCGTAATGAGTTGATGAGAAGGTAGGCCGAGATCAGCCTGTGCAGATGCAAGATCTCTTCTCTTTTTCCAGCTGAAGGAAAACACACTTACAACCTTGCACACTCGAACTGCACGGTCAACTCTGTGGTCTTTCACACCATGGTCTGTTAAAACAAAGCAAAAAGAAGAAAAAAAAGATTTGAAATAACAGTTCATTGTACTTTGACAGAAATTATGTAAAGAGCTTCCTCCTTCATAACTTTAGAATATGAATCTATAACCAACAAACTCATATTAAGTGATTGGCACCGTTATTACAAAAGCAAAACAATCATTATCATCATTATAATTTCAGCTATTAATTAAACAACATCTGAATAACTGCGACTGTTTATATATATATGAATATGAATATGAATATATATATATATATAT
>CAIGQQ010034671.1:4267098-4320574 GCA_903798035.1 Danio albolineatus
CTGTCTAAGGCCTGCTTCACGATCATATGCATGTGCTGCTCTTATTCATACTTTGTTGAGTTTGTCAATGAGTATGCTGACATAAGAACAGATCCCAGCTTCTTTTTACAAACTACCAATACATTGCTTTTTAAAGTTGAAAGGACCATAATGAAGCAGACAAAGTTTAGGCCTTCCATCTCAGTCAACAAAACAGAAGTTAAATCGAACACATCTGTGAGTGTCGACAGTTCAGTTGATTTAACCAAACACTGTCCCATACATAATAGAAATCAATTGTTACAAAAATGCAGAGGTTTCTCAAAGAGAACTGTATCCGTTACATATGCTGTGTTTCAGGATGACTATACATTGTTCGGAGTGCAATAGTCGGAACCATGTCTCTGCCCTTCATAATGGTCCTGCTCCATGGGTTAAGAAGGAACCTGCCACACCTATGGAGACCCAAGGCGGGGACAGAGAGGAACCAACCTCAACAGTAATGACGTCTGTCTGCACAGAGATATGTGGAATAGGACTGAAAGGAAACTCGTGCTCAAAAATATGTCTCATCAATGTGTACCCTAATGGACACGCTGAGCATAAGAAGCGTGTGTATGTTATGTTGGATGATCAGAACAACCTTTCTTTAGCAAGATCAGCCTTCTTTCTTATGTCTTTTCAGTCTTTCCATACACCATGAGGATATGCTCGGAAACAGTTGATACAAGCAAGAGCAGAGAAACAGACTTTGGTTGTTTTGCTGGTTGAGTCGTTAGATGAAAAAAAAAAGGTATAATTGATTCTTCCTACACTCATAGAGTGCAATTCAGTTCCTGACAACAGACAGGAAATCCCCACTCCTAAAACTGCTGCTTAACATCCTCATCTTTAGGCCATTGCTTCTCCGCTACCTCCTCTTGATCCTGCAGCTGACATCTTTAATCTCATTGGGAGAAATCTTATCTGGGCACACAAGGTCTGCAAATAGAGAAATGGACCCCATAATGCTCTTTATACAACTCCTTGATCTGGGATGGGTGATAGTAGGAGATGTGTGTTTTAATGGAGCACACAAACCGACAGTGAGCACTTTCAAAATGATCGCGCTTGAGAATGGCAGGTCCAGCTTTCTCACACCTTGCAAGAACGGAATCAGTGCAAATAAATGTATAAAAATTGCCACTGAATATACCGGACACTTTATCAGGAGCACAAAACGATCCCATGACATTCGAGAACATATTTTCAAACAAACCAGTGAATATAATATGCGTGCATTATCTGGAGAAGATGAGGCTTTCTTGGATATTATGGACAGTGAATTTATCAAAGATGAGGCAAACAGATGGGTGGCTGCACTCCCATTTCGTTGTCCCAGGGAATGCCTGCCTAACAACAAGAGTGAAGCTTTCAGTTTTCTTTTGTCACTTCGCCATAACCAGGAAAAGAATCCAAACATGAAATACCATTATGTGGAATTCATGGAGACAATATTGAAAAAAAGAACATGCTCTTTAGGCCATTGCTTCTCCGATTTTCTCTGTTTCTGTCTTCCTGTGTATTTACCGTTATGCTGTCTATTGAATTATTGTTTGTTTTTTGCCTGCTTCTATTAACCCTTGCCTGTACTCCCATCCCTTGTTAAATAAAGCTGCTTTTGAACTTACTCCATTGTCTGTACTCGCAAAAACATCATATTCACAACATTTTTTATGTCATTATTGTGGTGTGGTTATTAAGATGTTATAACAGCCTTAATAAAATCTCTTTAAGTGAAGTGTTGCCCACCTTCCTCTGCTTTTGAAAACACTTGGTTGGGTTTAGGACAGTAGTTTTTTGGTCTGTCAGAAGTTCTCAACCTTTTGGAACTAAAGCCCCACCAAGACTCCCCTATCATGTGACATGCAGATTTTTATATATATGATTTTTAAATACTTTTTATAAGTTTTATGATTTTTAAAAATACAATTTAAAATTGATATATTTAATGTTATCAGCAACAGTAGCGAAGACTAAATCCCGATTGATACTTCTGTGTTAAGTGCACATGGATGGTCCGGCACAGCCTGCACAGTTGCATATTCTTCTCTACGAAGAAACTCAACACATAGGAACATAGAAACTACATGGCCAGCTAGCTTTTCGCTATCATTATTGTCAGAGTAGCACAAATAGAACACTGAAGTATAAATGCATGGCTACATGCTTGGTATGTGCCATGGGTTATGGCCATCACTCAACAAAGAAGCATAATTCAGCCTTAAACCCCCTCAGCGTGAAATTCTAGAACTGCCCCTAGACAGTTGATTTGTTTGAATAAGTTGTTTTACATCATACTTTCTGTTGTGAGGCATGCATAATATGTTCATATTACTGTTGATGCAAAATTGTTAGCTTATCTGTATTTAATTTTATATAATACATGTATGCATCTACAATTTATTTGGTCCAGGTGCTGTGGAAAACAGCATGCTTTCAAAAAGTGACCTGCATCTAAAAAATTTTAAAAATTGTTCTTTGAGTAACGTATTTTAGATTTGCAAAAATATAGATTTCAATCTTTTGCGAATTTGTGGGCCCTCTTGTCATTTCAAACATGTAATATAACATTTTGTATAGCTTGTAGCCTGAGGCACATTTCCAGTAATTCTGCATTGGAAATAGCGGTTTGCTGGAAGGTAAGCAGACAGGTCTGGGCTCTCAAATGGTTATTTATCAGACACTATAGAAAAGACTATGAAAAAAATTAAAGTGACATTGGAACTTTTCTAAAGATTATTATTATTATTATTATTATTGAGACCTACAGGGGTTTGACAATGAAACTAAAATGCCTGGTTTTAGACCACAGTAATTCATTAGTATGGTGTAGGGCCTATTTTGCAGCTAATAGAGCATCAGTTTGTCTTGAGAATGACAGATACAAGTCCTGCACAGTAGCCAGAGGGATTTAGAGCCATTCGTTTTGCAGAATAGTTGCCAGGTCACATCATAATTCTGTTTCCCGAAAACGTTTCTCGACTTGCTCATCCAAGACATGGCAAAATGTTTCAATAATATATAGATAATGCATATATACCTGCAGCATAATACATTCTGAGATGCAATATTTAGTGAATCAGGCTGTTCAACATTTTTAAATCTCTTTTTACCTTGATTTGTAATATATGACATTAAGGATGTTTATATATAAAATTACTTTTTTTTTATTTTTTTTGCTTATATTCTAGGCTTGCCCTTGCAAGTTTGAACAAATACTCAGAGGCTGTGAGCTATTACAAGAAAGCACTGGAACTGGACCCTGACAATGACACCTATAAAGCCAACCTTCAAATTGCAGAACAGAAGGTTAAGGAAGCACAGCCAAGCACAGTAGGTCCACAGAACCACTCTAGTTACAGGCCTTTTTTACCATTTTGCTGGAAAAACAAGATTTTTATTTTATGCTTCATTTGTTTGTATTTGTTAGGCAGGGGGTTTAGGAGGAGTCGATCTGGCGGGTTTGCTTAGTAACCCTGGGTTCATGAATATGGTGAGTATATGTAAGGTTGGTGTGTATATATCTTTGCAGCTGGTTACACCTGGTCACATCATATGTTTTGTTTGTTTTTTCTTCTTAAACGGGCTATCCAATCCTGAAATGGGCAGGTGTAAATGGCTTTCAAAACTATGAATTGATATAGATATATCTAATGGCCTGTTTACACCTGGTTACTTCATGCATTTTTTGTGTGTGTGTGTGATCAGATAGCTATCTGATTCTGAAAGTCTGATTTTCCATTTACACTTGACCACATCAATGCATCTTCAATAAATGAATATTAGTCTGATCTTCAGAGTCCCTGATATGTGCTATTCGTTTAGGTTACGTTGATTTAAATACGCCTCATTTTATTTAAATATTATTACCGAAACATAAGAGATGTAATGTGTCTCTGTCGTTAATGCTGTCGTTTTATGTTCATTTAACATTTTAATGACTGGTTCAAAATAGAATGAAATGAAAATAAAAGCCATATCCCATACTCTCATCTGACATTTTTTGTTTTTCATTAGCACTGTTATACATTTATTTAGACTAATATAGTCCACAACATGCTCTAACTTGTTTATTATTTTTACATTTTGGTATGCATTTTAGACCTGCCCAATTTTGTTTGGAGACCATCTCCTGATGTGGTTTGAGCAATTATAGCATGAAAAAACAAACTTAGATTTTATTCACAGATGACTGAGATTAGATAGAGTATGCTCTGTGAATCTGATGCTCCCTAAACTCCTCCATGAACAGATGCTCTCACCGAAGCATTTAAAAAGAGCTTAAAAGTGACTGAGAGCTCTGTTTTGCTGATACATTCAAACAGAGAACATGTTTTTTTTTTTATATAACGCTGGACCAACAGTTCAGAGCTAAGCTCTCATGTATTAACATCTGCATTTTAACATCATTAAACACTGGCAACGCGTTTTTTTTTTCACCAAAAGCCCAACAGGTTATCAGTAGTAGCATTAATTATCTATAATGTGTTATGCATCATGAAGTTGTCGGATAAGAAAACTAATTGTAGAAAATGGTTGGTTCATCGCATACAATAGTATATGAGAAGACTGACACACACAATGGTTAGGTAGTCCCTGGCAGTGATGCACCAATCTAGCACAAGTATTGAGTTCAGGGAATGTAATGATAATGCAGCCCAAACCATCACTGATCCACCATGCTTCACTCATGCTTCAGTCTGGGTGGTACACTTCTTTGAGGCTTCTCCACACCATCCATAGTTACTCCTATTGGATGTGGTTTAAACTTCTTGGTAGTATACTGACATTACCCTGGATATAGTGGCTCTTGATACATCACAAAGCCTTGCTGTCTTGGTCACAGATGCGGCAGCGAGATGTGCACCAACAATTTGTCCTCTTTTCAATTCTGATATGGGGCATTGGCCAATGTGTATCAAGAAATTTTGCAGGAAAACTTAAGACCATCAGTCCTCCAACTGAAGTGTAACTCTCTTCACAACAACACATACACAAGTTGGTTCTTCAGAACGGGCGTTTATTCTTAAGGTAGCTCACATGAACACATCACTCACATTAAACATAATTTCTTTAAAAGGACATACTCCCACATTAAATATTTTAATGTACACCATATAAATTTATAACACATTTAAACATTCCAACACATTTATTTTTATAAATGCACTTCTGCTGAATTAATACAAAATATCATGACGTTAAATCACTAAAGAATTAAATATGAAACAAGTATGTAATATAAATGTGCAAATATGCAAAATGCTTGATAACAGCACTTACATTAAGCTTAGCAATGTTCGGGTGATGCAACAGGACAACCAATGAAAGCATAGAATAAAATCAACCACAGGATGGCTTCAACAGAAGAAAGTACGCCTTTCAAGTCAGACCTGACCTCAGCCTGTTTGAGATGCTGTGGCATGACCTTAAGAGGGTGATTCATACCAGAGACCCCAAAAATATTGCTGAACTGAAACAACTTTGTTAAGAGAAATGGTCCAAAATCCCTCTGAACTGTTGTGCATGTCAGATCCGCAACTGCGGGAAATGTTTGTCGTTGCTACCAAAGAGTTTTCAATTGTTGTGACTTTTTGTGCCGAAACTTCATTTGTGCCATATATGGCCAAATGTAACAATTTTCACAGATCTCATGAACTGATGACCAGGTGTAAACAGGCCCTTAGTTGCTCGTCGTTAATGCTTGCTTATGCTCATCACTAACTCTGTGCCACTCTCTTTAGGCATCTAATTTAATGAACAACCCTCAAGTGCAACAACTGTGAGTACACAAAAGTATTTGTCATATACCTAAAATACTATATAGTTATGAGAAGGTAAATTCTCTTGAAATTAGAAATGCAATGTTTTGCAATGAAACCAATGGACCTTTTTCAGGAGACTGTTATGAGTTACACATTTAACAATGGCCAGCATCTTAAATCCTTGAAACATTTTAATAGTTAAGTTAAAAAATGCACATTTATATGTATTTATATAAGTATTATATAATCTTTACAACAAATTACAAAAAAACAATTATAGCTTGCATGCATTGTTAGTAATGCATAGTGTATGGTCTGGACAGTAAATTTGACATTGTTTTCTCTTCTGGCTACGGTTATCAGTCCCACAAAGTTTTGTTTCCTTTTTCTGATTATCTTTAACATCATTGTGGAGTTTTTATTTTTATTTACTACTATTATTATTATTATTATTATTATTATTATTATTATTATAATTATTATTATTACAGGAAATAGGATTACAAAAATATTTAGGATTACAAAAAAATATTTGTTGTACTTCATCATTAATTGCGCTCAATTTATGCTACTATGATGACCTCCACTACTGAGGAACCTGGAAATGTAAAAAGGGTCCATCCTTTGACATGATGGGCTTTCTTGAATTAAATCAACAGATACAGCTGTAAAGAAAACACACTGTCGAGGAAAGATATTAAAAATAGCAATATTGGCTCAAGTATTAAAGACATATCAAAAAGCTAAATTTATAATAGGCTTAAGAGTCGAGTTCAGTTCCTCTATTTTAAAACAAGTATGTTCAATCCTCTACAAAAATGTTTAGTCCACTTGTCAATAATGCCAACCATGGTGTAGTCGACTACTCTTAACATGGTAGATTGATAGTTAGAATGCTAGTTAGAAATTCAAAATACATTTTGACTAATGTCATAAAGTGCACCTTTTATAAAGCTGCTTTGGAGCGGTAATTATTGTGAAAAACGTTATTCAAATAACATCTAATTTAATTGAATTTTGCATATCTGCAAATTTTTGCATATTATAATTCTGTAATCTTAGTAGTGCTGTGTTTAACCCTTTAAGGTGACATGCTGACTGACTGATTGACAGGTGCGTGATGTGTGAGGCCATCAACCACGACGTAGCTTTTAGTTATGATGAACAAAGTTTCCATAATTATTCTTTATAGATAAAGGTCTATAGTTCTGCATACAATGACAGAATTACTTTACTTCAGGACGCATTAATGGCATTCTGTAGGTCTATTTGTGACATTCACAAATATTCCTAGCAAATCTAATAAATGTTGGAGACATCTCCGTAACATAAACGCACTTAATCCCACTTCAGCAGCGTTTATTTGAAAGTGCACAAGAAAATCTGTGCTTGAACACCCTGCTCACAGACTGTGTTCTCTCCTGCCTTCCGGCAGGCGCTTCAGGCTTCCTCGGACAAAAACCAGCAGACTCAGGAACAGCTTTTTCCCCAGAGCTGTCTCCCTTTTGAACTCTGCCCCCCACTGACTCTTCTGACCCCCACACACACCCCCCACTCTCCTCTTAACTTATACTCCTCACAGTCACCGCACTACTGAACATTTCCACATATTCATTGCACTGATTCATTTATCTGAACTGTACATACCCATTGTACATAGACATCTGTAATTGTTTATCTATTTGCACACTTTTGATTTATTAATAAGCAACCTACATTGCACTGATTCATTTATGTGAACTGTACATACTCACTGTACATATACATTTGTAATTATGTTTATCAGCACACTTTTGATTATTAATAAGCAACCTGCATTGCACTGAATTATTTATTTGAACTGTACACACCCACTGTACATATACATTTGTAACTGTTTATCTATCTGCACACTTTTGATTATTAATAAGCAACCTACATTGCACTGATTCATTTATTTTGAACTGTACATACCCACTGTACATGTACATTTGTAATTGTTTATCTATCTGCACACTTATTATTAATATCAACCTGTACGTACAATCATTTATTGTAAATCTAGGCTCATAACTAAGTCAACCTGTATATAATGTTCATAGTACATCCATCTGTAAATATTACCATAGTTTTTCTATAACTCCACCTTATAATTTATATCTGTATTCTGCACTTGCTGCTATTGCAAATCTGGTTAAACCTAAACTGCATTTCGTTGCTTTGTACTTGTACATGTGTAATGACAATAAAGTTGAATCTAATCTAATATATTTGAGGCCGTACAAGAAGTTTTGTGCATGAACAGAGGAAAACGGCGTGCAAGCAAAGAGATTCACATGCTCGTATTATATTAATGCGATCTCGACTTATTTTTCAATGATATAACATAAGCATAGTTTGATGATGCTGTGAAAGTGTGGGATCATGGTACACAATTGCACCTTGACATGAAAACCTCATGCTTTTATTATGCCACAATTGACCGCTTCTGGATCTTCCAGTCATGATCAGGTGGGGAAGAAGCAGTGCTAAATACTAAAGACTGAATAAATTTTAGGGGTGACAATGTCCCTCTGTGCAAAACATAAAACATATTAAAGCATCTTTGCTTTAAACCAAAGCAGAAATCAAGAAACTTGGACATCAATTACATGGCGATACAAGAAGACACCGTCCATCTCACTATTTAAAATGGCTTATTTCACTGGATTGGAACATTCTCCAAAACATTTAGGATAATGAAAGTGGATAAGTAATCAAGATATATAACACTGTTCTAGTAGTTTTTGAGGTGCTTGAAAAGTTTTAATGAAAAAAAAATCATACATATTGGACCTTTAACTGAGGCTGAACACTAAATTGCATGCAATTGTCATGCACATTTGTCTACAAAGCTGTTTCTGTAATCAGCAGTGAATCTTCAGTACCTGTGTTCAGCTGGAGCAGCATTTCATGCACAAAACCATACTTTCCTACCAAGCTGTTTAAATTAAACCCTTCTGAGAAATTGTCTTTTTACACAGTATAAGTCATAATAGCATTCTAATAAGCAGTGACAAAGGCTTTGTGTAATTACTTTATTATAAGGAAATTCATAAGATGAAGAACTCTGATAAACCAAATGTTGTCATGGTCATGTTATTATTCATCTCGTTAAATAAAAGCAGTTTAATCTTCTGTTTTCCCACACTAATAAGAATTTCATAATAGACTGGTATTGTCTGGGTTTCTTTGGGATATATTCTTGAAGGCGTCAGACCACCCTCTGGCCTTGTGAGGAAATCTACTACTGATCACATCACCATAGTTTCACATAATGTGCAAGATAATCGCACGTTTTGCTGAATCGCATATAGACTTTTATTTTGCCTTATTTTTCAGCCCTACTGTTATCTCGGAAAGGTAATTATGAAGTTTTGCAAGCTTCCTTTTTATAATGTTTTCTGCAGATACAGTTAAAGGGGTCATGACATAAGAAAAGATTTTCATCTTTAGATGTACGAGTTTGTTCTATTACTAAAATATCAGACAAGTTTCTTATCTTTAAACATTCATTAGCTTAAACATTAGTTTTTCGCTCATCTAAATAATAGAAATATCTGCAAAAAATGTTTTTCAGAAATATTAAGGAACTTGCTAAGTGTCAGAATGCCCCCTCTTTGTTTTGGCATCTATAACTTGCCCACTGCCAGTTTATCCAGTTATATTTCAGCTCCCCAGTTTGACCTTGTTGGAAAACATTGTTTAATTTCAGTCTTGAAGGCTGCCTCAATGTATGCAGCTGAAAACGCAATCTCTGGACATCGATGTGGACAGGGCTAACATTAGTTTTTCTTCCTATTTATTATTTCATACCCATAAAAAGATTTACTGCAATAACGATCACCTGTTTCCCTGAAATGACTATCGTTTGGCATATATCAGCAGGCAAAAGCCCACATTTAATTGAATAAACAGTGATCCATCACATCCTGTAGGTCAGAAAGTGTAGTTTACTGCTGAACAACTAATTTTATTATGGTAAATTAACACAGAAATCTAACATTGGTTCTTGCTCCGACGGTCTGCTTAGAGAAGCTGTCAATCATGATGACATGCTCCGTTTTTAAACCATTAAATTACGGGTTAAAACCCATCCGGTTACGAAACTGAAGATCTGTACCTTTATCAGCATGGTAACCAGTGGCTCAATTAACCAAAACCATCTTTCAAGACAATTTATTGCAAATGTAATAAATTGTTTTATTTGGGCTCAAGTCTTGTTGAGACATGGAGGAGGTGGGCTTTATGACTTGATCTGCAGCCAGTCCCCTAACAGCTGGGACCATCACTCAAAAGTCCACGTGGCACACTTGATTCGCCTATGTTTAAAATCCTCCAGATTACCGAGAGGGATAATGGTTGAAATAAATAAGTAAAGAGCCCTACTCTACTGCTATTCACTGTTTTTGTATTTGGACCCAAGGATTCAGGAGGGTAGAAGTCCTCCTCATTTAAAGTGTTTATATAAACATGATTATGTTTATAGTAATCTAACAATTTGTGTTTATATATTATATAAAATTAGGAATAACTTATCATATACATAACAGCCTTAAATTACTTACTGTTTTTTTCTTTGTTTGCATTTTAACTTTGTTAACTATAAAATAGTTACATTTTGAATCAGATTTTAACGTTTTTTTTTTTTTTTATCTTGAGCTGGTGAGCCAACTGACAAAAGCCCTTCTTTTTTTTTCTTTTTTTTTCTCCTGCTTTGCTGGCCACACCCACCCCTCCCTCTGGCCACACTCCACACCCCTCTGAGGTAGACTTACTGAAAGAACTGAACTGAGAACTGAAAGAGGCCCTTTAATTTAAACAGATTTCAGTTCCAGCAATGTGACATTGCTTTGTGCCACAAACCTGACAACTATTACTTTGTGCTATCAATATCAATTTATAATTTTGTTTTTTCCCATGTAGGGTATCTGGTATGATGTCTGGGTCTTACACTCCCATGGGGAGTGCCACCTCACCAACAGCTGCTGGAGCAGGCGGTGGTGGTGCCAATGACCTATCCAGCCTCATACAGGCGTAAGTTTCAACATCTGTATTTATAGGTATTTCATAGGTTACATTTTGTTTTCTTCTCTCATTACTGTTTGTTATATTTAGTAGGGATAAACTTGTGTTTTCTGTCATGTGACAGTGGCCAACAGTTTGCACAACAAATGCAACAGCAGAATCCTGAGCTTATTGAGCAGCTGAGGAGTCAAATGCGCAGTCGACCTCCCAGTAGTGCTGGCAATGACGAACCCTGACACTCCCCATGGTAATTCATGTCACTCATTGAAAAATTTTGAAATTGAAATTAACATTTCAAGTATTCAAACAAAAGCTTGTTAACTGTATATGAGCTAAAAATACATTTTACTTTTTATTTTGTACAGAATTGAACACTTCATGGACACATGGAAGATGTGCAACTTTTTTTAAAAGATATACCTTGTTCCTACAAGTCGGGAATGAGACCAAGTTTATCCATCTGTAAAAATAAAAATTAAAAAATGGGTTCCCACTGACCATTATACCAAATCAGTATGTGCGCATAATGTTTTGAAAATGAAGAAATGTATGATCAAATGAAGTGTCACACTACCATCATTTCCTCATATAATAATCTAGGTTAATTGACTGCAATTTTACTGAGTCACCTACAATGATATAATTCAGTTTTGCTGTTTATACATCAGTGATTCATCTGTCCAGTGACAAGTCTCTGTCTGATCTGAGACGGGTTTTACTGGGAGCATGCAGTCTCAATACTTACAAATGTCAGATTTCAAATATGACTTTGGTTGAGGCAAATTGTCATGCTTTATTAATGTTTGACATGCTTGCAACAAATGAGATTTTACAATTGCCATTACCCTAATTAATAACTGTGACTCTTAATTTGTTCTGATCTCTTTTGAAATAAAAGAATTGGGTTTTTTTGTCCATTTTGGAGAACTGCTTTTAAAAATGTACATTTAGACAGTCATTTATATGATCATACTGTCATATATGTATTCATACTAGCAGTGACTTTGCAGCTGCCTGTCGCCCTGGGAATTGCTAGTGAGCGTTCTCACCTTGAGGTTGCTGAGGTAATGTTTATGATGATATTAACTGACCTACTGAATTTACTTGCTGCAGAAAAATAAACATTGTCGAAAGAAAACACTAAATATAAATGGAATCAGTACATACAATGCTTAGTTACAAAGATGAACAAGAAAGCGTGTGCTGGCTCGCAGCCTTAATCTACCACCATATACAGGCATGTCACACTGCTACGAGTGTGATATTGTGTTTATGCAACAACAGTTCGACAGCATAATCATGTGTCATGTCTCAAAATCCTTTTCTACGAGAAACTACTTTCTTCTGCCACTCATTCAATGCTGCAGCTGACGGTGAGAACTGCAGAAACAGTTGCCAGTTCACAAATGTCACTTTAGAACTAACGTTAGTTTATGAATGATTCTCTAGCTTGATGAAAGTGATGACAAAACAGGTCACTTTTGCTCACTTTTTAAGGGTGCTTTTACATCTGTGGTTCGGTTCATTTGGTCCGGGCCAAGGGCAACGAATGATACATTGTTGTATTTTTCTGCTGTTTTGGGTCCTTTTCACATCACACTGATTGCTTTGGTCCGAACCAGTTGAAACGAACCAAAATGCAGTCATGTGACAAAATCCACATCACTCATTGGCCAGATGTTATTGAACGTATTTCCAAAACTGCTTTTCATTTGGTCAGAATTAACGTGGAACTCCCGCAAGTAAACAAACCGGCAGACACAAAATGTTGCTGCGCTGGCTGATTGCATCCCTGGTCATAGTATACTATATAGTTTGTATACATTACTTTAGACAGACTATAAATTTCTGGAAAGAAAACAATGTTGCAATGCATTGCAATCGACAAAGGCATTAGGAGGAGGCATGATTAATTTAGCCAAACTAAGACATGGTCATCTTTCGGAAATACTACCAACGATCCATCAGGTAACCTCTCAATTCAATTCAGAAGTGCTTTATTGGCATGAATGTAAATGATACAATATTGCCAAAGCTTGAAGTAGGAGGACAAATATAAACTACAATACCATCAAAATAAAAATATAAAAATAAGCAATGTAAGAAATAAAATAAAAAAATAACATTTCATCTAAACACACACACAGACAAAGGGTCACTGTGGTAGACGGTAGCGAAGCATACAGTAATGCGTACAGTACATGACACACACACACAAATGGGTTCATCTACTGTCTCACAGGCTGTGGCAAATCCACACATATCTGGCAGCCAGTGCTGCTGTCTGTCCCTCTCCTAGAATAATCTTCATCTGTTCCTCTTCAGTCATGTTCAGAAAGTTCTCTCTGTAGGTGGAGAGTTTGTTGAAATATGTGTCTTGGGTTGATTTAAAGTGTTGGCAGTGAAGGAGAAAGTGCACCTTTGTCTCGATCTCGCCTGTACTACAGTGAACACACACTCTCTGTTCTGTGGGTCTCCAGCTGTTTCTGTGTCTGCTGGTCTCGATGGCCAGACTGTGTTCACTGAGCCTGTATTTGGTCAGGATCTGCCTCTGCTTTGTGTCTCTAACACTGTGGAGATATTCTTCCAATTCATAATTTGATTTTATTGTCCAATAGAGTTTCAGTTTACTTTGTGTTTGAGTTTCTTCTGCCCAATGTTCCAGATATACATGTTTAGATTGTTTGATAATGTGATTGATTCTGATGATGTGATTGATTCTGATGTTTGTGTGAGAGACAGTGCTGGGCTGGTGCTGGTCAGAGTCAGTAGAGCTGGTCAGGTTGGTCAGTCTCAGCACCAGGTGGCTCAGGGCACTCGTTTCGGGGTTCAGTTCTTGGCTTTGAAAAGCTTTGAAATGCAGTGATTCTGTGGGACTAGACTTCAGATGCATCCAGAATTTAAGGGATCTTTTTTGTAAATTAATAATCAAAGGGAATCTGCCTAATTCTGCCCTACACGCATTATTGGGTGTACTTCTTTGTAATTTTAAGATTAATCTGCAGAACTTAGTGTGTAGGGCTTCTGCTGGATGTCTGTCCCATCCAGTGTAGCTCTGGTCACCATGTGGACTCCATACCTCACTTCCATACAGTGCAATGGGCTGAACTATACTATCAAATATTTTACACTAAATACCAATTGGAATTTCAATATTTTGGATTTTTTTCTTAATGGCATATAGAGCTCTTCTAGCTTTATCTTTGAGAGCATTCACTGCAGGGACGTGCAGAGACCTTTTAAGGGGCAGGGGCTTAAATGGAAAAAAGGGCACTTTTTATTAAATAACAATAATAATTGTACTTTAAAAACATTAAAGGATATTTCACCCTAAATTCACCATGCACCCTTGAAATGACAGTTCATTCGAAACTGAACATTCTGTCAGCATTTAGTCATCTTGTACTTGTTCCAAACCTGTTTGACTTTTTTCTTCTGTTGAACAAAATATTTTGAAGAACGCATGAAACCTGTAACCATTGACTGTCATGGTGTTTGTTTTTCCTGCTCTGGAAGTCAATGATTTCAGGTTTACAGCTTTCTTTAAAATATCTGCTATAATCTGTAATTCTTTAGTGCTCAACAAAATAAACAAAGATTTGGAACCACTTGAGGGCGGGTAAATGTTCATTTTTTGGGTGAACTATCCCTCTTCAATCTATTATTTTGTTTTGAGGTTTTTTTTTTCTGTTGAACAAAAGAATAAAATATTTGGAATAATGTAGGACACACTGATAGCCACTGACTTCCATAGCTAGCCTATATGTACTTGTTTTTATAGCTTCAATTAACATGATATATTCTGAATGAATGACTGCAAAAATGAGAGGGGAATATTTTCACTCACCAGCTGTCTTTTCTCTATTACATTAGCCTCAGCTACCCAACAAACACATTTACGTTGTAGCGATGTCTGTACAACGTTGCATTTTTCCAAAGGCGATGCCGCTGTTTACGTGCTCGCTACATTGTTACAACATAGAAATGTAAGACGCGAGAAGGCTGTAGCAACATTGTCATGTGACATTCAGCAACCACGAAACGACGTTCTTACTACATGTATTAATGTGTTTTCCTGGCAGTTTATCAATACTGCCCAGTATACAGAATAAGCAGAAATACTTTTCCAGTATTGCTTATATTAACTATTGTTCATTTATTTTTTATTTAACAACTGCATGTGTAAGCTTTGAACTGTAAAAATGCCACACATATGAATATAATCAAAATTTTTATTATATATTTCACAACATTTAATACATACATTACACATCTAATTATAAGCAAACAGTATAAAATAAAGTTTGCATTATATTAAATAAACTATAAATAATTAAACTAAAAGGGAAGGCTAAATTAAAATGTCAATTGAGAAGGTAAACAAACAAGAAAAGTAAACAAGAAAGCATTAAAATATAAATAACATAAATAAAGAAATGTAAATATATTAAAATGCAAACACTGAAGTTCTGGACTACAGAACACAGCAGACATGGGAGCGCAGCTAAAGACCAGGTGTCGTCAGAGAAAGCAGCCCGAGAAACAAATCCACCAGACATTCCAGTTTCAGAGATGGATCCACAGCAGACGCAAGTGAAAAAAGGCAGTAAACAAGAGAGTACAGATCAGAGCTTGACACTACAGGACTACACAGTAAATTACCACTGACTAGCAATAAGTTTATATTAAAGCTTCAGACATTTAATTAAATATATAATATAATTTAATGAGGTACAAAATCTGCAGTGTTTATGTAGTCTACTTTATTTTAATGTTTTAAGAATATATCATATACAAAAATTACACACAATTAAATGAATTTAGAGCTACAGGGAAAGCAGGTTTGAGTTAACAGAAGTTAGAGTCAGTTTTCAAATACTTACTTAAAATTATGAGAAGAGGTCCATTGAACCGTCTTGTAGTTGGGGCGTTGCTTGCTGTAAAATGAAATGTTAAACTTAGTGTCATTTCAATAGCAGGTGTACAAAATAATAATAAAAAAAATGTCCCACTTGTTTTTTTTAGCTGGATCAATTTAGTGTTTATTACAAAGATTGATTTGTACTTAATGCTGAGGCTGAGAAATAAAATCAAAACATACAAAATTATAAATGACTAAATTCCCTAAATTACTAAGAACACAAATGTTTTGGAAAAATCACTTTGCCATACATTGCCAAAATTCTTACGTTAGCTTTTCTTCTAACAAGACCTGGAGCATGCTTAAGTGTCTCAGCAATTTGGCTTTCAGCATCCATGCTGGTAGTCCCAGGTTGTGATTTCATTATTGCCCCTATATTATACACAAGTAACATTTTTAGAGATACACAAGTACTGCACATGTGAAAGAACAAGGTACTAAGTAGTAAAAGCCCTAAAATGCATGGCTTTAAATCTAACACAATTGTTACAAAAGAATAAATTTAAATGTGTTTTTTTTTTACTTAATAGAACACGATACACGGAAAGATCTTCCAGTCTCTTCTTTCCCTTCCTTCCTTTAAGACTAAAATGTGACCAAACTTCTGAGGAAGCGATTTTTCTCATCATCCGCCGCACAGTCTCCCCATAGTTTGGTCCTCTGAGTGCAGATAGGTACTTGCCCTGAATTTGATTTGCACACTATTGTCAAATCCTAATCATATATACACTATAGTTTAGATGAATTTTGTCAAATAAAAATGTAAGATTCTTAACCATCTTTCTTTGAAGCTCCTCATTCACTCGCAGCTTATCCTCAAAAGTCATTAAGTCAGATAACTGACCAATAGCTGGTATAGGGTTCTCTGTTGCTGTGCTGTCCTCTCTTGTTTGCAGAAGCCGGCGAAACAGGAGAGAATGCTCTTCCTGTTTTGCAATTATTTTATCCAGCTTCATGGGGACATTTAACTGGAAATCTGTTATATAATTTGAGTTATTATGAAAATCTTTTTACCTGATATTTTACAAAAAAATAACTTAATATATTAATTTATATATAAAAACATTTATATAATAAAATAAAAAAATTAAATGTTTTGTTTAAATGAAGTTATTAGTTTTACTTACTTTTATTTGAAGTGCTATTTTGCCCTTTTGCACTCATGTCAACTGAAATTAAATTAAAAATACACAAATATTTACTCAAAAAAAGCTGGATATATATGGAATGGTACGAGTTGACTTAATTAAATTGACTATCCTTATGGTAGGAGTAACTCTTTAAACAATACTTACAATTTTGTATTCCAACATCTGTTTGGCTTCTATTGCCATTGGCTGTCCTTGCAGATGCTTGAAGGGAAACAACATACAAAAACAACATACAAAAAGCCCATTGAACATATTTGTTAACAATTAATAGGCCTTGTACTATAAAGTGTGAGGATTTACAGTAAAACAAGTAAAACGAATTCTTGCAATTAGATTTTTAAAAGTAAAAATAGGGCTAGTTTTTACTGTTGATTTTAATGCTTTTACTAGCATTTGCTAATGAGACTTTAGTGTTAACTATTGCTCTTCATTATCCTTTTGCAACTAAATTATTTAAAGTATTTATTTACTCTGAACATGCATATACAATAAAGCAATACAATAAGTATTTTTGGGTTACGCGGCAGCATTGTGGCCTCACAGGGCGAGTTGGCATTTCTGTGTGGTAACCTCTGAGAGACTAAGCCAAAGAAAAAATAGTGTATTTTTGGGTAATATACCTTAATTCATTGGATATACCCTATAATTAATTGGAGCATTAAATGTGATACCAACTGAGACCTAGATATGATGTATCATGTTGCCATTGCTCAGCATTTGAAATAAGATATTGACTCCACTCTTGCACAATTGGAGCTATAAGAACCACTGTTTTTGTTTTTCAGTATATATTTTAGTATAGTAGAATAAATTAAACTACTATGATAAAAAATGGTTTTCCTTTGCATAAAACCCAATAATATATGTAAAAGTGCCATACTGCCTTGTGTGCCACATCTGCTGCTCACACAAACAATTATATTTTAACATTTAAATAAAAAAATAAATAAGCAAACAAAAGAAAATGGTACCTAAATTCTGTGGCATGATTGAAAGGCTGTTTGTATCTGTATACATAGGTGATCTGAAACTCCCTGGAATCTCTGAATCAAGAACACATTAGCAAATTATCATTATTGTATAATGGTTGTACAAGACATTTTATGGCTATGTTTACACAAGCATCAAAATTGAAATGCTGTTTTTAAAAGTCATTTAAAAAGTTAACTGATTTCCTGTTATTTCTTAAATGGTCCCTTACACATTATCTAAAAATGGTTAAGTGCTTGGAAATTTTCCAGAAAAGGCTACATATGGCTTACCTTTGAATGTATTTGTCATAACCCTATGTCCTGCACACTGAACATCCAAATTTGGTGTGCTGCAGAAATCTAAAAAATATTATTAAAAATAATGTTTTATTAACATCTGTTATTAAATGTCTTTCAAATTGTAGGAAAAAAAACACATTAGAAAATAAAAAATAAAGAAATATGAAACCATTGCCTAAATGTTGTGGCATCACTGAATAGGTGGTATCTGTATATAAGGCTGATCTAGTATCTCTGGCCTCCCCTGGCATTTCTGGATTAATGACACAATGGGCTTGCAATTAGTTAAAATATATACTTATACAGTGTCAATTTGCTTATCTAAATTTGTTTTTATCCTTACCATAAAGTCCAGCTCTTGGAAATCTGTCAAGTCCCTCACATGTCCATGATGGCTCAGATGCTGAAAATAAAGTACAGAATCACATAGTTAATAATAACACTGCATAGACAAATGGCCAGAATGTTTGTGTAGTCTCGTGGTATGAACATAACACATATCATATCGCAACATAATAAACATCACTAGCTTTATAAATATTTAACTTTTACCTGTACTTTTTGTTAAGTTTCTTCTTTTTTCCATTGTTTTTGGAGGGGAGGGCAGTGTTGTTGTTTTTTGCTGGTGGTATATTGTTGATGTCACCTAAAAATCAATTTTATGTAATGTAATTAAGTGTAATTTAATTTTTTTTTTCCTGAAAAATGAAAGATAAATTCATATACATACTGTCTTCAATATCTGTGATGTCACTATCTGACTCTAAAAGCCGTAAAGGTGGTCTCTTCAGCCTGGGCTGCTTTTTTCCAGAGCTAGAAGCATCTGAGAGCTCAGGGCATGAGGTGTTTTGAGCTTTTATCATGAGCTTTTGTGCTGTAATGTAGTCAACAAAAGAAAGAAAAAACATAATTGGGTAACGAAAGGTACAACATTTATAAAGCATAATGGGAAAAAAAACGGTGTAAAAATGATTGATAATAACTGAAAATGGATAATAATAACAAGAAGTTCAAAAACAAGAACAATACACCAAATGTAAATACAACTACTTTTGAACGTTCTACCATTCAACAAAACATTAAAATTTCAGCTATTAGTATTACTGCCTACATCTCCGATCCTCATTGATATAAAAAGCAATACAATTTATTGACATACCTGATGATTTAAAAACTCTATGGACTTGCAACCTGATCCACTTTATTTTATCTGGTAAGGACCTTTTTCTCACTAGAGTTTGGGCATTGCTGGGTGGCCAGTAACAAAAGATGTCCTGGGGAAATATTATTATAAATATTGAAGCTACCTACATGCAATACAGAGTACCTTATATTTACAGACCACTGCAAACATCACACTTGATTTGTTTATTACATTAATGTACAAGATTTGTATTGTTATTTTTATATTTTTAGTGTGCACGTTGGAAATATTAAAATGCAATTCCATAGTCATTTTGATAATAACTTGCAGTCCTACTTTTTATCTATTTTGGAACTTAGTTAATTAGCACTCCTTTTTGGTATTTACTAAAAACAAGATGCACAGGTATAAACATGATATTTTGCACATAATGGAGATACTGTGTTTAAGGTAACATAATTGCAATTAATACGGTAGTAAAAATAGTAGAGTAGTATACTCCTCACCTCATCTAATTCTTCTTTCCATACATAAGGAATTACAGCAACGCTGTGATATGAGGTAAATTCAACAACTGAAAACATTCTGAAAGACAAGTGACATAAGTAATTTGAAAACAACAGCAAGTGGTTAAACAATAGAGTTTTAAGCAACTTACACATAATTAAAATCCAGAAATTATCAATAGGAGAATTTGCTGATGATGTGTAGTCATGATTGTGAAGGAGAGCTGTTTAGTCATGATTATGAAGGAGAGCTGTTTAGTCATGTTTGTGAAAGAGAGTCAGGTAGACCACTCTTTGCTCCTGGTCAATCTTTATTGCTCTTTTACTCTGACTGACTTTTGGGATCATTTGTTGAAGAGTGTTCTTTTGACAAACATAAGCTCCAATTATTGATGATTCACAGGGCACCGTAAATAGAGGAGATGGATGAAGAGAAAATCTACACAGGTATTCATCCTTATTTTTATCAATGACCTCACAACACTTGCCATCTTTCAAAATGATGCAATTGTCTGGTTGTCTAAAAGAAATTACATTGCCTCTTTGAACCCTTTGTGAGGTTTTATCATCTTGGACTTCTTTGATCCTTTTCACAATTTGCACAAGAGGGCTCTTCCCTGAGCGCACCATTCTCTTCAACTTCTGCATGTGATTCTCAAATGGAAAAGCACTGCATTCATCCAGACAACTATACGTCTTTGCATCAGATGCAAGATGCAGCATTGAATGCACATTGTACACCAAGAATGATGGTCCATACAGCTCCCTGACCCTAGCTACAAAGTACTGTAGCAATTTGTGTGCATATGAAACATGTTGACTGACCAAGGAAGGGCATAGTAAGATGGATATAGCAACACTAAATGTCAGGAAGTGTTCATAAAGATCCTGATGCAGAATTCCTGATAACACCAACTTTCCAGTGTAAACTAGGAACTGTCTTAGCTCTGTTGCTTTCCACCTTTCCAGGTGTCTTAAACTTTGTGGTTTTCGAGCAAAACATGAAGGAATGCATTTTTGTAGATTGATAAGTCTTGCACTCACCACCTCTACTTGACCAGCAGACATCTTTGTCTGTATGTTGCGTCCTTTTTCTCCTCTTGACCAAATTGTTAACAATTTTTTTATAACGCCAAGACATGTCTGGTGCATATAATCGATGTTCCATTATGGTGTTCTGGTTGTTTTTGAGCTCGAAATGAACAATCTGTTCTTAATTCGAAAGCATCAACTTCTTGATATGTCATCCTTTTTTCCCAGAATCCTTTTTGCTCACATCTATCACAACCATAATAAGCAGAAAATGGCTTGATGCTTTTCACCATTGCTTTAGCTGGTGCATCACATACAATACATCTCAGCTTAACCTGAATGAGATTTCCATCAAAGGTTAGACTACTTTCAAACAATTGTTTGAGTTCAGTTACAGCATCTTCCAGAAATTTAAGATCTAGGGGTTTTTGGGGTCCCAGTGTCAGTGTTACAGGAAATACAGTCACTGATTCAAGATGGATACAACACAACACAGGCCACAGTGACAATGATGTACTTTTAAAGAGTGGAAGTCCATCAACGTTGAATGAAATCTCAAGAACATGTATCGTGGAAGTAATCTCAGAAGGATATCTTTTTAATGTTTTCCTAATTTGTTCAGCCAATGGCAGATGTATGTACTGCATTCCAGATTTAATCTGAACATCAACTGCTCGCTCTGTCTTCAAAAGTGTGCGTGCTGTCATTGGCAATGTGTGATGCCCCTGTGAACGTAGTACTTTTAGGAGGTCGTCCAAAGCACACTGCCGAATATGGTGTTTGTTGGTCCATGCAATGAGGTCATCTCTCAAAGTATTTGTTTCAACGTCTTCTTCAGAAAGTGACAAATACATGTCATGATCAGAAGAGAAATCAGTGCTTTCATCTGTGCTGAGGGTGTCCTCTTGGTTTAAGGATATATTTTCACTCTCTTCTGAAAAAGAAACTGCGCTGCACTCTGAAATTGATCTTGATAAACACTGCTGTACGAAGTTTTGAGGAACAGAATTAATGCATATATTATTATTTTATTTTATTTTTTTGTTGACTGTTAGAAAGAATATTGTTGGCTTTTCTCCAGTGTCTTATGTATTCTCTCCTAGTAACTCGTCTTTTGTTTTCCATTCTTGAAAAAAAATAAAATAATAATTTTACTAGACACACATTACTTTTTTTTAGATAAACTTAAAATGTATCATGCTTACCTCAATGTGAATATAGCCTGTTGACCAAAGAAAAAAGGTGGATTTTAAATTCAAACATTTAAATCAAAATAGCAAATTAGACAAGCAGATATTTTTTAATTAATATTTTTATTAACATCAACCTTTTTAACTTATAGGAATAGTTCACCCAAAACTGACAAATCTGTCACTATTTATCCTCATCCTTTACTTATTGCAAACTTGTTTGGCTTTTTTTTCTGTTGAGCAATAAAGAAGATTTATAGAAAAAAAGCTGGAAAACTGTAACTATTGACTTCCATCGTGTTTTTCCTATGGATGCAAATGGCTAGTTTTCAAATTATTACTTTTAAAATACTGCCTTTAGTGTTCAACAGAAAAAAGAAACACAAAGGTTTGGAATCACTTAAAGGGTAAATAATTCGTGAGTATATTTCATTTTTGAGTGAACAGTGCCTTTTAACGGGACGCAAACTGCACAGAGGTGTTTTGTAAACAGTGGGTCGGCTGGGATCGTGTGATAACCTTTTTGAAGTATCCTTAACTGACTGACCACGATGGATATGGAAAAAAAATGAACTTCAAAGACATTATTATCAATTCGACTAATGAGAAGGAGAAGGTAAATTATCAGGAAATGCTTTATCGAGAGACTTAACGTAACGATTTCAATGTTGTCGCTGTCCGTGCACGGAGTGCTGAAATGTTAAGTAACTCGCATGTATAAATTTAATTATTTCTTATAATTTTCAATGTAATGTTGGCTTATTTAGAAAGTGGAAATAAAACAATACTTACGTCTCCTCTCCGGTCGTTGGTGAATGAGACACCCAACGGTCTGTTAAATTTTAAACTGATTCAGTAATGACGAGTAGTTCAAATGTTGTAAAGTGGTCGTCCATACCACCTAAGCACAACTTAAACCAACGGTGCACATATGATGTTTAAATGGCAACATTATGACATCGTTGTAACAACCTTCAGCAACAACGTCGAATCCTCAACCTTTTTGCAAGGTTGATACAACGTTGTAGGAAGGTCGCTACGTTGAGGCAACGTTGTGTGTTTGTTGGGTAATAGCCTAGCCTATGATAATGCCCAGGCTAAACTTTAGCTAACTTATTACATGGAGGATGTTAGCAAGACAAAATAGCCTATATTCTTTTGAACTTTTAGATAAATAGCTGACGTTGAATTTGAGCATCAGGTAGTCTTTGTTAACCGTTACTCACCTCCCTACACTATATAGATGAATGACGGATGAATTTACATCGGCGGTTCGGTCGATCATATCGTGCGGCCGTTATGGAGGTCAGCTAGTAACACCTTTTTTACGCACACTCCGTCTGCAGTGTGTATGGGCCAGACTGTAGACTATAGCCCAGATGTAGTCCGAGTCCGTGTGTAGTGCAGATGCAGGCGTTGAGAGACGTTACTCCACTGACCCCTTACTTTTGAAGGCAGAGCGACAATGTAAATAGCGCCCTCATTGGGGCGTTTGCCTCCCAAGTGGTTTCACTTTCCAAATCGTCGGTTCGAGGATCACTTGGAGCGAGAAAGGGGAGACTGCAGCCTTGGATCAAGACAGATCTACGGCCAAGGCAGTTTTACGGCCAGGGCAGTTTTACGTCCCTGTTGTTCCTGATGCGTCCAGTAGAGGGAGGCAGCACAGTGTTATTTCGAGCCTCCATAACTTTATCATCACACCAAACGCGACACAGGTATGTTAAATACTCGTTAAAAATATTGTTTAGCAAGCGTGAAACAAACATTTTTAATGCTTAATGTTTTAATGTTAGTTTGGCTCAATTCTAGCCAACTACTGTATCCCAGCAAACATGTATAAGCTAGCTACATGCACTACATCTCACTTTCTTATGTAGGGAAATTTTCTTGTACTTTTTTTGTCTGTCTTTAGCCTGCATCTTCCTGGTAAGATATTTGTGTAACTTGTTCTAATCTTTTTATTTTTAATAATTTAATATTTTTAAATAATTAAAGTGCATTTTGCAGCAACATTAGAATGTATGAAACTATCTAAGATCTAATTACATTTTATTTATTTCGTTTAAAGTACAATAGAAAACAAATTATAGAAAAGATATAGTGAGTGAGCAGTTATACTCTATCATTACTGTGTTCTCTTTAACTTGCTCTTTATAAAAGTGCATGTGTTTGTGTGTGTTTCTTTATTTGTTTTTAGCTGTTGGTCTACCTAAGGATATGTAATTCTCTCTTGAACTTGTAGAAGCTGTAAACACCCATCTTTCTTTTCTCCTTTCATATAATTCATTTTCTTGTTTTAGAAATTCCATCAAAATGGAACTATAGGAGATTAACAGCAGTCAACAAATGCAACGTGCTGTTTTGTCTACTGCTGTCCATTCTGCACTACAAACTTATACAAACCTCACAAACTGATAAACCCTCAAAGAAAAGTAAACTGGAAACTCATCTTCAACTTCACTTTTCAAGGGCAGTCATCCATGATTGTAACAATTTCTAAATAATTCATGAATTATATATTTATATGTTGCAGTATAAATTTAATGATAAATTCAAATTTTATTTGTGTTCGTATTTCTAAAAACAACATAATCAGTATTGTCAGCTCATGTTGCATACAAAGTACAAATACGTTGTACTGGCAATTGAAAATTGTTACTGTTCTCAGCAATGGAGTGATTATTATATATTTAATGATTTATTTAAAAATATATAATTTCTCACAGATTATATACAATACACCAGAGTGGTCTGGGATGTCAGCCATGTCTAACTATTAACTTTAAATTGAAATAAATCTAAACAAATCTTAAGATTAAACATTTTATTTTGAATTTGAATTAAAATAGCATTGCATTCAATTTCATTTAATATTTAATAATGCAATCCGGTTCTAAATGACTTTTTTCATTCATTCATTTTCTTTTCGGCTTAGTCCCTTTTATTAATCCGGGGTCGCCACAGCAGAATGAACCGCCAACTTATCCGGCATTTGTTTTACGCAGCGGATGCCCTTCCAGCCACAACCCATCTCTGGGAAACACATTCATACATTCTCATTCACACTCATACACTATGGACAATTTAGCTTACCCAATTCACCTGTACCGCATGTCTTTGGACTGTGGGGGAAACCGGAGCACCCGGAGGAAACCCACGCAACCACGGGGAGAACATGCAAACTCCACACAGAAATGCCAACTGGCCCAACCGGGACCTGCCCCAACCGGGGATCGAACCAGCGACCTTCTTGCTGTGAGGCGAACATGCTACTCACGCGCCACCGTGGCGCCCAATGACTTTTTTATTTTATTTTTTATTTTACTCAAACTATCATAAAAAAACCGTAGAGAAACTCACAATTATAGTTGGTCTATATATTTTTATATATTAGCATGAACGATGTTTAAGGATTAGATATATGGAATAGGAAGAACACAAAAACAATTTAAAAACTGATTATTATTATTTATTTTTTTGCAGAGTATTAACTTTATTTATTTTTCAGTGAGTGTGAAGAATTTGAAGCAAGGTTTCAGCATCATTTAAAGAAGACTAGTAATCTCTAGTGATATTGTTTCAATAAATAAATGTAAAAAAAAAATCAAATGTTGTCTGGGTGTTTGTTTGTCAGGTGTGGCTAAATGGTCCTTGGAACTTTAGAAAGGACCAAATTGTTTGTCTAGGAATTCTGCAGCTGTCTGGTGGCCAATACCACAGCATTCTTATCAAAGCGTTTTTTTTGTTATAACTTTGTTATTTTCAGAATGAAACTTTATATATAATCAATACAACAAAAAGCACATCTCTATATGAAAACTTATAACTAGGCTACAGTTAATCGTTACTCTATCCAACTATGTGTGTTTTTCTTTTTTCTAATTGAATGAATCTAAATTAATTTGCAATTGGGCTTTTGTATATCTGAAATGGTATGGCGAGTGTATCAATTGTTTGTATATTTAAACTCACTTTCTGATACATTAACTTAGCTTTGATATTCAACTAAAAAATTTTAAATTAATAATAAGTATATTAATGAATATGACATTTAATAATCTGTAAGAGTTGACTTCAAATCTATTGTATTACATTTCATCCCCCCTACTGGACGCATCAGGAACAACAGGGGCGTAAAACTGTCTAGGTCGTAAAGCTGCCTGGGCTGTAAAACTGCCTGGATCCAAGTCTGCAGACGCCCCATTTAGTTTGGAGCGGGTAGACTAAAACCAAGATACACTTTAAAATTTAGTTTTTTTTATTGTTTGACAGGGAAAGTTGTCCTTAAATAGAAGATACATTAATTCATACACATATATTACATTATTATTAGTATTTAAAAAATTATTATTATCCCCAGGAAAAAGGGCACTTTCTCTCCAGGAGAAAAAGGGACAGGGGCTCAAGCACCCAAAGCCCACCCCTCTGCACGTGCCTGATTCACTGCCATACTAAAGCTCCCCGATGCAGTGATGATCTGGCTGAGGTAAGTGTACTGCATTGTGTGCTCTAGGGCGGTGCTGCCTAGGTGGAACTGGTGTCTGTGTTTCTGACATCTGGGCTTCTTCTGAAAGACCATAATGTTGGTCTTTTTGAGGTTTACTGCCAGGACCCAGTTCTGGCAGTAGTTCTCCAGCATGTCCAGGTGCAGCTGTAGTCCCTGTGGGGTGGTTGTAACCTCTCTCTATTTCTCTCTCTCTCTCTCCGTCCTCTGCTCTGCCATGGCATGTATGAGAAAAGGAGGCATCAGCAAAGGCAGACAATTAACTCTCGAAGGAGACAACAACACAAAAATGACTATTAACATCTACCACAACGGTACAGTTATGATCCAAGGACCAGAAACCAGCCTTCATGAATTCCAGAGCAATTTCAGGAACTTTAAAATGGAGGTTCAGAAAAATTAAAAAAGATCCTGAAGTAAAGAGACAGGCTGAAGACGAGTCCAGCACCTCATTGGTCACCATCACAGAGCCTATCTCCAAGACTCCTGCAATACACAGACACACCAGCTCTCCTGCTTCTCCGAAGATAAAAGCCTTAAGAAACAACATCGCTGATCTGGAGCAGGAGTTTTTCTTGTTTAAGGAGCAAACCAGCAACAGCCTCCATCAGCTGCTGAACCTGACCAACCACCACAGCATACAGCAGCTCCATCAGCTCTGCTCAGCTGTCAGGCAGCTGGAGGAGGCCAACCAAGAGCTGCGGCAGGAGCTGAAGAGGGTAAGAGAGAAGCTGGGCAGAGGAGAACAACATGGACACACACTAAATAGACTACTGGAGGAGACCAGAGCCCAGCTCCACATAACACAGCAGCGCTGTGTCAGCACACAAACACATAGTAGTTCCACAACTCAACAGAAACATGTTAGCAGTACACAAACAAACAATACTTCCATGGTGTAAGACTTAAGTTTTGATGTCTTTGACAATTCAAACATAAAACTGGAAGCACAGAGACAAATCGGCTCCTTTGCCCTCTCTCTACTCAACTCACAGAACGGTCGTTTCAAAGCAAGGTTTTATATCAATGCAAGTGACTTTATCTATCATGTTTGATATCATTTGAAATGTCTCAGTGTGACTGGTATGGTCTCATTCCCTCAGAAATAGATATAACCAAAATAATAAAAATATAACTTCAGGTATCTTTTGCACCATTGCTAAGGGTGTGTGTGTGGGGTTTCTATTCACATGCCTTTAGTTATTCAACACACACCCCTTCTATTCCTTGGTTTGGGTACTAACGGTTGAGTTCCAGGCTGTTCAGGGCGCTTCTGCAGTCAGAGTGGCCCATAGTACGGAGTTTCCTAAAACTCCACACTATGTAGATTTTGAAAGTCAGGTATGCATCTTTTGATCTTGAAATTATCTTTGAGAATTTTATGTTTTGTATTGATCGTTTATGAATTGACTGAATGAATTGGCATAATAGACATTTACCTGAGAAATAAATTGTTATGATTTTAATTGTTCAAACTGATTTTGTGTTATTATCTCTAGTAGATTATGTTAAATCCATAACACCACTTGCCCCTGTACAGGTTAGTAGCGGACTAAAACACGATAGACGGAGCAGTGTGGCATGCTATATCAGAATCAGAATCAGTTTTATTGCCAAGTGTGCTTCACACACACAAGGAATTTGCTTTGGCTACAGAAGCTTCCAGTGTACTTAAAGTGACAAGTGACGACACAGAATAAATATAAAAAAAGAAATTGATAGACATTGAACAGAGGTGCAGTCAGTCCAACGATCTGGATGCTGAAATGTATGTGCAGATTTTTATAAATATACAGCTTATAAGGTGCTGTGTGCAAAAGCGTAAGTGTTGCATTGTATGTTGTTATAAGGTGCTGTGTACAAATGCGTAAGGAGAAGTATTGCATTGTATATTGTTATAAGATGCTGTGTACAAGTGCGTATGAGAGAGTATTGCACGTTTATTGCACAATAGGAAAATATTAACTGTTCATGAGGTAGATGGCCTGAGGAAAGAAACTTTTCCTGTGTCTGGCAGTTTTTGTGCTCGGTGCTCTGTAGCGCCAGCCAGATGGTAACAGTTCAAACAGGAAGTGTGCTGGGTGCGAGGCGTCCAGGGTGATTTTGCGAGCCCTTTTACTCACTGTGGAAAAGTACAGTTCTTGAAGTGTAGGAAGGGTAACTCAGCACCATCCACCAGCTACAACATTATCCATGAACAACAGCAGAGAACAGAAGAAAAAGAGCACATCGTCATCCTCTGTGACTCTATTGGACACCACCTCGACCACAGACGGCTGTTTGCAGGCAGATCAGTGCAAGAGTTCTGGTGTCCCACAACTCAGGCTGCTATAAGACTCATGCAGGAAGGAGCGCTAGGGGCTCCAACACATCTTGCACACTGGGACCAATGACCTCAGTACACAGAGGGTGGACATCACTAAAGCCTTGACCAACGCAGTGAGGACAGCTAACAGGATCTTCCCAAGAGCCAAAGTCATCATCTCAACCCTTCTGCCCCGCAGAGATGTACCACAGAGGTCCATCAACACAATCAATGAGGTGACAACCAAATCTGTTCTAAAATGCCCAACGTCCATATACTGTAGCCAACCATTCCCACATCACACATCAGCACCTATACGATCATATACACATCCACCAAGAGGGCATGAGACTGTTCGCAAAAACTATCAAGGCATCAACATTGAACGCTGCTCAAAAAACACCCTGGAACCATGAGGAGAAGATTGGGCATCTCCCCGGCAACCAAGCGGACAGCTACGCAATTGTAGTGACTCACAGAGATAGATCTGAGCCCGGTGACCTCATACAGATTAAACAAATGCTGAAAATGATTTGCAACAATCTATTAGCTTAAATTTACAATCAATATATAGTATGTAAAATGATATAGTCCTTGCATTTTTATTTAGTCATAGAATGATTTGGCTTCATATTATTAATGATATAATCATACTATTATTCAGTATATCATATTATTATTCAATATATCATATTATCATTTAATATGTCATATCATTCATATATATCATATTATAATTCAATATATCATATAATTCAATATATCATATTCAATATATCATATCAATCATATAGATCATATTGTTACTCCCCTCGAGATGAAACAAAGGCTCAAGTCGTTCTTGATTTTCAACTGACATTTATTCGGACATGAGTCTGTAGTCTGTCTTGTACATTCTAGCCTTAATGTCCCAATAATGCCGTCAGAACTACGAATAGAAAACATAAACCTAAATTAGCCCTTTAAAGGTGGTGTTTGCACGTAGTTAACAAATACATACATCCAGTAAATAAGGTGTACATTCAACATATAGAAATACGCTTAATTGGCTAATTATTCATTAACATACAAACATTCATTAACCCCCCCCCCCCCCCCCCCTTCACAGTTTTAGTTGAATAACATGAAATGATTTGACATGTATTAATAACAAATATGCATTACTTATTTATTCTAATCATTACTCTGAACATTTTAACTATTTATTAACTTTTTAACTGTAAGGTGCATATTAGTGGGTAAAATATGAAAGTTGCATCTGACAACAGCTACACATATTATTCATATATATATTGTATTATTCATTTATATCAATAAATATAATAATAGATCAGAGAACACTGTACATTTAACAATCAACATTGTAGGATAAAATAGTAATTAAAAAAAATAAAAATAAAAACAGTAATAATCAGTATATTTACAATGATTCAATTATAATCATTTATATGTGTGTGGGTGTGTGTTTGCAAGCGCATCACTGATGTTTTTATTGGAATCGCAAATAATCACTCGTTACAACCAAGGTATGCAGAAGAGCATCTCTGAACACTCAACATGTCAAACCTTGAAGCGGATGGGCTACGGCAGCAGCAGACCAGACCTGCAGAAACTGCATGATGCTATCATGTCAATATGGACTAAAATTAGAAATATTTCTAGTTGTTCTGTATTTTCCTTTTAGCAGCAATAATGACGACTGGAAACTTGTTTTAAAAACGAAAATTAACTGTTTACTGAAGTTGGTTGCTGTATACTGAAACAGGAGCGAACTCCGAACACACACTCTCACACTGAGTCAGTTGCCAATGGTTACAGGCGCACTTTCAGTAGAGGTAAGCATTATAGGAAAACCTTTCTTAAAGTGAAACAGCCTATATAAAGGAAAAGGTAAATAAATTCACATTATGACAATTAAACAATAAATCAAGCATTAATTAAATCGCTCTTGTTGTCCTATATCAATTTAAGTCACAACATCGTACCCCCCCCCCATGAACAATTGTTCATCTACTCAATCTCTAATGCATATAGCAGTTGAATTGTCTTCTTAAAACAGTCCCTGCAGATGTGCGAACAGCACATGCTCGAACTTTACCATCTCGTCCTGGAAACAACAGCTCAATTTTCCCTAACTTCCAGCATTGTCTTGGCATGCTAGCCTCTCCAATGAGAACAATGTCCCCAATTTTCAGCTCGGTAGGTTTCTGTATGTGGCACGAATATGCAGATTTTAGGTCTAACAGATAGTCCTTTCTCCAGCGATTCCACAGGACAGTCATGAGTCGATTCCTGTATCTCCATCTCCGTGTCATATCCTCCTTGTTCACAGTGGGGTGCTCATAGTCCGCAGAAAATGGTTTTGGTGGCAGTGAAGTTAGTCGCTCACCAACTAGAAAGTGTGCAGGTGTGAGTGGCTGTGGCTCATCAAGTTCATTATTGACAAACGTAAGTTGACAAAATCAACGCCAGTCACTTCAAATGGAGGGGTCTCTACTATTCTATCTCGGGGCAAAGGAGCAGTGTCCTGCTGTGAGGGCTTTGCTTTAAATCTTTTGCACACAGCACATTTTGACAGAACAGTTTTCACAAGTTGTCGGCCTTGTAAAATCCAGTATCTACTCCTAGTTTGTACTAGAGTGTCTCTCAAACCTGAATGCATGGTTAATTCATGGTTGTGCTGAACAAGCAGATCACAGTATCTGTCCCTTTTAGGTACAATCCATGGGTGTTTTTCTCTATAACTAAATTCTGATTGTTGTAGTCTACCTCCAACACAGAGTAATTCATCATGATCCAGAAAAGGTTTCGGTTCTCTTATTTTTGAGTCTGCATTTAGGCCTTTGTGAGCTTTTAGCAAAGTAATCTCATGCCTGAAGTTGTTGTCTTGTGTCACTTTTATCCAGTACTTTTCAGCCTCAAACATTTCATCTGCAGTTAACTCACCACGTCTTTTAGAGCTTGATTTACTGTTGTGCATGAACCTCTTGATCCAAGCAGTTACTCGCAATACTCTGTTCAGTTTACTGTACTTTGCTAAATCTAACAAAGGCTCCATTCCACTGTGGTCCTCGCTGCTGTTAAGTTGCACAGTGATTCATCGCTCACCTCTTCATCTTGATTTTCATCACTCCTATCCACTGAATCCTGTGCTGTCAGAAATAGAGGTCCCTTCCACCAAAGTTCATTTTCCTTCAGATTATTCACGGTCTGACCTCTAGTGGGAAGATCCGCGGGATTGTCCTTACTCCTACAGTGTGACCACATTGCAGGGTTAGTTATAGACTGTATTTCAGCCACTCTGTTTGACACAAACTGTTTCCACTTGTGAGCTGGATTTTGAATCCACTGTAGTACGATCATAGAATCAGTCCACATGTGAAGTGATTGGAGATCCATGTTCATTGGTTTTAACCTGTTTCCTAGTCTTGCACCAATCACCGCACCCATAAGCTCAAGACGTGGCAGTGACATTTTCTTCAAAGGCGCTACCCTGGACTTGGAAGCGACAAGGCAAGAAGTCTTTGTTCCATTGTTCAGCTCTAGTAACAGGTAAGCAGCAGCACTATAGGCTCTCTCACTTGCATCACAGAACACGTGAAGTTGCTGTACATCATGTCTGTGCTCAGATGTTATTCCATACCAGCGTAGTATGACTATGTGATGGATCTGTGCTAGCTCTGAGCACCATTTTCTCCATTCCCTTTCAATATCTGCTGGCAGCTCCTCATATTACATATGCATGTTCTTTTATTTTTGTAAACTTTATAACTGCTTTGGCAATACAATTGCAATAATTGTCATGCCAATAAAGCAACTATTGAATTGAATTGAATTGAATTGAATTGAATTGAGAGAGAGAGAGAGAGAGTGTGAGAACTGTCTGTAGACGCATGTAACACAAGTACCACACGCACGCAGGACCGATGTTTATTTCAATTTTTCTCTGATGCTCGAATTATTATTTTTTTCTGTAATATACAGTGACACTGTTGACAGGAGAATAAAGCTCAAGATGTTTATTGTGACCTGTGTGAGCTTGGATTTTTCTGCTGCAACATGAGTTAGGCGAGCTTAACTCAACGCATTACATGACGTCTTTCACATATATTTGGAGGAAGTATGTGTAAGTAGTTCTTACACATAATAAGTAGTGTAAGTGTATCTTTTGAGAGTTCATTATCTGAGATGTAGAACGCAGGAAAAGCTGACTATAAAGAGATGCTGCATGCGCTGCTGAAGAGTGTGTGTGTGTTTACATTGGTTTGATGGATAAAGGTGAATTTGTAGCTAAACTGTTAGCGATGCCAAACAGCATTTCCTGTTGTTGACATCCTCGCTACAACAAACCCGTTAATGCTACAAACTCTGCATGTATTTGATCAATTTTACAAATTAAAAATACTTACAGGTTGTAGCTCACAATCCACAGCTTCTGCTTGGAGTTGCTCCTTTGAGGAGATGTTAACCGAAACCAGCACTGAACTGAGACAGATTCTGGAAGTTAACCTTTGTCAAATGCTTGATATATATTTTATATTTCTCTGGAAAATAATTAAAATTAAACTGCAAGCACTTCTGTCATTGTGTCGTGTCATTTGGAAGCCCAAATACAGAATCAGAAGAAGCTCTGTGGAAATAGCAGCATACAGTGCCTCTTGCCACACCCCTTGGCTGCGCAGTACGTGTGTGCGAGGTAAAAAAAACCCTTAGGATCTCACAGACCCAGAAATATTTTTTGCAGTCCTCAAAATTTGTTCACTGTAGGCTTTGCTAAGCTAACCCTGTAATAGCCAATGTCTCCTTTTGCAATTAACTTTGAGCATATTACATTCAGAGATGCTGTTTATGTTCCCACATCTACACTACTCAACATTTTCTTTTTAATGTTGTAATGTTTTAAAGTTCATGTTGCAGTATTTTCATCTTAATGAAGCTGTGTTTTCATCTTAGGGTGCTTTCACACTTGGTTCATTTGCCTGGACCGTACCCAAGTTCGATTGTCCCCCCCTTGCCACCTGCTTGGTTGGTTTGTATTCACACTGTCTTTTTTCCTTCTGAACCCCGGTACGCTTGCGTCATCAAGCCGATGTTTTGTGTACGTCTGTTGCCAGGCGACGGACCCGAAAGCAAAGCGGCAAACGGGAGAGACGTCAGCACATCGCGGTTGTTTCGCTTTAACTGAACCTTTTGGTTTAGAACATACAGAAAACGGCTCGCGTCTATCTGCCGCAAACATATTATACACGTTCAGAACATCACGTGATGTCCCAGCTGTTTTTGGAGGAGACAAGCATTATCACTGTGTTTGCTCTGTCTCAGTCGCGCTTGTCAGCGCGTGATACTCAGACAGACAGACACACACACACACACACACACACACACACACACACACACACACACACACGAATGAACGTTATAAAACCTATAGTTTGCTGTACTGTTGACGGTTCACTTCCGGCTTTTGGTACGATTGCATTCATACTACAAGTGAACCGTACCAGAGTTCACATGAACCGTACCCCAGACCACCTCTTTCAGGCGGACTCGGGTACGGTTCGCGGGTGCGCACCCGAGTTCAGAAGACGTGTTCACACTAGCTAAACGTACCGTACTATGACGTCAAACGAACCCGGGTGCGGACCAAAAGTGCTAGTGTGAAAGCACCCTTAATGTTGCAGCGTTTTCATCTTAATGTTGCAGCGTTTTCATCTTAATGTAGCTGTGTCTTCATCTTAATGTTGTAGCGTTTTTATCTTAATGTTGCAGCACTTTCATCTCTGCATTTTGAAATAAATGTTTACTTTTTTAAATGTTTCTGTATTGTGATCTTAATGTCACAGCAATTTTATTATTCTTTTTTTTTAAATGTTTCTGTGTTGTGATCTTTATGCATTGTGTTTCGCATCACTAGGCCACCGTAATAACCCATTCTAGCATCTGTTTTCATGTTACTAGAGCTTAGTTTTTAGATTCTAGTGCTTTTTAAAAGTATACTAGTGCTTACTTATTAGACACTAGTTTTTTTTATTAGATACTAATGCTCATTCATTAGATACTAGTACTTATTTAGATAATAGTACTTGTTAAATAGATACTAGCTCTTCTTTATTAGATACTAGTAGCCTACTTATTTGAATAATAACTATTCTGTTTTTACTAGTAACAAATGTAAAAAAATAAATAAATCCATTGATTTCTATGGGATTTGTTATTGAGATATCAACTATTGAGTTTTTTTTTTTTTTTTTGCATGTGGGCAGTGGGCAGCACATCCAGTGAGTGTCTCCATTCAGATTCATTAACATGCATGATCGTGTTCATCAAATTTGCTTAAAATAAGCATTCTAAAGAATGGTTATATTTTACAAGCAAGAATTCTGACACAGCAACATGAAGCAGATGCTTTACAAAAGTTTTCCTGTATGGGGGGAAACATGTCAAACTTAATAAAACATTTGAGGGCACATGGAATCAACTTAAAGCAGAGAAATGCTCTGTCTTTAACAGCTTGCGGCATCATCCGGTGTTCTGTAAGTTTGTCCGACCTTTCCTACTATTCTGCAAAATTACAGCTACATCTATCTGTTCGTCCTACCTCGTCAAAAAATCCTACAGCGGGTTACTGCTCTGTTGCATAACTAAATTGTTACATTGTCCTAATTGAATGTAATGAAGGGGATGAGTTATAGTGTAAAAAAACAAATTAATAAACAGGTAGGGTGATTCTACAGTGCAAAATACTTTATTAATAACCAAGTGAGGAAGATTTTAAAGTGCAAAATAGCTTAACCAGGTGATCTAACAGCGCAAAATAATGCATCAAATTGTCAGAGTTTTAAATTAAAATAAATGAAACTTTGAAATTAACAGGTAGAGCAATTTTACAGTCCAAAATACTTTTCTTAATAACGTGATTATACGGTTTTAAAGACTAAAATACCCTATTAATAACCAGGTAGGATGATTTTACAACACAAAATACCTCATCAGATTGGCCTATCACTATCAAATAAATGAGAGGGGTCTCAGTTCAGTGCAATCTAAGCTGCATGCAATGACTTTTTTTATAGGCTCACCTAACCCCACCCCTAACCCTCACAGTGATGTCACTAGCTCCACTAGGGCATTGTGTCTGACATTGCATCTCTGAGAGATGCAATCTCAGCTTGCATTATAAAGGCTGCATCCAAATACTATTGGAATAAACACATAGGAGAGTTTTACAGCACAAAATACCTCATCAGATTGCCCTACCAAAATACAATAATCAGGTAAGATGATTTTACAGCACAAAGATTGTCCTACCACTATAATATAAACAGGTATACGAGTTTACAGTGCAAAATACCTTATTGATATCTGGGTAGGATGATTTCACAGTGCAAAATACCTCATTAGATTGCCCGAGCATTATAAAATAATCAGGTAAGATGATATTCATATAGATAATGAAAAAGATGCTTTATGTCTGGCCTTCTTAGACATACTAGCCTCTGTTGGAATGAAACAGCATGTCTCTGGGCCTACTCATCGGCATAATCATACCTTAGACCTAATTATCACATGGTATCGATATTGATAATGTTGAAGTTGTGCAGAAGAGTGATGGCATTTCAGATCACCATGTAATGTTTATTGTGCATTGTGTACTTGTTTATTGTGCATTAATAGGTTTATTGTGCCTTGATTAAAATCATCTTCTATTTATAAATATGGTAGAACGATCACCGCTAGCACTAAAGATCACTTTGTCAGTAACCTACCCGATCTTTCTAATTTTCGTAGCATTCCAGGCAGCCTAGAAGAGCTTGAGGTTAAGGAAAAAAATCTGACACCATGGCACAATGAGCACACATGTGCCTTAAAGAAAGCAGCCCGGAAAATGGAACGTAGACGCAAGAGTTTTTCCATCTGGCCTAGAAAGAAAGTATACTTAACTTTAAAAAAAAAGCTTTGAAGTCTGCCAGATCTGCTTATTTTTCAACTTTAACAGAGGAAAATATACACAACCCTAGGGTCCTGTTTAACACAGTAGCCAAAATAACTAAAACTATAGCTTTCTCCACAATGGACGTCCAGCGTCCTCGAGCCTCCGGCGCCTAGACTGCAGCTCTGCACAAGATGTTTGGCCATAGGACCAAATTATTAAAACTATTGTTTTCAGAAGTTTCTGAACCTGTTCTTAACATTTTGAATCCATCCCTACTCTTAGGATACATTCCTAAAACTTTTAAACTAGCTGTCATTAAGCCTCTTATTAAAGAACCACTTTATCCCAAAAGAACTAGCAAATTATAGACCCATTTTAAACCTGCCTTTTCTATCAGATACTAAAAATCGTATCTGTTCAACTATGTTCCTTCCTACAAAGATGCAATACTTATGAAAAATTAAATCTGGATTTACAGCATTTCATAGCAAAGAAACAGCACTCCTAAGTGTTACAAAGGACCTCCTTCTGTCGTCTGATCATGGTTGCATTTCTCTCTTAGTGTTATTGCACCTCAATGCTGCATTTGATACAATCGATCATAATAATCTTTTTAATAGGCCTTGAAAAGTATTTGTAAGTATTAGAGGAACTGCACTGACCTGGTTCAAGTCTTATCTATCTGAACGTTATCTATTTGTGTCAGTTAATGAAGAGGCATCATACAGATAAAAAATACACTGCGGGGTACCACAAGGCTCAGTTCTTGGTCCCTTACTTTTATAATAATACCGTATCTTAAATACTATTGATCGCTAGGATAAAATAAAAAATAAATAAATAGTTGAACTAGCATAAATTATTAATATAACAACTAATATAACAAATAGTGAAATAGGTATTTAAGTATAAAGTTAATCCCTTCAGAGATTTTTAAATTGGGTTATATTTTATATAACTTTTATTTTATATATTTATGAAACAATAAAATATTATTTATTGTGTTAGGATTTAATAGTGTTTGTATAGTGATGCTTTTTATGTTCTTGTAGGGAAGATTATAAAATCTCGGAATGTATTAGGTGTCGCCCAACCCGCAGCTCTAAAGATGTCTGTTAGCAAGGCACCATGTGCTAAGCTCATGCTAGAAGCATCCGTCAAGATGACGTCATGCCTGGACACTTGTCCAAGAGGCACTCCAGCTTGTAGGAATGTAGGGTCCATCCAAGAGCTTAGGGCACGGCGACACAGCACATTGAGAGTCACTCAGTGTATGCCCGCATGCCATGCACGTCTGGGGACCCGATTGTGAATGATGAAGTGGTCTCATATGGAGCAATCCAAGTGACGTGACAGCAGCTGCGGATGCCATGTATCCCAGGAGCCTCTGAAAGGATTGCAAAAAGACAGATGTTTTTCTGTCAAACTCCCTCAAGACAGTTCAGCATCAGTGAGGGGAGGGGAGAGGTGCACCAACATGGTGATAAGACCCTGGTGAAATACAAGCCCGTGAACTTGGGAGTCCATTTGGCGATTAAATCGCGTAGCCGAGTCTGATCGTGCGAATGAGTTTCATTTAGTTTTATTGTACAATCCCTGTAAGATGTGTAATACATTTTTGGTTTGAAATAATGTATATAATATTTGAAAAATAATCAGTTATTCAGAGTATGCACTGTTACTGTTCATCTGTTAGACAAATCTTTTTTTTTTTAGATCAATCTTACCTTACACATGCAAAAAATGTGTGGTTATGCTTTTCATAGTTTATTCATATTTTTTCTAATAAATGTCTGTAACGAGGAGGCTGAGACAGTGTTAGAATCCATATGTGGAAGTTTAAAGGGCTTAGGCAGCGACATCCACATGTAAACAGGCAGAAAGCTGGCAACATGTAAGCAGTCCAAACCAATCGACATACACAGGGGCAAATCCAGAAGACTTAGTAATAAAGCAGGCAATAGGTCAAGGCAACAGCAAACAGTCCAAAGCAAATCAAAAGGGCAAAGACAGAGAACGTACGTGATCAAGGCAGGCAGGGTCATACACAGGATAGCAGTCATTAAAATCAGTTGGAACAATGCTTGGTAAGGCAGGTTTAATTGGCAATACTTCGCAAGGAAGCATGGCCTGAGCTCTCACTGAAATGCAGCACAAACAAGAAGTGAGCGCAGAGGGAGCGGAGTTGAGTCAGTAGCCAGTTGAGGGCTCCCTCTGCTGTTGTGGCGTTACCTTGTACCCCAAGTTTCCATCAGTGTTCAATGGCAGGCGTCGTTCTGGGGCCTTCTGGCCTGAGTCAGCCTCTGGGTGGACTGGTTTGAGCAGGGATACATAGAAGGAAGGAGCTATACAATAGTTAGCCGGAAGCTCTAATTGGTATGTCACTTCATTTACTCTCTTTAAAATCTTGAAAGGACCAACGTACCTTGGACTGAGCTACCTGCTTGATATCCCTTGTGGAGAGACAGACCCGCTGTCCCGATTGGTAGGGAGGGTGTGGACATCGTCATCGATTGGCCTGGAATACCTGTGTTCTCATGGCCCATTATAGATGGACATGGGCACTGTCCCACACCCTCTCACTATGCCAAATCCATTCATCGACCGCTGGAACTGCAGAAGGCTCACCAGAGCACGGGAACAATGGAGGCTGGAATCCTGAGATGCACTGGAAGGGGGTAAGTCTTGTTGAGGATTTAATGAGTTCTGTGCATATTCTGCCCATGGTAAGAACTCAGACCAGTGATGTTGTTCCATACTCCAGTATGTCCTGAGATATCGGCCTATTTCCTGGTTGAGACGTTCGACTTGACCATGGGCTTGGGGATGATATCCAGAAGTGACACTCACATTAATGCGAGTCTGTTGGTAGAAGGCTCTCCAGACCTGTGAGGTAAAATGTGTGCCCCGATCCCTAACAATGTCCTCTGGTAATGCGTAGAATCTAAATACATTTTGGAACAAGGCTTGAGTGGTTTTCATGGCTGTGGGTAGACTCAGTAAGGGGATCAGACCACATGACTTGGATAAGCGGTCAATGAATACTAGGATTGTGGGGAAATTATTTGACAAATCGGTAATGAAATCAATGGACAGGTGTGACCATGGATATTGTTGGATGGGCAACGGCTTGATTAAACCAGATGGTAATTCCTTGGGTGTTTTTGACTGGGCGCAGACTTGGCATGTCTTAACATAATTCATAATATCATTGACCATCATCGGCCACCAGAATGAATTTCTCACTAGGTGAATTGTGAATTTCCTTTAATTCAATGAATGCCCTGTTCGTGAAAATGTATCATAAAGTCACCATAGGTACTGTATGTGATGTGTTAAATTAAAATATAATTTATTTATTATTGACTGCAGTTGCATCAATTGCTCTTGATAGTCCTTTAACACTTCACCCTGGTATGCAACAACAGCTTGCAGGCTTGAGACTAGGGGTGGGCGATATGGAAAAAATATCATATCACGATTTTTTCTGGGGAAATCACGATTCACGATTTTTATCCCGATTCTTTTTTTAAGTTGATTTTTAAAGACCATTTTGCAAATTACAAAGGTACAATACAACTAAACTAATGTCCTCATATAAAGATATACTCTTACCATGTATGTTTAAGAATATTCTAATCAAGTAAACATTTAATGCAAGTGCTATTCTGCAAAGAGAGAACATTCAACAAGACTTGCATTACAATTACTGTACCATCAAAATGAACATTTAACAAATCGAACAAATCTTAGTTCAAATCAGAGAGCTTATTAGACACAGATCCTCAGCAACACCTTCACAAATGCAAATGACTGTTTTTTTTTTTACAAAGTTAACAAAACTAGTAGTTTTTTTAATTTAATAAATGCATAATAATCATGATAACCATGATTATTCTTCAGACTATATAATCATACAACCAAAATCTATAATCGCTTCATCCTTGACTGCTATGCAGTTCAAAACAACATATGAATTTGTTTGTAGAAGAAGCCTACTTGAGCAATGCACTGATTTTATAGTGCTTTGCAATACAACATTTGAATGTGTTTATAAAAAAAAGCCACATTGTACAATGCAGTGATGTTATGTAGTTTCAAAATACAACATATTCACATTTGCTCTTCATGAACTGGACCCCTTGACAAACTAATTAAATAGCCCAGTTGTACACAGATTTACCAACAACTTATGGCGTTATTTCAGTGACATATGTCGTGAGCGCAGTATTACCGGGTGAGATCGCAAGTCTGCAGACGCCCAATATAGAGCATGCGGGTAGCCGATCGTCTCTGTGTTCGTGCGCACTTCTTGCGCGCCCTCAAATAAACGCTACTGAAGTGTGATTTGCTAGGAATATTTACGAATGTCTCCAATAGACCTACAGAGCGGCATTCATGCGTCCTGAAGTAAAGTGAAGTGGCTATAAACTCCAGCAAGAAAAAGTCATTATATGCAGAACCACAGAACTTTATTTATAAAGCATATTTATGGAAACTGTTCAACATAAATGAAAGCTGCGCCTGGATGCTGGCCTCGCGCATCGCGGAGTCCTGTCAGCCCGCCTGTCAGTCAGCATGTCACCTCAAAGGGTTAAACAAATGACGCACGGCGGTTATAGAAAAGTTCCCGCTGTTATAATTCTCTTACCTTTTAATACGTTTTGGTGCGATTGTAACCCGCTATTTAAGAAACAACAACGACAGACGACTGAATGTTTGAATGAAGCAGTAATAGCCGTGGCGGGATGAATTTAGGTGTGGCGCCCGTCATGGAAGCATGAATGAAGCGGAAGCACTGCACTATATGCTGTATGGCGATACAACGATTTTTCTGAAAAAGTGGATCGTGGAGTCATTTTTATCGTCCACGATTAAATATCGTATTATCGCACAGCCCTACTTGAGACTTCTGCAGGAATCATGGTAGGCAACGTATTCTGTAACGAGGAGGCTGAGACAATGTTAGAATCTATATGTGGAAGTTTATTAAGGCAGAGACATCAACAAGTAAACAGGCAGAGAGTCGGCAACATGTAAGCAGTCTAAGTCAATCGACATACACAGGGGCAAATCCAGAAGGCATAGTAATAAAGCAGGCAATAGGTCAAGGCAACAACAAACAGTCCAAAGCAGATCAAAAGGGCAAAGACAGAGAAGGTACGTGATCAAGGCAGGCAGGGTCATACAAAGGATAGCAGCCATGAAAGTCACTTGGAACAATGCTTGGTAAGGCAGATAAACTGGAAGTACTTCGCAAGAAAGCATGGCCTGAGCTTTCACTGAAAAACAGCACAAACTGGAAGTGAGCATTGAGGAAGCAGAGCTGAGTCAGTAGTCGGGCGAGGGCTCCCTCTGCTGGCGTGGTGTTAAAATATGTAATGTTTCTTTAATTTAACGCTGATTCATTTTCATTTCCACAACACCTTGTCATTTCCATCACCATACACATTTTTGAACAAATATTTAAAAAGTTATTATCACGCATTAAAGATTTATTCACAGTTTATGAGTTTATGCTCTGTTTAATATACAAATTAAATTTCTTTATTTTCTAATAAACTCCTTACCACATTAATGTAAAATTTTAGACTGTGACAGGCGTACAATTTAGCATTTGGTCCCAAGGGACTAATTTATTTTATTGACAAGTATAATTATTCTATACATTGTGGAAAGATTGATTAAACTAGACACAAAAATGATTTTAGAACATTTTTGACTGCCATAATTTATTTCATTTTGAAACAAAAGCTGTATATTGAGATGTGGCGGAAATTACATTTGTTTATTTTACGATGGGAAAAAAAGTTAAATATTAACAATTTCTCTTCATACCTAAGTTTGTACTCTTACAGATCTTAAAACTAGACAAATTGTTTAATCTTATGAGACTATGTTACGGTACTTTTGAACAAGCTTTTTTAATCAACTTCACAAGGCTAAAAGTTATAAGCTGTTTATTTTTATGTTTATTTATTTTATTTTTTTACATTTACCACTGTTGAATATACAGATTTTTATTTTAAATACACCCTTTTAGGTAAGGAGCTTTTTGTAAAAACTGTGATATTTAAATTTAGATTTAAATTCT
The DNA here is from genome assembly GCA_903798035.1 of Danio albolineatus. Taxonomy (NCBI): domain Eukaryota; kingdom Metazoa; phylum Chordata; class Actinopteri; order Cypriniformes; family Danionidae; genus Danio; species Danio albolineatus. The sequence goes on from CAIGQQ010034671.1 coordinate 4,309,982, forward strand.
ATAGTTGCTATGGTATCACAATAAATATAAACATAACCCAATACAGAAAAAAAGATGTTTAAAAACACTATAATATATATTACCAAAGTATTTTTTCATGAAGTCATCCGGGATAAAAAAACACAAAAGGGATCTCCGCCACTGGTATTATTTACAGGCAGCGAAACAGCAAGATAGGAAAGGGTTCGACTTCTGATGTATTTTTTGAGCCATCGCAGTCAAGTTGAGGCGGATCTCAAACATCTGTGACATGACTACTTTGAAAATCGTGCAGTCTGAACTGAAGTTGATGATCTAATAGCAGTTATTGGCAGATGATTTTTTAAATCTAAATTTCTGTTACTTGCATGAGCCTTTTGAATTCACCAAAAATACAAATTGAAACAATTGAATTATGAAAAAGTAATGCTTTTGCAATTTTTATTAAATGCAGTGAATTATAATTAATCAAATATTGCATCATAGCTCAATGTTTTTTTCAGAGATTTGGTAATTTTTGTTTAATTTAAGTGGTGCAAAACAACTTGATTTAACCCAGGGGTCTTTTTTACAAAACACTTTAATGCTAATAGTAGCTCACAGTCTCTCTCTCTCTCTCTGTTTATGGTAATTTATGTTAATTGTGTAAACTGAAGAAAGGGTAACTGAACAAATCAGTAATATAATTAATAAACCTTTTTAGTGAATAGAAATTCAGAAACAAGTAGGAGAGATTGACATTTGAGGCAATGGGAAATAATAGGAACACCTTGTAAGAAGATCATGCAAAGTCACGTGCTGACTCCCTGTGGGTTTAAAGAAACACCTCATGTAATTTTGGTTCATGTAACTCTTCTCCCCTTCACAGCGTTAATTGGCATCACATAAAAAATAAGGTATTGTCCAGAGCCACTGTCAACAGGGAATTGTTAGATTTTATTACTGCATCTTAATCTTCTTAGCCTTCGTAATTCCTTCCGACTTTGGTCTTGCGATGCTGGGTGGATGCATGATGGCCTAATCCCTTGTTAGAAAAGGTTACACCTTGCCCTTGTGTGTCACTTGAAGCATCTCACCATGGAGGAGCTACTGATACCCGCCGATGCTGACAAGGCACCTCCAGAATCATCTTTCTTCTTCTCTATAGGACCAGCTAAATCCTCGCTGGAGAGAATTAGGGATTTTATGGCACCTGCATTCTCTATCAGTGTCCGGGAGTATATAAAGGAATACATCAAGCGAAATGGACTATTGACACTCTCTGTACTGTCTGTGATCACAGGCTGTGTCTTAGGATTCATGCTCAGGGGCCTGTCCCTCTCCACACAGGTATAATTAAGATATTATATATATGTATAAAATGACTTGACTTAATTAACTGACAACAATACTCCTGTTGCTAAGCAGAAACATATGCCCTCTGTTTAGATATGAACTGTTCAGAATTATTGTTGTGCTTTTAATTGGTCTTTTCATCTTCTTCATATGTTATTGATTCTTGCTTTAATGGATTTTTGAGCTTTTCACAAATAACATTTCCCAAATGTCAAAATGACATTGATGTTTGCCTGTAATGTGTCTGAATTAGAATGTAGGCATATAATTTAAATCATTTTAGGTAAAGAGCTCTTCTTGGGAGTGTGTCCTACCTGTAGTAAATTAATCTCAATTGTAAACACTTAATAGTAAATGTACATTGCATTAGTATTTAGTCATTTATCAAACACTCATCAAAATAAAAGTTCATTTCATTGAGTTTAATAATTATAACTCATATGATTATAGTGATATATTACTGGTTGTTGCTGTGTAAGGTTGAATGTTAAGATGTGCTTAGAGACACCTGTTCTCAGATGTTTAATCCTAGACATACAGCAGACTGTCAAGGCATTTAGAAGTTGACATGACAAGACAATCACATCACATATGATGTGTGACCTTGTTCTGCAGTTAAATGTGAAAAGTCAGGTGAAGTAGCTCAAATTAGCTGCTCTCAGAGTCAGAAAAATTTTTCTTTTTCAACCCACAATGTATATGCAAAATTAAGTTCGCCGTCTAAAGAAATGTATAAAACTAAAATTAGTTTGAACACTGAATGGAAACCATGTGGTATGTTAGGCTACAGAGGCACAATTCACCACAGTTCAGGTTTTAATAGTAAATAGTAATAATGGTATATTAAAAACTGTTTTTATTGCCTACTTGTCATCAATCTGCCTTGATGACATGCTTTTGTAGTTATTTCTGTTTTCGCATGGAATGGTCATCTGCAGCGTGTAATCTCTCGGTTACCCGCACCTTTAAATAACAGAAGTTTAACAAGCATTACACTATATAACTATAACTGTTAACTGTATAACACTATATACAATTACCTTTAAACATTTTTTTTTTCTTTTACAAAAAAACTCAATAAAATCCTCAATTTTCTTCCTAAATGTAACTCTTTCCAGGAAAAATTGCATAAGTGAAAATGAAATTTTGATGTAAAAACAAACAAGATTTACTATTTAAACGTGACTGCTTTTGTTTGCTTTTTTACCCATGTCTTTGCGAATCTTTGCAGGGAAACCCCATGCTCCTTTTGAAGTAAATCCTCCTGAATGACAGTGTTAAGCCTACATGCAACAGTTTATACTGCTCTCATTTAAGCAGGATGAACAAGGCACTCATTTTGAATTTGTGCTCACACCTTTTTATGCATCCACTTTTGAATTTTGAGACCACAAGCTCAGTAGGCTAGGCTTATTTTCTTTTATTTTCTCTTTCAAATTGCTAAAAAGCACATCTCCACCTTTGCATTTAGTGACATTTGCAAAGCCTGCCTACGTTGTTAGGTTTGCAGTGTTGAAGTATGTGTACATAAGTGAATTTGCAGCGGATGTCATATAAGTGATGCACATTAAATTATGACATTAGGCTATATGCTGCTATTTGCTCAAGCAATATTTAGTTTAACCTCTGAATTTTTCAAAATAGAAAAATAAAACGCTTGAATGATAATATCAATATTGTTTTGCTTTTAAAATGATAATAAAATATATTAACGTTCCTATTATCCATTCCAAATGTTAACTGATTTCCATGGTAATAGCTTATTTAACATTTTAAACAAAATCTGACAATAAACATGGCCCTGGCTGGCTTTTTGTTTTAGAAGCAAGGGGGATCCGTCTGGAACTCACCGCAAATGTTACTCATTGTACTTGTTGATAACTGAAGAAAAAAATAAAAAGAAAAAAACACCAAAATGAATAGGCAGTAAAAAAAAATATATATATGGGAACATATGGGAACTCCAACGTGTGTCTGAATCTCAGACAATGGGAGTTGTCAGACGACCAATCACTCTGAAGATCAAGAAAACGGGCCAATGAAATGCCAATTGCATTGGCGGAGCTTCGCTCCACAGCTGATCCTGATGAGCTCGTCAGGGCTATATCAGTCAGCTGCAGAGGAGCTCATTTAGAATTGTTGCTTCAGACCCTATCACGAGACTGAAAAAACCCTTCTGCTAAGCTGACTTCCAACAGTGAAGAAAGCCTTACCTTCACCAGTGCGGGGAAAGATGTTAAAGCGGCGGTTGAGCTGGGTTTCCCGTCCCCTTGGCATTTCGCTGGTGACCTGAGAGAGCAGTTTTCTACTAGAGCAGAATTCCCTAAGAGAGCACACAGTTGTGTAACACGTCTTTCTAAAGATGTCGTTCCGACCGTGCGTTTCAGGATGTGGTGGTTTCCTCGCTTTGGATAACAGGCACGAGTATTGCGTCACATGTTTGGGGGTCCAGCATGTTGATGTGGTGCTCGCGGACAGTTCTTGCCCGCATTGCGATGGCTTGACTGTTGCACAACTGAGGTCGTGGCGAGCCCTTGCATTAGGGCGAGTCACCCCTGCTGCTCCCCGCCAAGCGGTTAGCACTAACCGCTTAGATGGGTGTTATGTGGGGAGAAAGAAGGCAAGGCCTTCCAGACCCCCCGTCCCCTTCTTCCCGGAAATACACAGTGAGCTCACGCAGGCATGGAAGGCACCTTTTTCTGCCTGGTCCTCGTGCACTCCCGCTCTCACCACTCTTGACGGCGGAGTGGCCTGGGCATATGAGGCGATTCCCCAGGTGATTCCCCACCTGCTATTGCGGTCAATCTTTGCCCACAAGGCCCCTCTGCTTTGAGAGGTCCACCCAAAATCCCTTCCAAAGTGTGCAGGTTATCTGAGTCTTTCACGGCCAGAGCCTACACTGCTGCGGGCCAGGTCGCATCCACTCTGCACGCTATGGCCAACTATCAACGCTACCAGGCAGAGAAACTGGCCGAGACGGCGGCGACCAAATTTTCAACAAAAGAGCAGTTTCCTATCTTTCCAAATGTGCAAACCCGAGCACTGTCAGTCTGGGACGCTCCGCCTTCCAGCTCGCAGCGCCGGGCACATTCGCCACAGACCCTCAGAGTGCAGCAGAACGAACTCCTTTCTCTCACTCCGGTCTTACCGCAGGATCCAGGGAGCAAGGTAAGAGACGTTCTCAAGGTAAAAGACGCTTTCACCTCTTCCTCGGGACGCACTGCTTCTCGGGGTGAGCACTCCCTTCTCAAGCTGCCCCTCCGCTGGCACGTCAAGGATCACTTCAATGGTGCCATTAGGGTCGCGGTGGCTCATACGGAAGGTCAGACTCGGTTACGCGATTTAATTCTCCATTTCCCCTCCCAAATTCACGGGTATGCACTCTACACGGGTCACTCCCAAGAGCACCCCTGTCTTGCGAGAGGAGATTGCTGTCCTCTTGGTGGAGGGTGCAATCGAGCGGGTCCCTCCAACCGAGATGAGGTCAGGGTTTTACAGCCCGTACTTCATCGTGCCTAAAAAAAGCGGGGGGGGGGTTAAGACCAATCCTAGATCTGCTCAGACTGAATCGCCATCTGCACAAGATGCTGTTCAGAATGCTCACGTAGAAATGCTTGCTTTGCAGCGTCCGTCCTCGGGATTGATTTGCAGCTATAGACCTGAAGGACGCGTATTTTCATGTCTCCATCCTTCCACGCCACCGCCCATTTCTCCGGTTTGCGTTCGAGGGACGAGCATGGCAGTACAAAGTCCTCCCCAGGGTTCATACGGGTGCTAGAAATCCTGGAAAATGCTTGATTTATAATATAGTGTTTTCAAGGTTAGAAAAGTGCTCGGATTTTGAACAAAGTGCTTGAACCTGCTTGAATTTTAAAATGCATTTGCATATGCGCCGAAATGTTATCTATGCGACGTAAAAATATATCTGGGAGCATTTGTGTGAGTGGAATAGTTTAAAACAGTTGTCATGTCAACTGGCTGCAGTAAACAACGCCCGCAATGCTTGCCCCGCTTCAAGCTCGACTGATTGGCCCACTGCTCTAGCACTAAACACAAATAGATTGGTTAATATCAGCTGTCAATCACTCAGCCAACGCTTGCATTCAGGTGACAGGGAGCGACAGCCTTGGAAATGTAAAGGTCTGGATACAAGAGAATAAAATAACACTGACAGATTTAGTTTTAGAAAGCACCTAAAGTCACAAATAATGTTACATCTGATCAGTGATCGTGTGTTGAATGTTAATCCACCGTCTACACTTTTCGAAGAGTAGATAAAAGACTTCCAGTGGATTTAAATCTGCTATAAAAATTACTAAAGCCATTCACTGTAAAGCCGGTGGGACGGAGTTTGCAAGTTACTGTTTACCTCCGAATACACATATTTTAAGTGCGAGAGGTTCTGTTTAATCCTTCATTTAATCTCCGGATGTTGTTAGTCGTGCAACTGGCAGCTATATGTGAAATCTAACACTGCGGCCGTACACCATCACAAAAGGGATTGCATTCACTTTTTTAAATTAAACTAATATTGCAGCTTGTGAAAAGACCGTTATTTCTATCAAGATGACGTATACAAATAATATATATGTCAAGGTCATCTGTGCAGTATCAGACACTGCCCTTGAGAACAGCACAGTTATTATCGTTTACTGAGTTCATCTCATTCACGTCAAGTAATGCGTGCAGGGCTGGTGATCGCATGCAGATTTTTTGTTTGTTTGTAGGGTTTGATTAATGTTGATTTCAAATGCAGTAAATCTGTTAATATAAAACTTATATTATAGTAACGGTGCTCATCATTTTTGGTGGGTGTGCCTTAATTTTGTCTGCCTGGGGTGCCAAAATCTTTGAAGTTATAGCAGCACCGGTGCTACGAAGGAAAAAATAATATTTTTCCACATTTGGTGACTGATTTTCAAAATAGTTGACAGAAGAACAGTTCATTAATTTGCAGCAAAAATATTCTTGGACTCATAAGGATGTAATATGTTGCATGAATTTTGAATAGTGATGCACATGAAATATCACGAACGATGACTGTAAGCTCATTTTTTGAGATATCAACTTTAGGTAGAAAGAGACCAAACTTAAAAAGATACTTCATGCAATAACAACTTTTTTTTTATGGTGAATAAATTTATGCTCCTAAGTATTCAACAATTTAAGTTAAAATGTCAAATTGTTTTTTTAAAAAAAAAATGTATTTAAATGCGAAAAAGTACTTACATACGTATAAAAGTAAATTGCCGTGGTTGTGCTGGAAAAACATCAAATGCACCTTGAAAGTGCTTGAAAAGTGCTGGAATTTGAAGTTGGAAAAGGTGTAAGAACTCTGCCTCCCCTTCGGGCTCTCTCTGTCTCCGCGGGTTTTCACCAAGCTCACGGAGGGTGCCCTGATGCCTCTCCAGCTCTCGGGCATTCGCATCCTCTAATATCTCAACGATTAGCTTATTATAGCCTCGTCTCGGGATCAATTGATTATGCACAAAGACAAAGTGCTTCGGCACCTTGACCAGTTGAGGTTTCGGATCAACCGAGAGAAGAGCTTTGCTCCGCGCAGAGGATCTCTTATCTCGGGCTGGAGCTGGATTCGATCACCATGGTAGCGCGCCTCTCTGAGGAGCGGCTAATGCTTTCTTGTCTGAAAGAGCTCGACAGGAATATAGTGGTCCCACTGAAATCTTTTCAGAGGCTCCTGGGGCTGTCACGCCGCTCGGTTTGCTTCATACGAGACCACTTCAGTGTTGGCTTCACGATCGAATCCCCAGACAGGCATGGCGCGCGGGTACGCACCGGGTGCACGTCACTCTGCTGTGTCGCTGTTGGCAGTGTTTCTAGCTCTCCGCCGCTTTTTACCGGTGCTGGAGCAGAAACACGTGCTGGTCAGGATGGACAGCATGCGACGGTAGCTTATATCAACCGTATGGGGGGTATACGCTCCTGCCGCATGGCTCAGCTCGCTCGCCGTCTGCTCCTCTGGAGTCATACGCGACTGAAATCGCTGCGAGCCATTCACATTCCGGGCGAGCTCAACCGTGCAGCCAATGCGCTCTCACGGCAGCTAGTGCACCAAGGAGAATGGAGACTCCAGCCCGATGCGATCCAGTTGATATGGGCGCGCTTCGGGGAAGCCCAGATCGATCTGTTTGCTTCCCCCGAGAATGCTCATTGCCAGCTGTTTTACTTCCTGACCAAGGCCCCCCTCAGCACGGATGCACTGGCCCACAGCTGGCCATCGGGCATGCGCAAGTATTCGTTTCCCCCAGTGAGCCTAATCGCGCAGACACTGTGCAAGGTCAGGGAGGACGAGGAGCAGGTCTTGTTCGTTGCGCCTCTCTGGCCCAACCAGACCTGGATTTCCAAGCTCTCACTCCTCGCGGCGGCCCCTCCCTGGCGCATTCCTCTGAGGGAGGACCTCCTCTCTCAGGGACAGGGCACCATCTGGCACCTGCGTCCAGATCTATGGAACCTCCATGTGTGGTACATAGATGGAGCTCGGAAGACTTAGGTGACTTACCACCCTCGATAGTTAACACCATCACTCAGGCTAGAGCACCTCTCGTCGAGAAGAACCCCGAACTTGCCAGATTAGCGTTGTGTTATCCTTCCTTCAGGAGAAGTTGGAGCGTAGGCTGTCGCCCTCTACACTGAAGGTTTATGTGGCTGCCATCTCCGCTCATCATGACGCTCACCATCCGGTTCCTCAGAGGTGCGCAGCGTTTAAATCCACCCGCAAAACATAAGATCTCGTGAACAGCTCTTTATCTGTTATGGTGGTCGACAGAAGGGAAGTGTCGCTTCCTCCTGGGTGTTAGCACACGGCGCCTCTCTCACAGATATCTGCAGAGCTGTGAGCTGGGCGCCACCTAATACATTCACAAGGTTTTATAACCTTCGAGTGGAGCCAGTTTTCTCCAGATTATTGGGTAACCCCGGTCAATCAGGAGAAAATTAGGCTCAGTGTCAACAAACGCTTGCTGCGCCAGGCTCCCTAACCCAGAGATACGTGTGCATTTTATTATTCTACTAGTAAGTTTCCCTTTTTTAGGCGAACCCTAGAGATTTCCTCCGAGGCCCCCAGCACCTGACTCAGCGGAGGAGTCAAGTGCATGGCTCAGTGTGTTGTCTGGTATGCCCCCTTGTAGTCAACCCGCATACTGAGGTTCGGTGCCAGCTATGTGCAGACCCCTTTTTTGGTGATACCATATGCATTTCTACCACGGTGTGTTCCCCCTTTCAGGCGGTCCCATGTCTTCCCTAACAGCTAACCAGCCTATCATATATAGTACTCCCCCTAATTAGGTCCATATGTTTTGTTGTCAACAAGTCTTTTGGGCAGCAGATGACCTCCGCAGCGTCCTCCCCCTTCGGGGACTGGCACGCTTTCCCAACGTACTGTTGTATTCAAAAATTCCAAGTCTATTTTAGCTATGTGAAGGCACATTACGACTCCCGCTAGTAAAATTATTATTCCCATGTTAATGGGAATTAAGGGCCAAGGGACGTTGGAAGGTTGCGCTTTTGGTAATGTCAGTGCGCTCACGCCTTGCTTGGCAATCTGCACATCAGGAGCGTGACGGGCTTAGCTGCTGTGGCGTTTTCCATACAGTCTCCCATTGTCTGAGATTCAGACACACGTTGGAGTTCCCACATGAAGGGGAAAATTATGGTTACTTCCGTAACACACGTTCCCCGAATAGGGAACGGAGACGTGTGTCTCCACTGCCACAGCCTCTGAGTCTCCAGCTGGGAGCTGAGTGATCGGCTCTTCAGCAGGCAATTTTAAATGAGCTCCTCCGCAGCTGATACAAACTCATCAGGATCAGCTGTGGATTGGCATTTCATTGGCCCATTTTCTTGATCTTCAGAGTGATTGGTCGTCTGACAACTCCCATTGTCTGAGATTCAGACACGTCTCCGTTCCCTATTCAGGACGTTTTCTCATTTTATTATTCTGTTTTTTCGAGAAACTGTCACAATATAAAAAAAAAAAAAAAATGAAAAAAGTAGCTTCCGGTTCATGTGGACTTTAAGTAGTATACTAGTATGGTAAACTCTGACAAAATTTGTTGGAAATATTTTGGCATATCAAAAAGCATGCACAATGCCCATTATGATTTCAGCCGACAAGCTAATCCAGCACAAATTTATTGTTTTAGCATCGATATCTTCAATAGTCATATAGATATGCAATGTTGAGTCAGGATTATATTTGAGCAAGAGTCATAGTTCAGAACACAATATCTGTAAAGTTATTATAGAATATAACCATAATGGAGTGAAATTTTATAATTGGCTGTTATGTTTTTAAGGCCTGAGAGAGATGTTGGAAGTTTAATAAAGAATAATTTTATTGCTTTATGTATACAATTAAACTTTGCAGTATAATATACACATTTACACAACCACAAAGCATGCACTGCTTATTTAACCTTTATCTATGCTTTATTATATTTATCTATGCTTGTATTTGTCTGTGCTGTTGTCTGTCTCTCATTGTTGGTGTTTGTCTGTGCCGTTGTCCCAAATTATCCCAATCAATCAGAATTAATATATTTGGTTACACTTTAGATATCAATTCTCACTATTAACTAGTTGCTTGCATATTATTGAGATATCGGCTTCTTTTTAGTACTTATTAACTACATATTTTGCATGATCTTATTCTACATCCATAACCCAATGCATGAGTTACCTTAAGATGTATTAATAAGGATCAAATTTGAGTTTACTGAAGCAAAAGTCATAGTTAATTGTTTTCTAATAGCAAGAAGTGAACCTTTCTAGTGCTATTTAATCATTTGGTGAAATTGTACACATACAGTAAATTGTACTATGTATTTTCAAAAAAATAATTTATTCTACACTACAATTATAATTTTAATGTGATTTTTTTAGTGTGTGTAACATTAGAGTGTATTAGAGTGTATTAAATTAACATCATTGGATACAAGGGTCAACATTAAGAGTAACTTTATGTCACAGAACAAACAGTATGACAGCAGGAACAGTACAGACAAACACCAACAGTGAGAAACAGACAACAGCAGAAACAGCACAGACAATCACCAACTACAAGAGCGATAACAGCAGAAACAGCACAGACAAACACTAACTATGAGAAACAGACAACAGCAGAAACAGCAAAGACAAACACCAACAGTGAGAGACACAACAGCAGAAACAGCACAAACACCAACTATGAGAGAGACAACAGCAGAAACAGCACAGACAAACACTAACTATGAGAGAAAGACAACAACAGAAACAGCACAG
>CAIGQQ010034671.1:4376886-4394934 GCA_903798035.1 Danio albolineatus
CAGAGTGCAGTGCTATGGAGACTGCATCTTCTGTGCTCCTGTTGCCACGGTAGGCAAACTGATGTGGGTCCAGTGTGGGTGGTAGAGAGTCTTTCAGATGTGTCAAGACCAGCCGCTCAAAGCACTTCATGATGATGGGTGTGAGTGCTACAGGGCGGTAGTCGTTCAGGCATGTTGGGCTAGAGTGTTTCGGCACTGGCACGATGGAGGTGGTTTTAAAGCATGTAGGTACAGCTGCTAGGTTAAGGGACAGGTTGAAAATGTCTGTGAATACCCCAGCGAGCTGTTCTGCACATGCTTTGAGGACGCGCCCAGGAATACCGTCTGGTCCAGCAGCCTTACGCACATTGATCCGACTCAGTGCGGTGCAAACTTCTGAGGAGGTGAGTGTGATGGGTGAGTGGTCGATTGAGGAAGTGATCTTGGTGTTGGGTTCTTTATTGTCTCTTTCAAAGCGGGCATAAAAGTCATTTAGCCCGTTCAGGAAGGAGACATCTGTGGCTGTGGGTGTGGAATGGCTGGGTTTGTAGTTGCTGATGGCCTGGATGCCCTGCCACATGCGCCGAGGATCAGAGTTGGAAAAGTGCTCCTCTAGCTTCAGCTTGTAGCAGTGCTTGGCCTTTTTGATGCCCCTCTTCAGATTAGCCCTGGAAGTGCTGTAGGCCTGTGCATCACCTGATCTGAAGGCAGTGTTGCGTGCCTTCAGCAGGAGGCGCACCTCCTTGTTCATCCATGGCTTTTGATTTGGGTATGTGGTGATCTGTTTCTGGGTAGTAACACTGTCTATGGTAGAGTTGATGTGTTCCAGAACAGAGGAAGTGTAACTGTCAATGTCTGTGTGAGAGCCGCGGGTGGCCTGGGATGCAAACATACTCCAGTCTGTGTGTTGAAACCTGTCCTGGAGCGCTGAGTCTACCCCCGCTGGCCACACTTTGATGGTCCTCACTGATGGCTTCACACGGTTGATGAGGGGTGAGTACTTGGGGGTGAGGAACAAAGAAAGGTGATCTGATTGACCCAAGTGGGGGAGGGGGGTCGCCGTGTAGGCGTCAGCCATGTTTGTGTACACCTGGTCCAAAGTTTTGTTTCCCCTGGTGTGACACAAAATGTTTTTATGGAATTTGGGGAGCACTGTCTTTAAGTTTGAGTGATTAAAATCCCCCGCAACAATAAAGGCAGCCTCCGGCTGAGCAGTCTGTTGTTTGCTGATGGCCGCATGAAGTTCGTTCATTGCAAACGTAGCATTAGCATCAGGAGGAATATAAGCAGCAGTTATAATGGTGGAGGTGAACTCCCGCGGCAGATAAAACAGTCTGCATTTAACCATTAGAAATTCCAGGTAAACAGAGCAATGTCTCCCAACGATGACAGAGTTTGTGCACCAAGATTTGTTAACATAAATGCATAATCCTCCGCCTCTGGTCTTACCGGAGTCATCCGCTGTTCTGTCTGCTCGGAATGTGTGGTGCTCAGTTAGCGATACAGCGTTGTCTGGTATCCCGCCGTTTAGCCATGTTTCTGTGAAAATCATGACATTACAGTTCCATAATCTTTTGCTGTGGGTGATGCGTAGTCGAATCTCATCCATTTTGTTCACCAGAGACCGTACATTGGCTAGAAAAATGCTGGGTAAAGAGAGCTGGTGTGGTGTTAGCTTTAGCTTAGCTCTTAGCCCGCCGCGCTTTCCCCGTCTTTGTTTACGTTCGCAACGCCGCCTCCGAGCACTTCCGCCCGGCCGGGCAGAGTGCTGAGCCTCGGTAGATCTAGCGATCGCTGGAATGAGTCGAAGATTGCTGATAAAACTGTCCGGAATGCACAAACCAATATCCAAAATCTCCTGTCGGGTGTACGATGTAAAGGCACAACTGTTCTGCACGAACAGACCTGAAATTAGCAGGAAAAATACTGCAAAATTGCAAAAACTGGAGAGACGCTGGGCCTCGCGTTGTGCACGCGCCGCCATCTTGGTCTTTACTCTTGGTCTTACTTGGTCTTTACTTTTCCGAGATAATCTGGAATACTTCCAGTGCTGCGAATAGGGAATTGAAAACTGACAGGCGCAATGGATGATTTTTCAGCTCTAGACTTTTTGCACTGGTTGTACTGGTGCACCTAACTTTTTTCTTAAGTGCACTGGCACAAAAGTTTTTAATTGTATACAACTTTATATATAAAATTAAATACTTTATATAAAATTAAATATTATACTGAGTCTATGCCTAAATCCAAAAAGCACTAAATAATTATTTCTAAATTACACTGATTAAACTAAATAACTATATATCAGACTAAATAACTAAATTAGGCCATATAATCTTATTTTTTTATTATTTAAACAAAGTGATTTAGCAATGCCACATGACAACCCAATTGCAGAGAAACAAAGCAATCACAGAAATCGCAGAATCCACAGTGATCACTTTTTCCTAAGTGACACCATTCTTTTTGTACTTAATTATTATGCGTTTAATATTAAAATATCAATAATGAATAGGCCTACAAGAGTGTATCCTGTGTGTGTGCATGTGTTTCCACCAACTGTGTCCAGTCTTTTATCACTGAAGCTGTTCTCTTCCAAAACCGAAAGTTGCGTCTTCTGCCTGACAATATTTCGGCTTTTAATCGAAAGCCAATTTAGATAAGCCAATATTAAAAAATTGCAGTAAAGTAAATGTGACACGTGACCACACATCGAATATGAAGTCTCATCTCATCTCTCTCTCACTGTCATCCAGACATCGATACGTAGACGCCACACAAGCACCAAGTTGCAAAACTGAGACTGGTGGGCTAGTTGACAGTTAGAATAGCTGAAACCATTGCGAAATCTTACAGCACTGAAATTAACAGGTATAAATGTCTGTCAGCCAAAAAGTCTACTTAGGATATCTGTTAAAAAAAACACAACCAGAGCCAATGTTAGCCTAAATTAGTTCTAATTTAATTTAAAACCAAAATATGATTAACTGCATTTTTTGTTTGCTAAAAAATATACGGAAACGAAAAGAAAAAAAAAATCAATGGGTGGCTAGTTTGCATTAATGGGTTTTAATAAAACTTAAAATATTACGGTGGCCGGGAAGTGCAAAACAAAATTACAAAGTGCAAAACAAAATTACAAAGTGTGAAACACTTTTACAAAGCTCGAGACAAATTTACATTTTGGAAAACATTTTTACATATCATAAGACACAATTACATATAAAAAACGATTTTACAAAGGACAAAACAAATTTACATTTTAGAAAACAAATTAACAAAACGCAAAACATTTTTACAAGTCCCGAAACAAATTTACAAAGTCAGATTCCGTACGGAAAGGGAATGTACCAAACACCGGAAGTGACGCAGCGAAGGGCGTTGTTGTTGTCGTCGCTGGTGGTGAGCGCGGTAAATTCGTGCTGTGGAGTAAATGGTGTAAATAAAGTTTATGGTGACCGAACATGGACTGTGGCCGAGGGATGTTTTGTGGCAAACACATGAGCAGCTTGACGCGGTTTTGCTTTACGTGTGGTCGGTGTTTGGAGTTTCTAAAAACGCGGACCAAACATAAACACCAGACTGCATCAATGTGTTCACGAGGGCCACTCGTACGCTGTATTCGTGGACATGATGTCAAGTCTACACGGTGTAAACATCTGCTTGAGGACTCTTCAAAGTAAACTGAATGAAGCCGGTGTTTAACTGGTGACCGTCTTAAATGGTGTCCCTTCCCAGATGAAAGCTATTCACTTTTGCAGATTGGCAGATTCGTCACTTCTTTACAGTAACAAAACATGCCCATAACAAATAAAGATACTTATTTCTTGGTGTCAGTGTAAACATTTTTGATCTTAACATTTGTGTAGCAGAACAGCTCAGTTAGATAGATCGGTTGATATGTGTTCTGAACCTTTTGACTACACGAGTTCGAATCCCGTTGATGACATGTAAATTATAAATATTTTTTTAGGTTAATTTTGGTTATATACTGTTCTGCTACACAAATGTTAAAATCAATAACGTTTACAGTGACAATGACACCAGAATAAGACACCAAGAACCAAGTATTTCAAGTATACCAAGAAATAAGTATCTTTATTTGTTATGGGCATGTTTTGTTCCTGTGAAAAAGTGACGAATCTGCCAATCTGCAAAAGTGAATAGCTTTCATCTGGAAAGGGACACCAGTTAAGACGGTCATCAGTAAACACCGCCTTCATTCAGTTTACTTTTAAGCAGTGGTGGAAAGAGTACTGAAAAATCATACTCAAGTAAAAGTACCATTACTTGCCCAAAAATGTAGTGTAAGTAGAGAAAAAGTATATGTAGTAAATATTACTCAAAGTATGAGTAAAAAGTAGACCTTTCAAAAGTACTCGAGAGTAGTGAGTAGTGAGTATTACACTGTAAAAAAGTTGATGCGTTGACCGAATGTTACGTTTACATATCCCTGCACAAACAACATGTAGTGCATTGGATCTTCCTATTTTCGTTTGTTCGTTCCAACCTTCCTTCAATTATTTGTTTGTTCTTTCCTTCCTTCATTCATTCGTTTGTTCCTTTCTTCCTTTGTTCAATCCTTCGTTCGTTTATATATTTGTTAATATGTTTAATGTCTTATGCATATGTCTTATGCATAATAAGAGCCCATATTATGGATTTTTGAAAATGACCTTCCATGCAGTGTGTAACACAGCTCTAAGTAAAGTGAAATGTCCAGCTAAGGCTTAAATCTGAAAGTGCAAAGTGTTTAAAACGATTAATTCACATATAAAAGAGTCGACTCATGTTGTTTAAATGAATCGTTAGTAGAACGAGTCTTTAGCCGTTTCGGCTTGATGTCAATGCGAAACATAAGCCCCGCCCACTAGTTGCGCACGCAGACCCCGGGAAAATTGAACTCCCCGGCCCCACCCACAGACAGGAAGAAAAAGTGGATGACAACAAGCGCTGTATCGCAATAAGTGTTGTAGTATAACCAGCGGGACAGCAGTGACGTGTGATCTGAGTTTGATGGCAGTATAAAAATTTAGAGAGAAGTATGTGAGCTTTTGTAGTATTGGTTTTCGCGTTTTGTTCCTTGTAGACAGTCCCTAAGGATCGGTCTCTGCTGCCTGTGCATAGAGTTTAATATAAAGCGTCCAGCGCGTAGGCAAAGCTAATTTTTAGGACAATAAGGTTGTAGGTGATTGTATACATTGCGACGGTTGAAAAGAGGTGCTATTTGTGTAGGAACAATGTTTCGGTCATGAGTTATTGATCCGGAAAACACGAATCTGCGAATCTGTTGCTAACTTTTATGAACTTATCGGCATTCCGGTTAAATCATGTCCCGTAGACGCTATGCTCTGAAGTGCGAGGGAAAAGCTGTGTTATTTTCCCTACCTGGAAACCTCTTTTCCCTACCTGGAGTGGTTGAGTTTTTTTTGGTAAAATACCTGAGAATTATATCCCCAACATGGAGCTGTGTTCGCGTCATTTCTCTGAAGAGAGCTACGCCAATCTACCAGCTTACAACGCGGGATTTGTTGCAAGGTTGTTAAAGGATGGATCAATACCCAGTTTATTTGGACCAGCATGGTCTTCCAGTCTTGTTCACTGTAACAAGGTAAATATGGATGTAGTTGTCCGTATTGTGTTTGCTCCATTCAGCATGTAGCGGTAGCCATTTAGCTTACTGCCGAATGTAACTATTTGTTGGCTTACAATAGTCCATAAAGTGTTAATTATTACTGAATGTTTGTTGTTATGATGAAGAATATAGCAATATGCTGTTGTACAACTGCAGTGATGTTTTTCAATATGTTCTGGCATTGGGCTGCTGACACGGATGTGACGTGGTGACGTGACGTGGTAGCATTACGTAAAGGAGGTGCTTGGGGAAAAAGACTCGCTCAGACGATTCATATGGGAGTCAGTGGGAAAATGAGGTAAAAATAAATAGATATTATAAGACATCGAAAGTGTTTTTTAACCTTGCATACATATCATCCTGTTGTTTGGGACTTCAAAAAGTGAAATTTAACCGTTCTCAACCCAACATATGGGCTCTTTAAATTGTTGGTCCTACATTAGGTCCTTTTGTTCATTCATTCATTTGTTCGTTCCTTCCTTCCTTAGTTTGTTCAGTCCTTCCTTGAATTCTTCCTTCATTCGTTTGGTCCTTCCTTCTTTCCTCGCTTAATTTGTTCGCGCATTCTTTCTTCCATATTTTTGATTCTTCCTTCATTAGGTCCTTTTGTTCATTCATTCGATCGTTCATTCCTTCTTTCCTTCCTTAGTTTGTTCAGTCCTTCCTTGAATTCTTCCTTCATTTATTTGGTTCTTTGATCCTTCCTTCCATTCCTTGTTCGGTCCTTCCTTTTATTTGGCCCTTCCTTCCATTCTTCATTCGTTCCATTTAAGGCAAGGCAAGGCAAGTTTATTTATATAGCACATTTCATACACAGTGGCAATTCAAAGTGCTTTACATAAACAGAAATAAAATTGAAGTATAAGAAAATAAAAACAAATAATAAAAAAACATAAAAACAGATTAAAATGAGTTAAAACAAGTTGTAAAAGAATGAAAAAGAAAGACATAATAAGGCGATCTGTTGGACGTAGCACAGTGCTCATTTAGTAAAGGCACAGCTAAACAGATGTGTTTTCAGTCTTGATTTGAATGTGCCTAATGTTAGAGCACATCTGATCATTTCTGGAAGCTGATTCCAGCAGCGGTGGTCGTAGTAGCTGAATGCAGATTTACCCTGCTTTGACTGAACTCTTGGAATTTCTAGTTTATATGATCCTAATGATCTGAGTGATCTGTTAGGTTTGTATTGAGTCAGTATATCTGTAATGTATTGAGGTCCTAGGCCATTTAGTGATTTGTAGACAAGTAGTAATACTTTAAAATCTATTCTAAAAGTAACTGGGAGCCAGTGTAGAGATCTGAGGACAGGTGTGATGTGCTCTAATTTCCTGGTTCTGGTCAGAATCCTGGCCGCAGTCATTTAGTGATCGTTTAAGGCTGTTTGGTGATTTCAGTCATCATACAGTCGACATCCATCATTTTCAGTGACATGCAGTCTATAAACAGTCTCTGGATCATTGTGTGTAAATATTTTGTTTTTAATGTTTCCAAAAAGGGGCGTCACGGTGGCGCGTGAGTAGCACGTTCGCCTCACAGCAAGAAGGTCGCTGGTTCGATCCCCGGTTGGGGCAGGTCCCGGTTGGGCCAGTTGGCATTTCTGTGTGGAGTTTGCATGTTCTCCCCGTGGTTGCGTGGGTTTCCTCCGGGTGCTCCGGTTTCTCCCACAGTCCAAAGACATGCGGTACAGGTGAATTGGGTAAGCTAAATTGTCCATAGTGTATGTGTGCGAATGAGAATGTATGGATGTGTTTCCCAGAGATGGGTTGTGGCTGGAAGGGCATTCGCTGCGTAAAACAAATGCTGGATAAGTTGGCGGTTCATTCCGCTGTGGCGACCCCGGATTAATAAAGGGACTAAGCCGAAAAGAAAATGAATGAATGAATGAATGTTTCCAAAAAGTTTGCTGCATTTATAAAGCACCCATGTCTTAAGGTTGTTCAGTGTGATGTGATTTACTTTCTTTGTGTGATTTAATTGGACAGGAATCACAGGACTGATCTTTCTACTTTAGACAATGACCATAGACAAGAAAGAAATAAAGTAGTGACTGCTGATTGAAGGAAAGTAGTGGAGTAAAAGTAACGATACTGCACTAAATGTGTACTCAAGGGAAAGTAAAAGTACACATTTTTAAAACTTTTTAAAAGTACAATTCCTGAGAAAAACTACTCGATTACAGTAGTTTGAGTATTTGTAATTAGTTACTTTACACCACTTTTCTTAAGAGTCCTCAAGCAGATGTTTACATCAAATCAAATCAAAATCAAATCACTTTTATTGTCACATCATCAGCAGCACGTGTGCTATGATGAGTGAAAAGCTTAGGTGCTGGCTCCAGACAGTGCAAAATACAGATAGTGCAAATACAACGACAGTGCAAATACAGCGACAGTGCAAAATACAGACAGTGCAAATACAACGACAGTGCAGATACAACGACAGTGCAAAATACAGACAGTGCAAATACAACGACAGTGCAGATACAACGACAGTGCAAAATACAGACAGTGCAAAATACAGACAGTGCACAAATGCAGACAGCGCAAAATACACACGGTGCAAAAATACAACATGCAACAAAATACTCCCAAAGGGAAACAAAACAATGTACAATTGCAATGTTGACAGCAGTACGTATAAGACGATGAATATGTGAATAGGTAGTTGTAGGCAGTATTGTTTTAAGTATGGATTGATTAAAGTGCAGTGCATGCTACATGTTGATGGTGTGCAGTGAGTGGTATGAAAAGAGTTTGTGTGGGGTGTGTTAAGTGTTCATCAGCCTGATAGTCTGTGGGAAGAAGCTTTCCTTCAGTCGGCTGGTGCGTGACCGGATGCTGCGGAAGCGTCTGCCTGAGGGTAGCAGAGAAAAAAGTCTATGGCTTGGGTGGCTGGAGTCACTGATGATTCTCTTGGCTTTCCTCATGCACCGCCTGGTGTAGATGTCCTGGAGGGAGGGAAGCTCACCTCCTACTACGCGGCCAGCAGTTCGCACGATCCTTTGTAGACCTTTGCGACTGCTGCTGGTGCTGTTTCCGAACCAGGTGGTGATACAGCCAGTCAGGATGCTCTCCACAGTGCAGGTGTAGAATGAGCGGAGGATGTGGGGGCTCATTCCAAACCTCCTCAGACGCCTGAGGAAGAAGAGGCGTTGTTGTGCCTTCCTCAGCACTGCGTCTGTTTGAGCAGTCCATGTCAGATCCTCAGCGATGTGAACTCCGAGAAACTTGAAAGTGCTGACCCTCTCAACTGGTGTGCCGTTGATGG
Source organism: Danio albolineatus (assembly GCA_903798035.1). NCBI lineage: Eukaryota > Metazoa > Chordata > Actinopteri > Cypriniformes > Danionidae > Danio > Danio albolineatus. Next base: position 4,385,771 of record CAIGQQ010034671.1, read on the forward strand.
TGATGGGAGTGTGTTCTTTCTTCTCTCTCCTGAAATCCACCACCAGCTCCTTGGTTTTGCTGATGTTGAGTGAGAGGTGGTTTTCCTGACACCATAGCACCAGAGAGTTCACCTCTCTCTGTAGGCCGTCTCATCATTATCTGTGATTAGGCCCACCACCGTTGTGTCATCAGCAAATTTAACAATGACATTGGAGCTGTGTTTAGATGTACAGTCATGTGTGTACAGGGAGTACAGGAGTGGGCTGAGAACACAGCCCTGTGGAGCACCAGTGTTGAGGATCAGTGTGGATGAGGTAATGTTGTTCATTCTGACCACCTGGCAACTGCTTAACAGGAAGTCCAGTATCCAGTTGCACAGAGAGCTGTGCAGACCCAGAGCCTGCAGCTTCTCCACCAGCTTGGCAGGCACTATGGTGTTGAATGCTGAGCTGTAGTCCACAAACACCATTCTCACATATGTGTTTTTGTTTTCCAGGTGAGATACAGCAGTGAGTAGGGTGAAAGCAATTGCATCATCAGTAGAGCGGTTGTTTCTGTATGCAAATTGCAGAGGGTCAGTGTGAGCGGGCAGTACAGAGCAGATGTGTTTTTTAATTAGCTTCTCAAAGCACTTGCTGAAGATGGATGTCAGTGCAACCGCACACCAGTCATTCAAGCAGGTGGTTTTAGCTGATTTCGGTTTTGGCACAGTGTATTGAAGTCCTAGGCCATTTAGTGATTTGTAGACAAGTAGTAATACTTTAAAATCTATTCTGAAAGTAACTGGGAGCCAGTGTAGAGACCTGAGGACAGGTGTGATGTGCTCTAATTTCCTGGTTCTTGTCAGAATCCTGGCCGCAGCGTTCTGGATGAGCTGCAACTGTCTGACTGTCTTTTTCACAGTACCATTCAGGATTTTACAATTCCACGTGACAAACTGGACATCAATCTCTTCAAAAGTCTTTACAGATCCCATCATACTTTTGATAACAATCTATTTTGGTTGAGGATATAGTAAGCGTCCATCTATCCATCCATGTAACAGAGGAGAGGGAAAGGTAAGAAGAGGAAAAGGAAAGAAGAAGGAAAGGGGAAAAACACACACACACATAAGGCAAGGCAAGTTTATTTATATAGCACATTTCATACACAGTGGCAATTCAAAGTGATTTACATAAACAGAAATAAAATTGAAGTATAAGAAAATAAAAACAAATAATAAAAAACATAAAAAAGATTATAATGAGTTAAAACAAGTTATAAAAGTATGAAAAAGTAAAGAAAGACAGAATAGTGCAATCTGTCGGATGTAGCACAGTGCTCATTCAGTAAAGGCACAGCTAAACAGATGTGTTTTCAGTCTTGATTTGAATGTGCCTAATATTGGTGCACATCTGATCATTTCTGGAAGCTGATTCTAGCAGCGAGGGGCGTAATAGCTGAAAGCAGATTCACCCTGCTTTGACTGAACTCTTGGAATTTCTAGTTTATGTGATCCTAATGATCTGAGTGATCTGTTAGGTTTGTATTCAGTGAGAATATCTGTAATGTATTGAGGTCCTAGGCCATTTAGTGATTTATAGACAAGTTGTAATACTTTAAAATTGTGAAGATATGATCTTCACCGCTGGGAACGGCAGGACTGGTACACATACATATACACACACATGCGCATACACTTACCTCAACTATGATGCATTCTCCAAGCTACTTTGGCTAGCAGATTAGCGGTTGCACACGCCATCTCGCCAGCACACGGACATTTATACACTTTGCTCTTAATTCTGTCATTCCTCCCGGATTCATTACATATACAGATTACACGCACACACTTCGTGTTTTATGTCGTATTGTCTGGCGTATTTGTTGAATGAGTGGGCTGTAGTTGGATTCCCTGTCGCACCGGCAAAACAGAGCAACAATCGGCAGCCGCTTATGACGTCATTACCGCGCCGGCGCAGAACGGTGGAATCCGACGAAACCATTTGTTTTGTCCTGCAGGGGTGTTGAAAATCTTTGTCTGAAATGAAAAGTGGAAGTTATATATATTTATTTGGATGGTGGAAATGGAATGTTTTGTTTTGTTTTAAAAGCGGAACATTAATGAAAATATTACATTGAAGGGGGAAAAATGAAAAGCAAACTTGTTTTGTACATTGTGACTTACCTGTTAATGGTTGCTCCAAATAGGGGGCGGAGACTGGCCTATAAAAGAGGAGGCCAGACTCCAAACCAGTGCTTGTTTACCAAGTCGGCGAGCGTGTTACTGAGGTACCGTGAGCAAATTTCCAGCGATTGTGTTCTATGGATACATTTGTCTTTTGTTTATTTGATTTATTTTTCTTTGGATTTTTTTCATCATTCTTTTGGTACTTTGTATTATAATTTACTTTTTGTCACGTGTAAATATACTCTCACTCTGGACTATACGACACTGTAAATAAACATCACTTGCACTGACGTGCTTTCCTGGGTGCGCCATCATTTTTTGTTGTTGTAGACCAGGCCTTAACACGCCTCACAGTCGGTCTGACTGGACCCAGATGGGTTTGGGAGGACTGGCTGTACCACAAAAATCTATTCTGAAAGTAACTGGGAGCCAGTGTAAAGACCTAAGGACAGGTGTGATGTGCTCTGATTTCCTGGTTCTGGATAGAATCCTGGCCGCAGCATTCTGGATGAGCTGCAACTGTCTGACTGTCTTTTTGGGAAGGCCAGTGAGGAGCCCATTACAGTACTCCACCCTGCTGCTGAAAAAGCATGAACAAGTTTCTCTAAGTCTTCACTGGAAACAAAGCATCTAATTCTTGCAATGTTTTTGAGATGAGAGTATGCTGATTTAGTTGCTGCTTTGACATGACTGTTGAAACTGAGATCTGACTCCAGAGTCACACCAAGATTCTTGACCTTATTTTTTGTTGTATGACACTTAGAGCCAAGGTACGCATTCACCTTGAGAACCTCATCTCTGTTCCCAAATGCAATGACTTCAGTTTTCTCTTTGTTTAACTGAAGAAAGTTTTGGCACATCCAATTGTTAATTTCATCAATGCATTGGCAGAGGGTGCCAATAGGGCTGTAGTCATTAGGCAGTAAGGCTATGTAGATCTGAGTGTCATCAGCATAGCTGTGGTAGTTAATTTGGTTCTTTCTCATTATTTGGCTCAAAGGGAGCATATAATAGTTGAACAGGAGAGGTGCCAGAATTGAGCCTTGTGGGACTCCACAATAGAGCTTACATGCAAAACTCACAAACTTTCACACATAAACATTGTAAGATTTATGAAAATATGCCTCATTTAAGAGAGAGAGGCACGAGACTGAAAAGCACCACACCCAGCTGAGAAGGGACAATGGGACCTACGTTTCACCCAAATACTCACACCTTTCTCTTCCCTTCATTTACATGTGAAGCGTCTCACCCCCTCTTCTCTGAGCTCACACAAAATGGTTATCTCAAAGTATGAACTGTTCTATATCCATGCAAGTGACTATATCTATCATGTTTGATATCATTTGAAATGTCTCAGTGCGACTGGTACAATAATCTCATTCCCTCAGAAATAGCCATAACCAAATAATAATTATATGACTTCAGGTATCTTTTGCACCACTGCTAAGGGTGTGACCGGGGGGTTCAGGAACCCTCACTGAATGTAAATGCCCTATTGTTATTCAACACACACCCACACATATCTTGGTTTTGGACTACTTAAGTAACAGTTTTCCAGCTGGTCGGGGCGCTTCTGCATTCAGAGTAGATTTTGAGGTCAGGTATACATCTTTTTGATCTTGGATCTATCTTTGAGAATTTGATGTTTTGTATTGATCGTTTATGAATTGACCGAATGAATTGGTATAATACACATTTACCTGACTAATAAATTGTTATATTTGAACGTATTCTTGTTACTCTGAAATTATTTACTCAGATAAGTTAAGAATGTGTTAGACTTCATGATAGACTAAACATAACACATGTTAGATGAAGATCCTAGAAATTCTAACCTATTGTCTGACTTTAATTATGTTGTTCGTGCAATCACTATGGGGGATCGGGGTTATAATGCATTAGGACGAATGTGAAACCGAAAAGGTGGCGCAGTATGGTACCGGTGGTTAACCTCTGGTTAAATATTCCAATCATATTTAAGTTGTTACATGGTTATCTCTACCATGGGGGGCCAGAGCTATAGGCTACTGGTGGTTAACCTCTGAGTATTGTTTGAGATTTAACTAAGTTGTTACATAGATGATTGTAAGAAACAAATGAGATTACTATTTAAATAATGGCATTGTCTGTCTGTCTATTGAATAGTATTAATCATCAACCGCTAATCATTGATCAGACTAGTGAACTTATGATGCATTACAGCCGGCGTAAGGTGACATAGATTCACAATAAATTAGTAAATAAGAGTAAAAAAGTACTATGGGGCGCCAAGGTTATAATGCATTAGGATGTAGTAAGCCGACGGGCAACACATCTTATATGGTATTGGCGGATTAACCTCTGATTAAATATTTCAATCTTGATTAAGTTGTTACATGATTATGTAAATAATGGGGGGCTAGAGCGATAAGTTTCTGGTGGTTAACCTCTGATCATCGTTTGGAATCTAATTAAGTTGTTACATAGGAAAAATCGGTAGGAGTTCAAGATTATTCAAATATATACTAAAATGTCTCATAAACTACTAAATTAATAAAGTAATATTAAATTATAAAATGGAGTCAGATAAAACGAGAATAAACGTATTAACATTCTAAATCATCATATATCAAAATTGGAGTCAGATATGAGTAAACTTGAAGTAAATCAACATTGTGCCCTGGAAAGAAAGAACACGCAATTGAGCCTTCATCCAGCAGTAGACACCGCCGTTTGGACTGTCTGGCTGGACCTTACAACATTAACCACTCCCACCTCCCCGCCACTTCCCAAACAAGTAGAAGGGGAATAACAAATTTAACAAAAAAAAAAACATTTGCTGAGTTTCACAGCTTGAGGACAAAAAGCTGAACAAAGCTAAACAGAATTCTCTCTGCTCCCCTTTTAGGTTTTTGTGTATTTAAGACATCTGAACCTTGATTGTTAAATTTTAACATAGTGTAATAACCAGTGATAATAGCATTATTAGCAGGGTTTATCATACACCTACGAGTAAAACTCCTACTGCCAGAAATGAATTAATAAATAATAGCAATAAATGTATAATGTTTTACCACATCGTATAACCAAAACACAACCTGCTATTGAATCTGTTAAATCGCGTGTGCCGAGTGAAGACGCGCTAGCTCATCTGCTAGTTCTTCATCTATAGCACGAATATCGGTTTTCATTTCTTCATGCAGAGAGAAGATATTTGCATTGATGTCCTTAAATTAAGTCTTTATCTCAGCTTTTATGTGCCCCAGCACTGTTTCTCTAGATACCTGCAGTTCCTCTCTTAATGTCTGAAGCAATATTGGGCTCTCCCTTGTACAGACTGCGTAGCATTCTCTGCCATTTTTGGGCTGCCGACTGTGAACGAACTTAGTGTTTTTTGAACTTGGTTAGATTTACCTTTCTTCATTTTTGTATGATTTCTGATTCATCACTCTTACTCCTCACCCACCTCAGAGCCCAACAAGGGGATGCACAGAGCCGCGATCTCCACTGGGTATAAATTAAGGATATAAGAATGATATACTTAAGCAAGCATATTTAAAAATATGCATTACTCAATTGACCCTCAGCCAAAGCCTTTTAGAAAGTTTGGTAGATGTTCAAAACTGTTCAATAATCCAGGGCATTTCTTGACTAGCCGATTGACTGGACTGGGCCCTTCCAACTTACTGTCTAAGTGAAATAGGAGCCAAAGTACTGTGTTGGATTTGCAATAGTCGCAACAGATACATTCCTAGCAGGATCTCTTTTTCCACTGACATGGGTCACAACTCACGGCTGAAACAAGTTGCCCCATTTGTCGCCTGTTACGATCAGCAAGGGGGTGCTGGGGACCTATTCTAGTCCTATTCTGGACCTATTCCCCAGGTCCTCATGGGAGACAAACTTTTGTGCTAAACAAGTCATGTTATTGAGGCCTCACGGTGGCACAGTGGGTAGCACAATCGCCTCACAGCAAGAAGGTGGCTGGTTGGAGCCTCGGCTGGGTCAGTGCGCATTTCTGTGTGGAGTTTGCATGTTCTCCCCGTATTGCCGTGGGTTTCCTCCGGGTGCTCCGGTTTCACCCACAAGTCCAAAGAGACGCGCTATAGTTGAATTGGGTAAGCTAAATTGGCCCTAGTTTATGTGTGTGAATGAGTGTGTGTGGATGTTTCCCAGTGATGGGTTACAGCTGGAAGGGCATCTGCTGTGAAAAACACATGCTGGATAGGTTGGCGGTTCATTCCACTGTGACAATCCAAGATTAATAAAGAGATTAAGCCAACAGGAAAATTAATGAATGAAGTCACATTATTGATAATAATCCAGTCTCTTACTGCATTGACCATAAGACAAAGCAGCACCAACTCACATTAAATACTAGGCTTATGCTAATTTGGTTAAATAAAATAAGCAATGTAAATGAATATGCCAAGATGCTGCGGTGCCAAAAACTTGTATTACTGTCGGCTAAGTGAACGCGTCGTTCATAACAGAGATTCATTCACAAACTAATCGCTTCCTCCGCGAATGAGAAGTGAAAGCAGGAGAGGGTGTGTGTAAGGCCCAGCCAGATAGTCCTACGACGGTGTCTACTGCTGGATGAAGGTTCTCTGCCTGTTCTGTCTTTCCAGTGCACTATGTTGATTTACTTCAAATTTAACTCGGAGACTTCCGGGTTGGAGATCGACAAGATGGCAGCATAGAATCAGTGTTCCCGACGCAGATATAATTTAAACCCCCTAAAACCATAAAATTAACGATTTAAGTAACTGATACATTAAAATAAGAGGGGAGAGAGATGGAGACTAGGTGTAAAACGAAAAAGGGTACACAACCTACAGAAATACACGACGATGATTCGGCGCGCTCTCCTCACGACGTGCAAACAGGTGGCCATGAGGGAGATCCAGCGGACCACACTAGAGAAACGGTTGACTTAAGTCTCATTCTAAATGAGGTAAGAGCCTTTCGTCGTGACAACAAAACCCAGCTTGAAGAAATTAAAACGGAAATTCTGAACACCAACGCGAGACTTGAATAGGCAGAAGGCCGAATTGTGACAGCAGAAGAGAGAATTCAAAACGCTGAAGAGGTACTTACAGGCCTATTGAAACTACACACTAGAATGGAAGAGAAACTTATGGATGCAGAAGGCCGTTCCAGACGCAACAATGTCAGAATATATGGAGTACCCGAAGGGGCGGAAAAAGATTTCACGACGACGGCTGAATTTCTAGAACTTTTTCTGAGAGAAAATTTAAATCTACCGGACACCCCACTTCAAATTGAACGCGCTCACAGAGCGCTCGGGAAACAGCCACCGGCCGACGCACAACCACGGTCAATTGTGGTTAACTTTTTAAGTTTCACGACCTAAGAACGAATTCTTCAACAAGCGTGGCAAAAGAGAGGGTTTTCATGGCAAGGAAAACAGATCAGTTTTTGACAATGATTACGTTCCAGAAGTACTGCAGATGAGGAGGGAATACAGAGAAGTACATAAGGCTTTGAAGGACAAAGAAGTGAAATTTAAAACACTATATCCCGCCCGTCTGAAGGTGCTATATGAGGAAGGAGTGAAGATATACAATACGGTCGAGGAGGCAACACAGGACATGTCCAAAAGAGGATTCCCGGTACAGCCTATTAGCCAACCGAATACCCTCACGGAACAGATTCAACGCATGTCATGGCAGAGAAATACTCGGAGCGCAGGCAAATGCGACACTCAACAGAGGAGAGGACCAACATTCAAGGAAAAACTACAGCCTTTCCGAAGAAATGTGAACGCCCAGCCATCGTAATCCACGTTCAAACGTAACATTAACGCTGGACTGTAATCGTCAGGATGTAAATCCAACGCGGAGAGGATTCAAGCTTCACCAGACTGAGAGAACAGGAGGCGCAACGTCTACATCTCGTTTAAAAAACCTAGTCAAAACAAGAACCCAATTCTAAACTGTCGGGACATGTTCTATGGGTGGCTTGAATGTTTACTTGTTTTTCTGCCATCCACAAGGGCCCCTTCTGTAGACTTATAAAGGGGGGTTTTCCCTTAAAGCCTTCAAGTGAAAGCTCGAGCATAGTCATAGCAATGACTTCAGGTATGGAAGTACACTTATTGGAGTTCTTAAGGTTAACGTTGTCTGTTTTGTTTTGCTTTATTTTGTTCAAGGGGAAGCTATGTGTTAAGATACTTCTAATATTACTTTTCAAGTCTACTGTGAAATATGAAGATTGCTTCATTTAATGTTAACGGTGTACTCAGTCCAGTTAAAAGAGGGAAAATTTTGTCAAAACTTAAAAAGGCTAGAGCAGAAGTTGTGTCTCTACAGGAAACACACTTAAATGATTCAGAGCACTGTAAACTAAACAAAATGGGTTTTAAAGAGGTATACTTTGCATCTTACAAATCTGTACGTAAAAGAGGGGTAGCCATACTAATATCTAAAATGTTGAATTATGAACATATATCAGACATAAAAGATAAGGAAGGAAGATTTGTTTTGATAATAGGGAAAATTGAGGGACATTTGATAAGCTTTATGAATGTCTATGCCCCTCCTGGTTCTGAGTGGAATTTTTATCGGGAAGTATTCAACTTAATTGTTACTAAAGCCCAAGGAATTTTAATATGCGGAGGTGACTTTAACATACATTTAAATCCAAAGCTGGATTGCTCTAAAAACACTAAGGACTTAAAACCACTAACCAAAAAGGTTAATTGCCTGTTAAAAGAGATAGGTCTTATAGATGTATGGAGAGAATTAAATCCTAGGGTTCGTGATTATACACATTATTCTCATCCCCACACAACATACTCTAGAATAGATTACTTTTTTACTCTTAAAAAAGATCTGCATCTAATTGAAAAATGTGATTTGGGTACGATGGATATCTCAGATCATAGTCCTGTTTATTTGTCTGTGGGTTTGAGTAAGAAACAGAGGTCAACAATTTGGAGAATGAACACAGATATATTAAATAATTCACAAATTAGGCTAAATTTAGAAAACATGATTAAATCATAC
>CAIGQQ010034671.1:4459934-4470082 GCA_903798035.1 Danio albolineatus
GCCGTTGATGGTGATGGGAGTGTGTTCTTTCTTCTCTCTCCTGAAATCCACCACCAGCTCCTTAGTTTTGCTGATGTTGAGTGAGAGGTGGTTTTCCTGACACCATAGCGCCAGAGAGTTCACCTCCTCTCTGTAGGCCGTCTCATCATTATCTGTGATTAGGCCCACCACCGTTGTGTCATCAGCAAATTTAACGATGACAATGGAGCTGTGTTTGGATGTACAGTCATGTGTGTACAGGGAGTACAGGAGTGGGCTGAGAACACAGCCCTGTGGAGCACCAGTGTTGAGGATCAGTGAGGATGAGGTGATGTTGTTCATTCTGACCACCTGGCGTCTGCTTGACAGGAAGTCCAGGATCCAGTTGCACAGAGAGCTGTGCAGACCCAGAGCCTGCAGCTTCTCCACCAGCTTGGCAGGCATTATGGTGTTGAATGCTGAGCTGTAGTCCACAAACAGCATTCTCACATATGTGTTTTTGTTTTCCAGGTGAGACAGAGCAGTGTGTAGGGTGAAAGCAATTGCATCATCAGTGGAGCGGTTGTTTCTGTATGCAAACTGCAGAGGGTCAGTGTGAGCGGGCAGTACAGAGCAGATGTGGTTTGGTACATCAAGCTGCTCATGTGTTTGCCACAAAACATCCCTCGGCCACAGTCCATGTTCGGTCACCATAAACTTTATTTACACCATTTACTCCACAGCACAAATTTACCGCGCTCACCACCAGCGACGACAACAACAACGCCCTTCGCTGCGTCACTTCCGGTGTTTGGTACATTCCCTTTCCGTACGGAAACTTACTCTGTAAATTTGTTTCGGGACTTGTAAAAGTGTTTTGCGTTTTGTTAATTTGTTTTCTAAAATGTACATTTGTTTTGTCCTTTGTAAAAACGTTTTTATATGTAATTGTGTCTTATGATGTGTAAAAATGTTTACCAAGATGTAAATTTGTCTCGAGCTTTGTAAAAGTGTTTTACACTTTGTAATTTTGTTTTGCACTTTGTAATTTTGTTTTGCACTTCCCGGCCACCGTAAAATATGCTTAGCCTATTTAAGCTTAACGGCTATACGCTGCCAATAGGCTAGCCGTTCGTTAAATATTATTTTACTGTGTACTGGGTTATAATGAACTGTCAAAATGCCTCTCAAAGCAATTTTTCGGATGCAAAAAAAAAAGGAAAATATCGAACCCGCTCAAAAAATTTTATGACAGATGAAAGTTTTGGAGGCAGTGTGTCAATACAATTCAAACAATGTGAGGTCAAATAGATTTTTTATTAATGTGTGAAATTTCACTGTTTTAGAAAGGGTATTTTCACGTCCCCAGTCCGTCACACCTCCTCAGAGCCATCCCAATCACCCAGACCATCTTCCAGCCGTGCACCATCACCTTGTTATTAGTTCACCACCTGATCTCACTCTGCCTTGTCTACTAAAGCTCCCTTCATTCACTCTGTCTCCGTCGAGTATCACATATGGACACGATCACCCGTACCTTCCAGATAACCCTCCTAGATACCCTTCTGTGCTCTGCATCTGCATCTGCATCTGCTCTGCATCTGCTCTGCCACTCGTCTTGCTCATCGTCAGCCATTCAGGGAAGTGACTAACCTTACATGCCTCTGTTTGGATTCCCCTTTCTAAAGACTGCCTTTACTTGAACCTGAGTTTACCCTGAGATGTTACAGTAATAAATATATACTGTGTTCCACATCTGTCTCCCTCTCCTTCCTCTGATCATGACAGGTATAGGTTCACTTAAATTCCATGGCATCCTTGTTTAATTTAAGGTCTTAAATAACATGCAAAAAAACAGAGGTACGATAACACAGCTTTTGCCCCAGAACTCCCTGCTCAACACTTTCCATTTCTCATCATCTCTTTTACTACTGCAGACATGTAACTAGTGCTACCTATATGAGAGATGGCAACACCACACCACTGTTGTTGTGTTTAAAGCCCTTATAAAATTTTTAATGCATAATAGATCACCTTTAAGATCTACTTTGTTAAAAAACTATGATCTAGCCTACAGCCTGATTGAGACAATACAAAGTTGTCTTCTCATTGCACAACAAGCACTTGGAATTAAATTTTTATTGTGGCATGCAAGCCTTTGAAATATGAACAGCTTTTTTACCACTGTATTATATGTGGTCTTAGTTCTCAGCTGTTATCTTTTTATCCCATTTTACACATGAACAAACGAATACTTAGGTCTATTTAACAGAATATATTTTGATTATATTACACCATTGATGCTGTTTTTTGACTGGCTGGAAAGTGCTTAATGTATAATTTAGCAGATTTTTATTAAATAATCTTAACTTACATTAAATTAAAATTAAACCCTTTTATGAAATCCTTTTGAACCATTTTTTTCATATATACTGACAAACCCAGTGTCTTTTTTTGTATAAATCTTGGCTGTTGTTCAGGTTTTGTTCTTTAGTTCTGCCCCGTGAATGCTAATTTTGACTCTCTCAGATTTGTCAGTAAATGAATACAGCAATAAACAACAGCGTTGTTTACATCTGTCACTTACTGGGGGCATTTGCACTTATAAACAATAGTGTATCTGGATGCAGCCTTTATGATGCAAGATGGGATTGCATATCTCAGTGATGCAATGTCAGACACAATGCACTTAATGGAGCTAGTAACGTCACTGTGAGAGGTAGAGTTAGATGTGGTGTTAAGAGAATGCATTAAAAAAAGCATTGGATGTTGCTCAGATTGTAATGTATCAGGCCTGCATCCAGGCCCCTCTCCTTATATATAACTATAGTATGTGGCTGGGAAAGCTTAACGTGCTGCAATTTAAGAAAATAGATGCAATCACAAAAACACCAACAAAATTTAAAAACATATAGGTTGGGCTTTAATATATGTATTGGCCACTTGTTTTTGATGCTACACTCAAAAAAAAAAATAGTTCAATGAACATGATTTAATCGTGGCACCCTTTATGCATCTAATCCAATCAAGTAAACTTAAACTACTTTGAATGTGTTGTATGAACACAATGCACATTTGTAGATAAAACATGGTTTCAATATGTCAGTCTAACTTCTTTGCAACTAATTGACTCAAAATCTTTGTATAGTGTTATTCTAATTAAATTTATTCTAATTTACTCAATGTAACACTAAAGCTTTACTTTAACAAAATTATGTCTTGTTAAATCAACTAGTAAATTACATTGTTTAAATGACAATACTATGAAGCAAGATTTAAAATTAAGTAAATCAACACAAAAAGGACAGAAAACTTGTTATATATATATTTCTTTTATTATAGCCTTTTGCAGGCACCAATCACGTTTAAACGAATTTCTTCACTTTAATATTCTGATACAAAATGTTATATAATATTCAAAATTGTAATATGTAACATAAAATGTATAAGAAACATTTAGCCAACAAAATAACCTTTAAAACTGTTGTTTTAAATTAATTGTCATGAATCAACATGTTCTGATCAAATTCATTCAATTATTTCTTGATTCAGTTTCAAATAACATGAATTAATCATTTAACATACGTAAACTTGATTTGTTCTTTTCAATCTGACAAAGTTTTATTTTGTAAATCCAATACATGCCTAGTTGATTTTTTTGAGTGTAGCATGGGCATAAATCTCATTTAACCCTGGGGGGACATTAAATATAAAATTTCCCGTGAGCAATTTTTTGAGGGGAACACAAATAATACAGTCAAATTGTACTTATAAAGATCTGTTTTAAAAACCTTTGCTCTCTTTATTATTGCAGCATGGAGACATCATCATTATGGTTATTTTCAAAGTTATTTTCTCAGAACTTTCTGAACTTTTTGTATTTATTGGGGTTTAAGTGCACTGAAAATTATCTTATGTCCACTTTCCTTTTCTCTGTCATTTTGTATAGTCACTGCAAGGCAAGATTATACACAATGGTAATTCAAAGTGCTTTACGTAAAGTATGTATAAAAAATAATCACAACAATAAAAACAAGGAATCAAAAAAAAGGTTAAAACTGTTGTTTTAAATTAATTGTCATGAATCAACATGTTCTGATCAAATTCATTTGATTATTTCTTGATTCAATTTCAAATAACATGAATTAATCATTTAACATACGTAAACTTGATTTGTTCTTTTCAATCTGACAAAGTTTTATTTTGTAAATCCAATACATGCCTAGTTGATTTTTTTGAGTGTAGCATGGGCATAAATCTCATTTAACCCTGGGGGGACATTAAATATAAAATTTCCCTTGAGCAATTTTTTGAGGGGAACACAAATAATACAGTCAAATTGTACTTATAAAGATCTGTTTTAAAAACCTTTGTTCTATCATTGTTATTGCAGCATGGAGACTGCATCATTATGGTTATTTTCAAAGTTATTTTCTCAGAACTTTCTGAACTTTTTGTAATTATTGGGGTTTAAGTGCACTGAAAAATTATCTTATGTCCACTTTCCTTTTCTCTGTCATTTTATCTAGTCACTGCAAGGCAAGATTATACACAATGGTAATTCAAAGTGCTTTACGTAAAGTACGTATAAAAAATAATCACAACAATAAAAACAAGGAATCAAAAAAAGGTTAAAAAAACTGTTGTTTTAAATTAATTGTCATGTATGGACAGAATGGAAATTGATTATACAAAAATACAGTGGGGTCAGTTCAGAGTGCTTATTTAGCAAATGCGCTGCTGTGTGCTTATTTAAACAATATGTTAATTGTAGCCGTTTATGTTGTTAACATTATGCCAACTTGTCACAAATAAAACAATGCATGGGAAACGGCTTTGGCGCGTTAACTGCAGTGCATTTTGCAACAAGCTTTTGTAAACAAGCTAAAGTTAACTTGGAAATATTTCAATCGCTGATATAGCAGACACATGGTAAATACATCAGTACCGCGAATAATTTATGAATGAGTCTTTATCAACAACATTAAAGAGAATTGCTTTATTTAAAGTGAATAAAATACCTGCCTTACTGAAGTTCGACTTGAATGTTGCCGCAGCCACACACCTGACATAGTGTGCGCATAGTAGGTGAGATGAACTGGCAAAGCAGGCAGTGGACCAAACCACTGTGAGGTAGGGGAGGAGGTATAGATTTTAGGTATAGATACATCTATTTTTCACAATACAGAGTGACTTTTTTTTTTTTTTTTTTAATTATTTTTTTAACTTTTTTTTGGGAGCAGGACATGTCCCCCTCTCACCCCCGGGATTTTTACGCCTCTGGATGCTAGTATGCATTATTGTGTCATTTAGGTTTAGGCTCATATTAACTGTTAAAACACAAACTACAGTGACAATGCAAAAGAATAAGGTGGGTTTGCCCATAATGTATTTAGCAAATAATCTATTATAACATAGTGATTACTGTATTGTTGTGGTGTAAGGGAAATTTACAGTTTGAACCTAAAACGACCAGTCTGCCAGATGAAGAAGAGTCAGAGATTCAATTAAAAATAAAGTTTAGTGAAGATAGTTTGCAGTTTTATCAGCAGAATCCAGCTTCAACAAGAAGATTTGGGGGTCCTCAGAGGTATTATTAGGGTGCCCCCCCACCCGCCGCTTTTTAATTATCACCCTGTATCCTCCCCCTGGTCTACACTTTCGTTTACACCACCCCTAACACCTGCCCCCATCCCTTTTTTTCATTTTTGCTTGCATCAATTACATAAAAAGACTTAACTTTAAAAGATTTAAAGGATGAAATGGCAAATATCACTTTAGAGATAGTTAACACATAGCAAATAACAATAGGAACATTAGTTTCCAATTCCTCAAGTATCCAGGCCCACTCAAGAGGTCTCCATGACCTTTGACCTGGCTGGGTAGATTCTAAGGAATCAAATCATTTGGCATACAAAAAAAACTAAGACACACATATTATTCCAGTTTTACTCTGTATTATGATGACACTAAGGAAAACACACACCATCCTTACATTTGTAACAAAAGTATTCAGACAAAATGAATTGCCATGTGTTTGTGATATTATGCGACAGACTACATGCATGAGAACAGATGGGTAAAGCCGTAACATCGGATTTAGTTTCACAGATAACCAACAAACAAGCAGAGCTTATGTGTAATTAGATAGAGCAGCTTGCCTCAAGTTTAAAAGCTCAGGATTATCATCCAAAGAACATTATGACAAATTAGCCATTTAGAGATAATGTAAAAACAACACATAATCTAATAACATTATTATTTTTGTTATTATCATTATTGTAGTGAAATGCTCATAATGTAATAATTTCCAAAATGTAACAATTATTACTTTATGAAAAATGTGTTACATTATAAACTCCACAAAAATAGTGTCACATTGTCATTTATGTAATATTCATTCATTCATTTTCTTTCTACTTAGTCTCTTGATTAATCAGGGGTTCCCACAGCGGAATAAACCACCAATTTATCCAGCATGTACTTAACACAGCAGATGCCCTTCCAGCCACAGCACAACAATGGAAAAAACCTATACTCTTGCATAAACTACGGCCAATTTAGCTTATTCAGTTCACCTATGGTGCATGTCTTTGGACTGTTGGGGAAACCAGACCACCTAGAGGAAACCCATGCCAACACGTGTAGAACATGCAATCTGCACACAGAAATGCCAACTGACTCAACCGGGGCTCGAACCAGCGACCTTCTTGCTGTGAGGCGATCATGCTAATGATTAATAAAGTTGAGATTAACAAAAGAACATACCTAATTTAACTGAACATTTTCTGTCAGATAGAAAAAAATTAAACCACCAAGGACTGTGCCCCTCAAGCCCACATCTGACTCTAATCTGGACAGCAGAATAGAGTGGTCAAAAAAATGCAATTGATCAAATACAATTTTTTTTTTCTACAATCTTAGAGCAGAACAGTAAGACAGAGATCGGGCAAAAATTATTCAGGATAGAGGGATGCAGTGAAGGCTTTGTGAATGGAGCAGAGTTTTGTCCTTAAAATGGAGATTTTGTCAGTGAAATGTCTCAGAAAGCTTTCACATAGAGCATTTGAAGCAGCAGGCATTGAATTAACAGGGGCATTTACAGGAAAGTGTATAACAGAGAACAGGGCTTTAGGTGTAGAATGATTTTCCATAATTAGATCAGAAAAATAAAAAGCCTTGGCAGATTTAACAACTGCCTGATAATCTGAGAGACTGTCAAAGTAAAAGTAAAGTCCAAAAGCTAAAATACAAAACTCTACATAGTAAAAAGTCATTTAGCACAAAAGTCTTATTCACCAAAGATCTGGCATTTATTAGAGCCATTTTTGGCAGCCAAGCTCGATCAATTCAAAGACTCGTTTGTCACTAGGGTCTTCCAGGAATCAGTCTCATGCTCTCTACTTCTCCATAGCTACCACATAATCTGCTCTGGATATAGCTGATCCAGGATAATGGAGACCTCAGGATAAGAAGAAATAGACTAATATAAGCATAGAGCATAGATAAGCATAGATGCATAGAGCATATAGAGGAAGTAAGGGGCTGCAATACTCAAGTGGCTACCTCAAATTCTGAGGAAGCTGTTCATGGCTTTGTAGGTAGTTTAAAATGAAATTTTAAAATGTATACTATATTTATTAAGGAGCCAATACATATTTATCATATTTCTTTGTTCTCGAAAGCACTCTAGCAGCTGCGTTTTTAACCAAGTGTGTTAATTAGTCTAACCAAGAGGTCAGAAAAGTGTTGTGAATTTCGTGTTGTGAAAACGTCCGAAGTGACATTACACCAGGGATGTCCAAACTCGGTCCTGGAGGGCCGGTGTCCTGCAACGTTTAGTTCCAACCCCAATCAGACACACCTGAGCTAGCTAATCAAGCTCTTACTAGGTTTTCTAGAAACATCCTTGCAGGTTTGTTGAGGCAAGTTGGAGCTAAAATCTGCAGGACACTGGCCCTCCAGGACCAAGTTTGGACATGCCTGCATTACACAGACTTTGTGGGTTTGTTCCATAGACTGTAAAAAAATATGGACGTAGTGTCTGTGATGTCACCCATAGGTTTCTGAAGAGCTCAAATGAAGCTTACCGTGGGCGTGGTCAGCCATCTCCATCTTGAAAGTGCGTCATTCCCGGATAATCGATAATGGGCATAGGCGGAACTAAGACGACTGTTTGTTGAAACATAGAGACCATCCCACCATCCGTGACATTTGAATATCTCAGCGTACTATCGAGGTAAACAAAACTTGAAATAATAACTTGTTGATATTATCATGGCTCTCTATGGCAAGCCGGTTTGACTTTTACTCATTCTCAGGATATGCATTCTTGATATCAACAATTAAATTCTTAATATCAACATGCAGCATTCATGATATTTCTTTCGTTTAAAATAATTTAATGGTTGATATCAAAAATTAATAATATTAATACATATTATAAACATTATTCTCGATATGAAATGATTAAATTAAATAAACAATTATATAAACAATTCACATTTGTATGTTCACTAAAGCACAAATGTAATTGTTGGCAGTTGATATTGTTTACTAGTTGAAATGTGATTAGTAATGCTAGTAAAATGTGACTTTTGGGTTTATTTACTGATGTTACAATCTTTTATGATGGTCCGTCAAGGGGAAGGAGAGTAACATTAATTTTGAGTGAAACACATAAGCAAACACACAATATCAACAAGTGAGGGACAAAACACAAAGACTAACTAAATGCAAGAAAGTGTTTTCATTTACAAAGATAGTGATAATAGGTGAAAATATATATATATAGAAAGAAGAACAAATGTATTTACAAGAATATATTGAAAATGATGGACAACAAACGGGACACAAAATGTTTGAACAGATTGATGGGAGAGTTGGAGAGATGAGACGCGGGCGGCGTCCAAACAATAGAAATAAATAAAACAAAACAATTCTATTGGCCCAACCTCTACCCTAACTATCCAAAAGAAAAATATATCAGTATAGAAAAGAAAATCTTCGCGTCTATTACGCACTACCTAATCTACACTAATATAAGATGAAAAACAAAAGTACAGCGGGTGGAGCACGCCCCTTACCTAGTGTGTCTAACAAAAGTGATATTTAAAGCCTACGTGTGCACAATGTATGTCGCGCGACAATCTTACCTGTCTCACTCTCCAACCTCAGATGCGCGTAACTGGGTAGACAAATGGAGAATTGACAAATAACAATGGACATATAGCAGATTGTAACACACACTGAAAACGGATACCAAATTCATTAACACACAACACAACACAGGAAAAGTCAAGTGTCCCGGGCCTCGCGTGTAGCGTCCTGTCACCACTTTTATGCCACGGTGGCAGCGGCTGGATTGGAGACCGTATGATGACGTCAGGGGGGACACGGCAAACAGCTGGGCAGCGGTAGCCAATAGGAGCCTCTGTGTGAATGAAAGCGGGAGAAGAGAAAGAGCGCGCGAGAGAGACAGAGAGAGAACGAGCGCGAGCGCGGGCGAGAGAGAAAGAGAGAGAACGAGCGCGCGCGAGAGAGAGAAAGAGTAACTAGCTAAAAAAATTATAATAACAATAATCACACAGCACAGGAATGTAACAACTGACATGATAAAGTATTTATTAATCATAGTTCAACATTTAGTAATTTGTAAATATATATTGCAATGGCAAAAATGATTGAGGTCATCTCCAAGTATTAAGTCGACTGTAACACTTGGATGTGACTGACAACAGAGGTGCGGATCCAAATGCAGGTTTATTAGCAAGTTCAGGAAAGCAATGGTCAACAGGTGCAGACAGATGTTTACAGACGATCCAGAATCGTAGTCAGTGGGCAGGCAGATGGTCAGAGGCATGCAGCAGACAGGGATATACAAATAACCAAGGAAAGGATCAAAAACACACAGAAAAACAAGACAAAGGAACCCGTGTTGTAGTGCCACTAAACAGTAGACAAGACTCAGCAACAGTGAGTGTTTCTGTGTGGATTAAATAGTCTGTGAATCAGTGGTGAGTGGCTTCAGCTGTGAGTCTCTAATCAGTGGTGACTTGGAGCAGGTGAGTGTGTGTGTTGCATGACTGGGGATGTAGTTCATAAACATGGTGGATTTGTAGTCATTGTGTGATATGTGTGTGTTGTAACGTCCACTACTATGTGTATGTACCACATTATGTATGTGTGTT
>CAIGQQ010034671.1:4480082-4496614 GCA_903798035.1 Danio albolineatus
CCGTATTTATTACAGAAATAAAAACACAGGCATGTAAGTGCCATTTGAATTTTAAAACAATCAATGCCAATAACAAACAAAAATTATTTCCATGTTGGATTCTAAGTGAACTACAAAAAAATCCAAAATACAGGCATTGCAAATATGGAAATTGGAAAATTATAATAATAAAGTATTGAATACAAACAATTGTTTTCATTGTAAAGTTGTTTTGCGAGTTGAGGACATTAATTATAAAGTAGAAACAATTTTGCTTAGTCCTCCTTAATATTTTGGTAGTTGCTAAGACAGTGCAGTCTGTTGACATGTGACCTAAGAGTGAGAAAAGTCTCTCACAAGCAGAATCACTGAATCAGCATGTGAATTTCAGTGCTTAAATTCTGTGCCACTCGTGCTGTGACAAGGACGCAAGAAGAACCAAGGGGTACATCAAAGTCACACACTAAAGACTATAGGCTAGACTTCTTACATGGACTTTGGTCATGCCATCTCTAAACATTAAATTCTAAACTGCTTTGAGCGACTGTCTGCGATGTTAGGCGTATAATCTTGTTGTTAGGATATCCACACATACACAAACACTCTCTCTCTTACACACACACACACACACACACACACACAACGCGGGCAGTACAGCGAGCTCACACGGTATAAGCGACTCCCTTCAGAGTCATCAACGCGCACGGTCGCTTTCATCAAATTTGCTCTAGGCGAACGGTGATCATGCCGCCCTCAACCCGAAAGTGAAAAAGAAAGTGACCGGTTCGCGGATAAACGTGTGGACCGGGAGGGAGGGAGTAGGTGTCGCGGATTAAGCTAGATTTATACTTTCACCTTGCGCCGCATCGCGCGCCTCCGCTGAATGCACGCGCACCTCGAGGCTTTTATACTTGCCGAGGGAGGGGGTAGGTGTCGCGGGGGGTTCGCTCACTATTCTGCCGCCCTTCTCGGCCGCCTCTGTGGACGCACCGGCCCTGAACACGTCGGCCAGAACAGGAAATAAGAAAAAAACTGCCGCTGCGTTAAACGCGTTAATTTTTTTAACGCGATTAATATTTCAAATTAATCGGCGTGCGTTAACGCGCTAATTTAGACAGCCCTAATATATATATATATATATATATATATATATATATATATATACACACACACATGTATAAATGTTACGCATTTAAAAAACATTAATTTAATCTAAAAATTATTAGAGTACCTGTGTATTACATTTTATTGGCTAATAAAAAGGTTTCAAGCATTCATGAAAGTAAACAGATCAAAATGAAACTTTAAACTGTAGTGTCTTTATTTATCCATATTCTACTAAACAGTGTACAACACAAAAGAAACAGGAGACAAGCCTTACACATCTGTTTCACAAGTTTGGAGCACTGCAAAGTGAATTTTGTTCGCTTTAAAGGCATCATATCTAGCTCTTAATAATTTGTTTTTGTTGTTCTTTGGCTTTCCTTAGATAGGCCACTACCGTATTTGCAGAGTAACTTTCTGGCAGAGAGCACCTCCTTTGTAGCTCTTCTGATGTAACCCGGTATCTGAAATAACAATTATGAGTGTTATAAAGCTATAAAGCTTTAAAATATCTTACAAATACAAAATTAAAATATATACAGGGTTCCCACACTTCTTGAAAGTACTTGAATTTCAAGGCCTGGAAAGTACTTAAAAGGCATAGTTTCTTGTAAGTGCTCGAATTAATTTTTTAATTAAATTTGTTTATTGCTTTATTTAGTCAATTGTTGCTGTCAAAAACAGAAATAAAACATTGTAAACTATTTTAAACCAAATAATGCATATTTAATCAATATTTCAGAAATGACCTTTACAATTTACCGGTATTCATTCATTCATTCATTTTCTTATTCGGCTTAGTTCCTTTATCAATCTGGGGTCGCCACAGCAGAATAAACCACCAACTTATCTAGCATATGTTTTACGCAGCGGATGCCCTTCCAGCTGCAACCCATCTCTGGGAAACATCCATACACACTCATTGACACTCATTATTCTGCTCCTCAATGTTTTCTTCTGCATTGGGAGTATTATTATTTAAAAAGTTCTTGATAGTTTGCCCTGTGAAATGTGTAATTGAATTGGAAGGCAGTGGCTCTGTAATTGTTCTTTTGATGAACACTGCCATCTTGTGGTCACGTTGTGGAAATGTAGCAAGTGACAGTGAACAGGAGAACAGAGTAGCCATTTAGTACAAGCTCTTGCAGTGGAAAGACCTATGTGCTGTGTCTCTGCTTACTGTTTGGTATTCTGCCCTTGATAAGGCATGATCTGTAAGTTCAATGTGAATTAATTTGCTTATGTATATTTTAGAGTTTGTTTAGCCATATTAAAACCTGTTGTGCGGTTGATTTGTTAGCAAAGTAATTGGAGCTACCTGTCTTCCCATGTGCTAGCTTATAGCGTGCTACATGCTAGTATGGAGTTTGCAAGCATATTGTGTTTACTATTGGTTGATATTATCACTTTGATTTGATTGATTACATGCAAAAGGACGATTATAGTCATATTCATGTATGTAAAGGACACTGGCTGTATATTTCATGTCATTATTGCTTCTGTTTTAGTTTTATAAGAAAAATAAGGAACATTTATTACAAGTGGTACATCAGTAAAGCTTCGAAATATTCTACACTGTCTCACAAGTGCTTATGTAGCAGGTGCAAAATAAAAAAGGTAAAAAGATTCGTTATTTTGTGATTCCACTTGTCATGACCATATATGGGGTTTCCTGTCTCCATGTTGATTTGGGGAGTGCGCGTGCTTTGCTTCTCCCCAGTCTGCATGAGAGTCAGAGCGATTGTGGACATCACAGAACAGGATCTAATGGAGGATGGCTCTGAAATTCCATCACAGACAAAAATAAGGTCTTTCTTGGGGATGGTGGTATTCTACCAGCAGTATATCGAAGGCTGTTCCAGCATTGGTAGACCCCTTTTTGCATTAATGTCAGGCACGAGGAAACTGAGGCGTGGCAAAGGACAGAAATGGACAACAACGGGAAGAAAGCTTGAATCTTCAGACTGGACACAAGAATGTAGTGATGCCTTTAATGCCCTAAAACAAGCTTTGTTGGAACGAGTTGTTTTGGCTCACCCAGATTTTGCTAAACCCTTTCTTTTGTCTGTTGATGCTTCTAGTAATGGACTTGGAGCGGTGCCTCAACTGGGCAGTCTGTGAAAAATTTAGTCACTGGCTTCAGGGTCACCAGTTCTCAGTGTGGACTGATAACAACCCGCTGACTTATATTCTTACGAAGCCTAAGTTGGATGCATGCGAGCAAAGATGGGTCACGAAGCTTGCTCCATATAGATTTGACATTAAATATATTCAAATATATCCCTGGACCTAAGAATATAGTTGCAGATGCCCTTAGTCGGGAGCCGTTTGTGCAACCCAGTGTGTTCCATCGTCTTACCAGAGTACCGTACAATGCTCTTGTGGAGGAGTCTCAAGCAGTGAATCCAGAGAATGTCCAAGATGTATTCCATTGGTCATGCCACCCATTTGAAAAACAAGCACAGAATAAGCCTTGTTCGGATATAGAGGTAAATCATGTGGCTTACGCTGAGAACTCGTTAGCATCTCAGGAGGATGTTTCTGCCGTTTTAAATAGCAGTGGTCAACAGGAAAATAATGTTCAGTCATATGCTTACCTGCTTCCGCAGTTGATTGGGTCAATAATTCCATCTTACCTGCCGGATCATCCAGATGTTGGTTCTATTGGCATGGGATGGAAAAAGATGTGAAGCAATATGTGCAATGTTGCAAAAGATGTGTCGTTAGTAAGTAACCAGAGCCTGAGGCAATAGCTCCGCTTGAGAGTATTAAAACATCAAGACCTCTTGAGCTGGTTTGCATAGATTTTTGGTGTGCCGAAGACTCATCCAATAAGTCTCTCGATGTTTTGGTCTGGCGCAGGCCTACCTTTGCCCAAATCAATCAGCAAAGGCAGTTGCAAAGCAGCTATGGGATAATTTTTTCTGCATCTACGGCTTTCCAGAACGGGTACATTCAGATCAGGGTGCCAGTTTCGAAAGTAGCCTGATTTCTGAGATGCTTCAGCTTGCGGGGGTCTAAAAGTCCCATACAACACCTTACCATCCGATGGGCAACGGAGCAGTTGAGAGATTAAACCGCACACTAGGCAATATGATCCGTGCCTTACCACCTAAAGCAAAGCACAAGTCTCTCACCTTTTGCTACAATGCCACCATTCATGAGACAACTGGTTTTCCTCCATTCCAGCTGATGTTTGGAAGGTCTCCTAGATTACCCATAGACATGATGTTTGACTCTGTAGTGCTTGATGATCAGGTGATTGATTACAACCAATATGTGCAGTCCTTCAGAATAGATCTTGCACAAGCAATGAAACTGACCCAAAGCTTTGCTTCAAAACAACAACAAAGACAAGCTAACCTCTATAACAAAAAACTAAGAGGTGCCCCCGTGACCATTGGTGATAGGGTGTTATTGGCCAATAAATGAGAGCGTGGCAAGAGGAAAACTGCTGATAGGTGGGAGAGTCACATCTACATTGTGACAGGAATGAACAGTCAAGTTCACACATTCAAGATCAGAATGTCTGTGACAGGTGCTGAGAAAGTTGTTCGTAGAAATCTCACATTGCCAGTGAATTTCCTACCTTTTTAGAATGAGTATCCTGAAGTTGATACTTGTGAAGATGTCGCTGTGAGTGACTCATTGTCAGAGAGTGAACATGAGGATCTGAGTCTACCTGTAAATGAGACATGTGAGAGGACTGTGGCATGGGTGTCAGAACTCCCAGTCTCTGGAGAGGCCAATCTTTCTGTATCTGATTGTGCTCTATCCGATGTAGATGAGCTGCCATCCACCTCGAATATGCCATGCTCTATAAGACTTGAGGGACACATTTTTGAGAAAGACAAACCTTTGACAGATCACTCCAGTGTTGATGAAATTCAGAATAACAGAAATGAACAATTTGAATTTTCAGCTAACGACAGCTCGTCAAAGTGCCCCAATGTACTTTCTGGTCAGGGTGAGACACTTACAGTCAGAACCAAATGTGGAAGGGTTATTAAACCAGTCATTAGACTTATTCAGAATATGCATCAGAAGGTTTTGTCTGGGTTGTAGTAGTTATTTTTTTTCACTCTCTCTTTTTCCCTGGTCATATGGGATTTATATCAAATTGATTAACTTCAAGCTCATATTTTGTTATTGACCTATTCTTCTTGAATATTATTGATTATGGTACCTTGAGTAAGAGTATTCAAGAGTTAATTGTAACTGGATAGATTTATGTTATGCTGGGGAAATAAAGAGCACTAGATGTATGTAATATGTAACAGGCATATTATTCCTGTGAATGTTTAGAGGCTTTGCAACCCTCTTGCATTTCTAATTTTGAAAAGAATGGTCTTGAACCAGAGTTTTTAGAGTTTCTTGTGAAATCTAGCATTACCTATTGGTAGTATGGTACAGACCTTTTCCTTTTTCTTTACAATTTTTTTCTCTACCCTTCTTTTAAACTTGGTTATGTGCTTGGTTGTTTTCTTGGTTGGGACACGTTGCAGCCTTTTGGTTATATAGCACTCCTTCGTTTTTGTATAGTCATGTACAAGTGGAAGTCAGCAGAGGGGAGTGTAGCAGGTGCAAAATAAAAAAGGTAAAAAGATTCGTTATTTTGTGA
Organism: Danio albolineatus; assembly: GCA_903798035.1. NCBI lineage: Eukaryota > Metazoa > Chordata > Actinopteri > Cypriniformes > Danionidae > Danio > Danio albolineatus. Next base: position 4,485,787 of record CAIGQQ010034671.1, read on the forward strand.
TTCCACTTGTCATGACCATATATGAGGTTTCCTGTCTCCATGTTGATTTGGGGAGTGCGTGCGCTTTGCTTCTCCTCAGTCTGCATGAGAGTCCGCAGCGGTAGGTCACACAGGTGTATGAAGTGAGTTAATGAGTGTCGTATTTCATTTAACTAATGAAGCTTGACGATGTAACCGTATGAATGTGATCTGAGGCCTGTTTGTGATGTGTACACAGATGCTTGTTGATTATTTTTCATGGCTTTTTGTTATGTTTGTTATTTTCCTCTCATAGTGCGAGTGAACATCACTACATGCTGTTAGGCTGCACAAGGCCTCTTATATGTTCCTCTTTGTTATCCATGTACATGTTTTGTTGTTATATGTTCTAAAATACTTATGTAGGGTATATGACTTTTGTTAAAGTCGCCCCAGTCTGCATGAGAGTCCGCAGCGAATAAACGAGGACGTGATAAAAGCCAGGATTGATTCCTATGATGTTTCATTAATATCAACACAACGCAGAAAACATTACGCTACACTTACTGAAGCCATTTATGTTTAGCTCGCTGCATAGGCTAAATAAATACATTTGGCTGAGGGCAGAAGACTCATACACTACGGACAATTTAGCCTACCTAGCCTAATTTAGTACCTAGCCTAATTTAGTACCACATGTCTGGACTTGTGAAACCAGAGCACCCGGAGGAAACCCACACGACTACAGGGAGAACAAGCAAACTCCACACAGAAATGCCAACTGACCCAGCCGAGGCTCGAACCAGTGACCTTGCTGTGAGGTGAACATGCTACCCACTACGCCACCGTAGCATTGTAATGTAAATAGTGAGTTTAACTGAAACGTTAAATACAGTAAGGACTTTCATGGTGCTACATGTACTAGGGGAATTAAAAAAAGGTGCTTTATTTGAAATTAATGGTGCTTTAAGTCCTTAAATCTGCTGTTCATAAAAGAGTGGGAACCCTGTATATATTTAGCATATAATTTAATACTATTCTGTGTACAGAATAAGATTATGTGTAACATAATTTTCAGTATTTATCCAATTCAATGTTACTTTTACTTCTGTGTTTGATGAAAGTCTGAAACTTTTAAGACACTTTACCATGAATCCCCTCACTCAAAGTTTGAGGAAAGTAATATATTAACAGCATAAAGACAAATTAATGCATAGTATGCATTGATTTATATTAAAATGATTTACTATGTTTGTTTATTGAATGAGACAGTTCAATGATTCATGCAGCCCTTAGACCTACCTAGAAAATTAAGAAATGTTTTCCCTCATTTTCATACCCCTTATCTCTACTTAATTTACCTGAATGATCTTCTTACTTGTGTTCTCCCTCAATTATAATAGAATTTTGGTTACTTATTCCTAAACTGTCTTTTCCCTCAATTCCGCTCTTTAGCTGTTGTTGATTGCGTTCACTTTTTCTTTCTCCTGAATTTTCTTGTGCCTCAAATCCATCACCGTTTCCATCTCCTGAATTGTCTGGTGCCTCAAATCCATCACCGTTTCTTTCTCCTGAGCTGTCTTGTGCCTCAAATGCATCACTGGTACTTTCTCCTGAGGTGTCTTGTGCCTCAGCTTTACTCTGGATTTGGTTACTTTGTCCTGAGCTGTCTTGTGCCTCAAATCCATCATCGTTTCTTTCTCATGAGCTGTCTTGTGCCTCAAATCCATAACTGGTACTTCTCCTGAGCTGTCCTGTCCCTCAGTTTCAGTGTGGATTTGGTTACATACTCCTGAGCTGTCTTCTCACAGAATGCATATATTTAAAAACAGTATGAACATTGACATACTATTATAAAACTTAACTAACAGCATCTCAAATTGTAAGATGTAATATTAGAGGATTTATTTATAAGCATAAGGACGTACTTTTGCAAAAATAACACTTTGCATCCTCTTGATTGTCAGGTATGCACGTTTTATGGATATTTGCTAAACAAACTGAACATTTTTCCTAGAAGATGACAAAATTGTGAGGTCAATATCATCCAGTGTTTGAGGGTCATTTAAAATTGTATTTACTTTAGCCTCCAATCAGTCGATTTCAGTCCATTTCAATCTGGATTACTAATTAAAAACACTATAGAAAAAAAAAACTAGAGAATCATCTGTTAAGAATATAATGGTTCCTAATTCGATTGATTTTTTAAAAAATTGTAATCACTTACCTTGCTCTTAGACAAGATAAAGTCTTGTGACAGATCCCACAAACACCTGACCTATCTGAAACACAGAAAACAACAAATATTAAACTCAATCAATAAATGTAAAACGTGTGTAGAACTTACCAAGTGAGCTGAAGAGAAGCAACCCCAGTCACTCCCTCTCTTGCTGTACAGGTGAGGATGCAAGATACCCATTTGCACCTCCTAAAAGGCTTCAGCAAACTGAATGTTTTTCAAAAAGAATGATACATTTAACATTTACAGCATAGGTAATTACAAATTTGGCAAGATTCTAAAACTTCTTAACTTTTTTAAAATAACATTATTATTAATAATAATAATAATAATAATAATGCAATAAAAACAACTTTACCACAGCTGTGAAAACACCACAGAAAACACTGTTATTTTGAAGAGCGTGGCACCTCTTGATCATTTTAACAGTTGTTTTATCTCAATGTATGTCATTTACTGTAATGGGTTTATATAGACCTCCTTCATCAAAGAGTGGGTTTTATGATAATTTTAAAAATCTTGTGAAAGAGCTTGACCCAAAAAGAGAATTAATCTTGGTTGGAGATTTTAATCAAGTAAACAATTTTGACCTAGTGCAGTTAATTCAGGGGCCTACTAGAATTACTTCATCATCTGAAACCTAAATTGACTTGATCTTTAGCAATAAACCAGAGAGCGTAACAAAGTCAATCAACTTTTTAACAGGGATATCCGATCATAATCTTATATTAGTGGTAAGAAAACTAACAAAACAAAGGTTTCTAAATCAACAAAGTAAATGTCCTAAATATTATACCAAAAAAGCTTAAAAATGAATTTGAAGAGGGAATTAAAAAACTAGATTGGAGTGAGATATTGTCTACAGATAATTTAGAAGCTGCTTCTGAGTGTTTAATAGCAGCAATTAATAAAACTAAAAGTAACTTCAGTAGAAATATCACCTTTACTAAAAAAAAGCTAAATTTACCTTGGTTAAATGAACAATTATGGAAATTAATGAGACAGAGGGATCATACCCTAAAGAAATAAATTAAATCAGGGTTAGCCTATGATAAAAGAACATTTCAGCAACTACGTAATTGTCATGGATTCCACCATCTCTCTGTTTATTCCTAGTCGTTCCAGTCATCCTTGTATCCTGTCGTTGGTGTGTTCGTCATCAGTCTGTCCTCCGGGAAAGTTATCTGGTGTGTGCATTTGGTCTTCCTCAGTGTGTCTCCTTCATCCTGCCAGGAATAAACAGAAAGACGGTAAGTAATGGAAGGCAGGTAAGTGAATGCTACTCAGGAGAGTGAACACTCAGAGTCCGCTTCGTATCAACGAGCCCGGACACTGAGTGATGTGAGGTGTGTGCTTTTGTAGTGATCCAGGTGATTGGGTGCAGCTGTGCGTGATCAGAACTCAGGTGATGGTGCTCGCTGTGATTGAGTGGTGGAAGAGCTTGGCCAATCCGTGACATTACCCCCCTCCACAGGGCCCGCTCCTGAGGGCCTGAACCTCCGACGCCATGGTGGTCTACCTCGTCCACGAGGTGCTGGGAACTCTGGGTGATTGGAGTGGAATTCTTCCATGAGTGCAGGATCTAAGACGTCGGATCTGGAAACCCACAATCTTTCCTCTGATCCATATCCCTACCAGTCGAAAAGATATTCTAGCTGACCACCACGACGTCGGGACCGCAGAATGTCTTTGACCGAGTAGACAGAGCCTTCTTCCAGCATTAGTGGGGGAGGGGGGTTCTCTTCGTGAACAGGCTCTGTGGAGGGAGTCAGAGGTTCGTGAAATGGTTTGAGCAGTGACACGTGAAAAGTGGGGTGGATTTTATACTGTGGTGGAAGTTGCAACTTATATGTGACTGGGTTGACCTGTTCCAGGATGGTGAAGGGACCAACAAATCGGGGACTGAGTTTCCTGGAGGGCAGTCGCAGGCGTATGTCTCTGATGGAGAGCCAAACCTTCTGCCCTGGTTGGTTGGTGGGACCAGCAATCCTCCTCTTGTCCGACACCTCCTTGGCTCTGCGGACTGCCCTCTGGAGATGGTGATGAGCCTCGTCCCAGACTCTCTTGCTCTCCCGAAGCCAGTGATCCACTGCGGGGACATCAGATGGTTCGCCATCCCAGGGAAAGAGTGGAGGCTGGAATCCTAGGACGCACTGGAATGGCGTGAGTCCGGTGGTGGATTGCCGCAGTGAATTCTGCCAAGCCCAGAAACTGGTTCCAGGAGTTTTGGTGACCATGACAGAAGGTCCTAAGGAATCGTCCCGCCTCCTGAATCTTCCTCTCCGTCTGGCCGTTGGTCTGTGGATGGAGAGGCTGACGGTCACACCCAGGAGTTTAAAAAAAGGCTTTCCACAGTCTGGAAATGAATCAGATCTCGAGGACCTCAATCTGAGACTATGTCCTCAGACAGACCAAAACTTCGAAAGACATGGTTGAAGAGACTTTCCGCTGCTATAGGACTGTGGGAAGACCTTTCAAGGGAATTAAACGACAGAATTTTGAGAACCGATCTACTATTATAAAAGGATGACAAGGAAGAAGTGATGGATGTCCATCCATCACTTCTCCCTTGTCATCCTTTTGTGTGCTCCGTTGTCAAAATAAACTTTTACATATATCACTTACCCTGTTTTGTCCGTCTGTTTCCCTAACAGTAATAAAGTAGTCAGGGAAAGCAAGCGAAAGCAAATTTTTATTTATTTTTTATTGATCTTATAAATAATGCAAAAGGGAATAGTAGGGAAGTATGGGAGAATATTAATAAAGTGCAAAAATGAAAAATATGAATAATAAAGTTGAGGTACAATCTCAGGGACATTTAATTCAAGATAAGTATCAAATTGCTAAGGTATTTAATATTTTTTTTGATAGATTCAGTCCAAGATTTAGCACAAGGATTTAGTGCGAGAAGTAAAGACATAATATTACCAAATTATGATTTTACTGTTTTTAATATTTGTGAAGTACCTAAATCTTGTATACTAGAAATTTTAAGTCAACTCAGGAGCTCTAATGCCGAATTCACACCAGACGCGGCACGCGCGGCAAAATCGCGCTATTCGCGCGTAAATAGACGCGTGAACATTTGAGTTTACTCGCTTCATTCGCGAGTACAAATCCGCTTCATTCGCGCGTCAAATCCGCTTCATTCGTGCGTCAAATTGACTTGACAAAAGACGCGGATTCGCGTGATGGGCAGGGCTTCTGTCTATGGGTGATTGTAGCTTTATTGCTATATGGCTAACAGGGGTTTTATAGAGAGAATAACTGTGTTAATGTGCTTTATGAAGCCTGAAACACAGCGTTCATTCGTTTGGAGCTGTATATGAGTCCACTAGATTATTTCAGTGGTGCACGGAGCTCTGTGAGCTCATAAACTCCTCCAGACACTGAACCTGGATGATGGAAGCTTTCAGCGGTGCTTCTGAGTGAGCTGAGCCGAGTATGATGAACTGTTGTCGGTGTCAGCTGGAGGATTTCCCCCCGAGACACCCTCAACAGGCGCTACGTCATAATCACACCCCCACAAGAGCAAGCTCCTGATTGGTTAACGCGGCGCGAAAGTCCGCTGAAGTTCAGATTTTCAAACTGAAGCGATGCGCGCGAATTGCGCGTTTAACGCGTCAAACGCGCAAAACGCTCAATTCACGCGGCGCCATTCGCGCGTATCGCGCCATCCGCGCCGCGCCATTCGCGCAATTCGCGTCATTCGCGCCGCGCCATTCACGCGTATCGCGCCGCAGCATGCCTATTCGCGCGTTTGCATTGACTTAACATGTAAATGACTCGCGCTTGACGCGTCTTCCGCGTCTGGTGTGAATGCACCATTAGGCTAAAGATGCTTTAAAATGTGACTCAGCATTTTTTTAAAAAGTATGCAAATGTTCTCAGTACACCTTTAACTCACCTTGTTAATTTATCAATAAGACAGTCTTATGTTCCAAGTGCCTGGAAGTCAGCAGTAATAACACCCATATTTAAGACTTTAATTTTTCTATTAATGCATTATCATGGATGGAGACATATTTAAAATCGAGAAAACAATGTACGAGAATTAATGGCGCATGCTCACCATTTATTAATTGTAATTTTGGAGTTCCACAGGGATCAATTCTTGGACCAATTCTGTTAAGTTTATACATTAATGACTTGCCTGCAGTGTGTCCAGAAGTTCAGGTCCAAATGTAAGCAGACGACACAGTAGTATATACTCACGCAAAAACCAAAGAACAAGCTGCTAACATACTCACTGCTGCACTTAAGATAGTTTCAGACTGGTTATGTCGTTCTTGTCTTACCCTCAACGTAAGTAAAACAGTAGGAATGTTTTGTTCAATTAAGAAAAATGAGGAGCATTGCTCAGATATTTTAGTTAATGGAGAAGTAATAAATATAGTTGATCATTTTAAATATTTAGGTATAATTATTGACTCTAATTTAATTTTTAAAAAACATATTAAGAAAGTTTCTAAAAGTGCTAGAGCAAGCCTAAGGATTTATAGAAACATCAGGCATCAGTTACCTATGGCTGCTGCTAAACCTTTTATGAATACAATGATTTTCCCTCACTTATTGTGCCACAAGCTGGTCCCACACGAACATTACAACATTAAAACCATTGTAAATAATCTATAAACAAACTGTAAAACTTTTAGCCAAATAACCAAGGAGCTTTCATTATTGTAACTGTATTGCACAATATAAATTATTAACATTCGATAGTTTTTTTTATTTTATGCTAATGTGTGTTTAATATTTAAGATATTTAATGATCTTGCTCCACCACCCCTCAAACAATGTGTGATTGTCTGCAAGGACAATATAAGACAGACAAGGTCATCGGTTAGAGGTGATTGTTCAGTTAAACTTAAGAGAACTGCTTTTGGACAATCAGTTTTTTCAGTAAGAGCAGCAGAAAGATGGAATAAAATACCAGTGCATATCAGAGAGAGTACCACTTTTAATCATTTTAAACTCTTTTTAAAATTTGCCTTAAACAAAATCAAATATGTAACCACTGATTTGATTAATATTTATTGACTCATGTATTGTATGTATTGTACTTTAAGAGTATCTTGTATTTTTCTACTATTAAATTTATTTACTTATTTTGTTACAACTTCCTGCCCGGGGGCTACAGATGTAAATTAGCTTTACAGCTAACTCTGGCACAACATGTCACGTAGTACATTGTCCCTGTATAAATAAACAAATAAATAAATAAGTAAAAAAACATTTTCCAAGGTCCTTGGAAACCTTTTGATGCAGCAAATGTTGTTATGAAGCAGGCGGGGAACAGAGGTAAGTGTAACGTAAGGTGTTTATTTTGACAACAATAAACATAAAAGGGATTGCCAGGAGGATATGGGATGACAATGGTGATCACAGTCCTTGACTTTGTAGAATGGATGACACACGAGAGGATGGACAACACACACCAGATACTGTAGACGATGGACACACAGAAGACAGAGGAATCACAGACTGGAGACTCAGGGAACCAGGAGGACTAGGAGGAAACAGAGATTCGGTAAGTACAATAAACAACTGGTTGAGTGTTGACTAGCGCAGAGTGTACACTCAGTGTCCGCTTTCGCTGGAACGAGCCCGGACCCTGAGTGTAGTGAGGACTGGGTCTTTATAGGGTGCTCGGTGATGTGCAGCAGCTGTGTGCTCATTAAAGAGCCCATATTATGGATTTTTGAAAATGACCTTCCATGCAGTGTGTTAGACAGCTCTAAGTAAAGTGAAATGTCCAGCTAAGGCTTAAATCTGAAAGTGCAAAGTGTTTAAAACGATTGATTCATCTATAAAAGAGTCGACTCGTTTAAATGAATCGTTATTAGAACGAGTCTTTAGCCGTTTCGGCTTGACGTCAACGCGAAACATAATAGTTGCGCGCGCAGACCCGGGAAATTTGAACTGCCCGGCCCCGCCCACAGACAGGAAGGAAAAGTGGAAGACAACAAGCACTGTATTGCAGTAAGTGTTGTAGCATAACCAGCGGGACAGCAGTGACGTGTGATCTGAGTAATATCTAAGTAAATCTTTATACTGTTTGATGGCAGTATAAAGATTTAGAGAGAACTTATTGACAGCTTTTGCAGTATTGGTTTTCGCGTTTTGCTCTTTGTAGACGGTCCCTAAGGACCGGTCTCTGCCGCCTGCACAGAGTTTAATATAAAGCGTCCAGCGCGTAGGCAAAGCTCATTTTTAGGAAAATAAGGTTGTAGGTGATTGTATACATTGCGACGGTTGAAAAGAGGTGCTATTTGTGTAGGAACAATGTTTCGGTCATGAGTTATTGATCCGGAAAACACGACTGCTGCTAACTTTACTAAACTTATCGGCATTCCGGTTAAATCATGTCCTGCAGACGCTATGCTCTGAAGTGTGAGGGAAAAGCTGTGTTATTTTTCCCTACCTGGAAATCTCTTTTCCCTACCTGGAGTGGTTGAGGTTTTTTTCGTAAAATACCTGAGAATTACATCCCCAACACGGTGCTGTGTTCACGTCATCTCTCTGAAGAGAGCTACACTAATCTACCAGCTTACGACGCGGGATTTGTTGCACGGTTGTTGTTAAAGGATGGATCAATACCCAGTTTATTTTGACCTGCGTGTTCTTCCAGTCGTGTTGACTGTAACAAGGTAAATATGGATGTAGTTGTCTATATTGTGTTTGCTCCGTGCAGCATGTAGCGGTAGCCATTTAGCTTACTGCCGAATGAAACTATTTGTTGGCTTACAATAGTCCATGAAGTGTTAATTATTACTGAATGTTTGTTGTTATGATGAATAATATAGCAATACGCTGTTGTACAAAAGCAGTGATTTGTTTTCAATATGTTCTGGCATTGGGCTGCTGTCACGTAAAGGACGTGACGTGGTGACGTGACGTGGTAGCGTCACGGAAAGGAGGTGCTTGGGGAAAAAGACTCGCTCAGACGATTCATATGGGAGTCGGTGGGAAAATGAGGTAAAAATAAATAGATATTATAAGACATCGAAAGTGTTTTTTAACCTTGCATACATATCATCCTGTTGTTTGGCACTTCAAAAAGTGAAATTTAACCGTTCTCAACCCACCATATGGGCTCTTTAAAACTCAGGTGATCGTGCTCTATGTGATTGTGTGCCGTGGGAGCCTGACCAATCCGTGACAAATGTGCTGCAACATTGTTTAAAATGTGTAATTTAGATCTGTAATACAAAGATTCTTTTCTTTCTATGTATTTATAAACTTTGTATCTCCAGTTCTCAGCTATTTTAGTGTACTGTTCAACCTATTCCCCTAGTGAATTAAGGTACAAAATAGTTTGATCCACCAGACTGCAGTGCTAGAACAAATATTTTTTGTAAAATAATTTGACAAACAAAACATTTTTTAGCAATACATATATTTCCCTGGGAACCTATGCTTGACATGTTAAAAAATATGCACATTACTAAAAGCCAAACATGCTTTCTAACTGACAAAAAAGTCCAGTGATTTCCAGCCTCTAAATAGGGACCAACAATCTCCTTGCAATTTTCAAAGACAATCCTCTAAAAAGAATAGAAACATATATTATGTAATACTGTTTATTTTGTGTGAACAAATGATTAGATTAGATTCAACTTTACTGTCATTACACATGTACAAGTACAAAGCAACGAAATGCAGTTTAGGTCTAACCAGAAGTGCAATAGCAGCAAGTGCAGAATAAGGGTATAAATTATAAAGTGCAGTTATAGAAAAACTATGGTGATATTTACAGATGGATGGATTTACTTAAGGCAAAATGTAATCTAAATGTGAGCCTAATGTGGCCCATGTGGAAAATGATAAATTTGGCCCAAATGATGGAGGAAAAAAGTGGGCCACAGTTGGCAAAAATGTGGCATAGTCATTTAAGGTTAATCTGGGTCTAACCCTTAAGTGGCTTACATGTGTAAGTGCAAATGTGGCCCAGTTATCTTAAGACATATGTGTGCCACCTTTGGTACATATTTGGCACAGTAAGCTCTGGCTATTGCGGCTGTGAGCCTAATGTGGCCTAGAGAAAATATGGCAAATGTGGGCCACTCTTGGCAAACATTTGGCACAGTTAGCTTTGGCTAATGTGGCTGTGAGCCTAAAGCGGCCCAGAGAAGATATGGCAAATGTGACCCAGTTATCTTAAAACATATGTGGACCACATAGACTAAAGTCACTATTGTAAGGATGGATATATCTCCATAATAATTATACCCTGAGAATTATTATGGAATTCCACGAGAGAGGACTACGGGAATGGTCAGGCAATAAAACCATAAACTCTCTAATCTTCTTCAAGGATCACGAGAAAGCTGTTGTCTCACCATCTGCCCTCACACCCTTTGGCCCTCCCTAGTTATACGACCAGGGTATTGAAAGGTCACTCAAGGATGACCAGAATTCAGGTTTCTATGGTGAAATGAAATATGTGGTGTATTTGCTAAACTTACAAACGTTAGCTTGTCATGTTTGGTATCATTTTAAATGTTTCTGTGTGATTGGTAAAGTGGTCTTAATGTCACTGTGATATTTCACTTGTATTTGGTTATTTGGGTTTTGACTTTGATAAAATCTCTGCCAGATGCTCCCCCCTCCAGAGATGATTAACACATC